>JASKON010000034.1:3980000-4432500 GCA_036010255.1 Myotis pilosus
TGTAGCCATTCAAGTGGGCCTTGACCCTGAGTTGAGTTGGCCAATAGGGGTAGACAGAGCTGCAGCGCTCTCCCCACCCCATCTACAGTAGGAGGCACCATTGCTATTGTGGTTGTTACAGTTGTTTGTGGTAGCAAAAGAGCCAGAGCAGGCCAGGTGGCAGGGAGCTGGGGTTGGTGGTCCAGCCAGGGGTCTCTGAGAAATGAGCCTGGCATTACGGGTTAAGGTGTCTGCCCTGGAAATCTGGGCTGTAACCATCTTGCCAGTCCTTGGGAGCATGAGTAAACATTTGTCATACATCAAAATGCATGAATGTGTGTGGTGCGGGGGAAGGATATGGTTGGGACTCAAGGAAAAGCAGCCTGAGTTCCCATCTAAGGTCGGTGAATGGGGAAATGGAGGCATGAGACTGAGGGCTCCGTAGAGCGGGAGCTGGGTCATGAGTATCACCCACGTTGGCACAGAAATTCTGGGGAGGAAACAGCCTGGGCGCTTGAGTTGGCATCTAAGTCACTAACATACTAACAGTTATGTCACAATTGAGAGTCACTGTGTCCCAGGCCTCAGACTGAGTATTGTGTTTTTTTTAAATATATTTTATTGATTTTTTTACAGAGAAGAACGGAGAGGGATAGAGAGTTGGAAACATCAATGAGATGGAAACATCGATCAGCTGCCTCCTACACACTCCCTACTGAGGATATGCCCACAACCATGGTACATGCCCTTGACCGGATCGAACCTGGGACCCTTCAGTCAGCAGGCCGACGCTCTATCCACTGAGTCAAACCGGTTGGGGCAAGCTGGGTTTTTATGCGCTCTCCTCATTCTGCACAATTCGGTGTGGTTTGCATTACTTTTCCTCGTTGGGATGAAGAAATTGAGGCATAGAATGTTAAACAACTTGCCAGGGACCATCCACCTAAGAAGCTAAGCAGAGAGCAGACACCTGCAGGACCCCAGCGGGTTCTCAGATGTCCGCTCCAACCCCCTGGCCCTCCGGCCCACACGCCCTCGCTTTAGTGGAGATAATTAAGTGCTGCCCCAAATCCCTGGACCTTTTTGGTTCGAAAAGAAATCACTATTATCCATAACTGCTATTGATCATTTAATTAGCATGAGTGAAAGGGAAAAGGTATAATATCTAATTGCTAGCCTTTTGAGAAGTATAATCAAGTGGGAGAAATATGCTCAATATTAAAATAGAAACAAAAACCAATGTATGACATTCAAACCAACCCCCCAAGGCTCGGCTGACGTGGAACGCTGTGACGTTACGGAAGGGGAGATATTGCGGGGTTCTGGGCAGCTCCCCGAAGCTGTGCGGGTTTGGGCAAGTCCTTAACCTTCCCGGTCCCAGCTGCCCACCGGTCCTATGGGAGAGTCAGCGCCGCGACGGGGCGTGAGCCCTAAGTAAGATGGCAAATGGAAAATTGCTTCGTGAACCACACAGACGTAAACAAATTCGCTGTCATTGCAGAATTCTCGTGCGACATGTCTGTCCCTGGCGACTGACAAACCGCCCATCTTCTCCCTCAGAGGTCAATGTCCGTCATTCAAACAGGAGCTGCTGCTACACCGCCCTCACCTACTCCTGTGGGCAGAGCAGTTGGTGGAGAGCAGGCAGCAGTTGTAACAAGGAAATACAAAAGGACAGGCACTGCCACCAGGCCCCGGCCCACCCGCCCCATCCTGTCCTCTGCTGGTAAGGAGCCCCTGTGGGACACCTGGGTGTCTATCAAGCCCCCTCTTTTCTTTGTGCACCCCCCCCCCCACGGCTCCCTCAGGCGCTCTTGGCCTCTTCGCAGGCTTTGCACCAGCCCTTCAACCCGTTTCCCACACCACCGCCCAGGTGGTCTTCTTAAGATGCAAATGTAGTCCCCTGGCTCTCCAGCTCAGTCCTGGACGCCTTCCCAGGGCCCAGGTGAGTGTGGTGTGAGCCCACAGAGCCCTCACCGCCTTCCCAGGGCCCAGGTGAGTGTGGTGTGAGCCCACAGTGCCCTCACCGCCTTCCCAGGGCCCAGGTGAGTGTGGTGTGAACCCCACAGAGCCCTCACCGCCTTCCCAGGGCCCAGATGAGTGAGGTGTGAGCCCCACAGCACCCTCACTGCCTTCCCAGGGCCCAGGTGAGTGAGGTGTGAGCCTCACAGAGCCCTCACCGCCTTCCCAGGGCCCAGATGAGTGAGGTGTGAGCCCCACAGCACCCTCACCGCCTTCCCAGGGCCCAGATGAGTGAGGTGTGAGCCCCACAGCACCCTCACCACCTTCCCAGGACCCAGGTGAGTGTGGTATGAGCCCACAGCGCCCTCACCACCTTCCCAGGCCCCAGGTGAGTGTGGTGTGAGCCCACAGCGCCCTCACCGCCTTCCCAGGGCCCAGATGAGTGAGGTGTGAGCCCCACAGCACCCTTATCACCTTCCCAGGCCCCAGGTGAGTGTGGTATGAGCCCACAGCGCCCTCACCGCCTTCCCAGGGCCCAGGTGAGTGTGGTGTGAGCCCCGCAGCGCCCTCACCGCCTTCCCAGGGCCCAAGTGCGTGTAGTGTGAGCCCACAGAGCCCTCACCGCCTTCCCAGGGCCCAGGTGCATGTAGTGTGAGCCCCGCAGCTCCCTCACCGCCTTCCCAGGGCCCAGGTGAGTGTGGTGTGAGCCCCGCAGCGCCCTCACCGCCTTCCCAGGGCCCAGGTGAGTGTGGTGTGAGCCCTGCAGAGCCCTCACCACCTTCCCAGGGCCCAGGTGAGTGTGGTATGAGCCCTGCAGAGCCCTCACCGCCTTCCCAGGGCCCAGGTGAGTGTAGTGTGAGCCCACAGAGCCCTCACCGACAGCTCTCAACTCTCAGGGCTTCTCGGGTTGCACCCGCAGCAGCTGGCCCCCAGGCCTTGCAGTCACACTCTGTGTGTGTCCTTCCCCTCATCCTGGTGACTTGTCACCCACCTGTCCACCCTGTCCCGGCACCCACCGCAGAGGGAGGGTCAGTTTTCTTTGGCCCGTTCACAGGTGACACGTGCTCCTCTCACAGCCTCCCCCGGGGGGATCATTATTTGCTCTTCTCCCCAAATAGACTGGGCTCCCTGAGGAAGGCCGTGCTCACATCTGCACCCGCGCCAGAGCCTGTCACACCCACACCGGAGCCTGTCGCACCCACACCAGAGCCTGTCACACCCGCGCTGGAGCCTGTCACACCCGCGCCGGAGCCTGTCACACCCACACCGGAGCCTGTCACACCCACGCCGGAGCCTGTCACACCCACACCAGAGCCTGTCACACCCGCGCCGGAGCCTGTCACAGCTCCTCCACAGGCCGAAGGAACCAAGGCACTGACACCGCTTAAACACCCATGGAGTGCAGGGCAGCAATGGCCGCATTAGCATTTATTAGAAGCGCCGCGCCTGTCATTGCCTGTCTTATCACTCAGCCTGGACAGTTTCCCACTCAGAATAACAGAGGTTGTCATCGCTCAAAAGAGGCGTCTGGCTGGCGGTGCCGATGCTACGGAATGTCCGCAGGATCCCACCGAGACGTTCCTGTCAAAGCCTCACGTCAGATGCCCCTCCTTTGGCGCCTGCAGAAGCGCGTGGACTCTATTAATGATGACATCCTGGCTGCGGCCATGAGCCTGGCGACTGTCAGGGTGCAGCCGGGAGGACCAGCAGGGGCGCAGGAGCCCGGCTGTAGGAGACTCGGGGGAAGGAACCCAGGGCAGGACCACTGCCTGGGCGAGTGGAGGTCCGGCATGGTGTCCGCCAAAGGCGTTTCGTCGGTGGGCGCCGGGAGGCCAGTCAGGGCAGGACCGTTTGGGTGCTTTTCCTGTGATGGCCAACGTCATTGCTCCCTCCAGAAAAAGCGGCGGCCGGCGTTACCAGCGGCTCGTGCCTGGGAAGCCACAGTTTACACGAGACGCGTGCTAACACCGAGGGGCATAACCCAGACTGGTCTGGCTTACCTCGCCAGAGGGGGTTTTAGGAAGGGCAATGGGTAGCCCTCTCCTCGTCCGCCCGTGTTTAAAGGGGCCTCCTTACGCAGCGCATCTTATTCATGCGCATGGGAAAGCTTGCTTTTCTGTGAGGGCTGGGTTATTGCTTTGCTTTTTACTTAGCTTTTCACGTGTATGTGTTTATCTGCCCAACTACATTGTAAATTCCCAATTGAGAAAGACTGCCATCATCATCATCACTGTTGGGCCTCGAAGCAGCTACCACCAGTCTGTGCAGGTGGAATGAAAAGTCAGAAGTCAGATAAGACGCACCGATGTCCTGTAATATCGCTGTCTGCCTCTAGCATGAGCTCAATAGAAGGCTTCCCCCCAGCAACTCTGGCACACGGGTACAATGACCTCTCTGAGGACAGCATTAATCTCTATATATAAACGAGCTGCTCAGAAACCCATTTCATTTGCCTTTTTCCTCGGGGGCTAATTAATGTGAGCCTTTCCTCTGCCTCTCCCCGAAACGCATGTTGGACAACAGCCCGAGTTGTGAGAGGAAGCATCACCAGGTGAGGCCTCGCTGAAGTCCCCTCACTCCTGGGCTCTCTCGCCCATTTCCGTCCTCGTTTGAGATGAAAGCCGGAGGTTTAGCACACTCTGTGCTGGATCTTACGAGCCTACTTTTTCAGTAACAGCAAAAACAATCATAAATACTTCTTTACATTCCAGAGCGTCCTTTCCGACCCTACATGGTAAACAGTGACCTCCATCTTTTCTTCCTTTTCTAACTGTGACGGAGAAAGAAGCCGCCCATCTTTGTGGTGCAGGTGCCGGGCCTGTGTCCCCGGGGACATGGTGCTGGTGGTGGCGAGACGGGGCCCTCCCTCCAAGAGCTGGCGTGACCTGGCCCTCCCTCTGCCAGCCCCGGGAGCCAGGGGCGCGTTCCTTCCCGCGGATGCTCCGTGCTGGGTGCTGGACTCTGGAGTGAGGACACAACCAAGGAGCGTAGGGCCTGGCGCACGTCGGTGCCCTGATCAGTGGGGAGACCCTCCAGGGCTCCTCTGAGCTGCCTGGTGCCTGCCTGTTTCCCAGTGTGGCTGTCCAGCCTCCTGGCATGTTCGTCAGCCCCGGATACCCCTTCACCAGCACGGGGTTTGGGCACTTGCCTTGCTCTTCCTGAGGCCCTTCTGGACCAGGCCGCCAGCCGCCTACACGGCCTCCACGGAAAAGTAGCTGCTGGCCGCCCCTTGCGATGCGTCTTTCTCTTCCTAGGAGGCCTTCGTGCCGCCTGCACCCCCGCTTCCCTCTCTTCTCCAATGCACGCACTGCCCTCCCTGCTTTCAGTGGCTCTTTCTGTGTCATGCTGCTCTCCCAACGTGTCCCCGATTCTCTATCCTCCGCTGGTTTCCCCAGCAACCGTGTGGCAGGTGTGGGCCTCAGTTGTCTGCAGAGGCAGGAACACCTGCCCGGGGTGAAGGCCGGGGTCAGAGCGAGCCAGGGTCTCAGGAGCGCAGGGTCGCACCTGGACCGAGAGGCAGGCGAGCACTGAGGTGGGAGGAAAGGCAGGGGTCAGACAAGGAGCCCCCGGGGGAGACAGTCACTCTGGGCTGAGGTCTCGCTGACACAGGGACTCTATGCCCTATGACAGGGCTGTTCCCAGGAGACTGCCCTGCCCCCCTCCCCACCCCCAAATAAAACGACCTGGATTTTTATCCAAATTCTATTGATCTGCGTGAAGACAGTTCACCATTTTCGAATGCAGTGGGGACAATGAGACCTTCTGGGTGTGTTTTTGAATATCAATAGCCGTCATTCACTGAGTGCTTATTACGAATCACACGTGCCAGGCTCTCAGTCAGTCACCCTGAGGGGAAGAAGACTGGGCCGGAGGGAGGCTAAGTCACCCGCAAGGTCACACAGCGAGTGACCGACACAGCTGAGACGGGGCGCATGCCTGTCAACTCGGAGCTCCAGTTCTGACCGTTGGGGTCCCGCCCCTAAATGCCTGCAATTGGCCTGGGCTCTAGGACACACATGACTATGTCGTCCAGCTCCACGCTTCCCCCCGCACAGGACGAGTTCGATAAACACATGTCGCCCTAGCCAGTTTGGCTCAGTAGCTAGAGCGTCGGCCTTCGGACTGAAGGGTCCCAGGTTCGATTCCATCCCCAGTGTGGGGCATGCAGGCGGCAGCCAATCAATGATACACTCTCATCATGGATGTTTCTATCTCTCTCCCTCTTCCTTCCTCTCTGAAATCAATAAAAATATATTTTTTAAAAAAATACGTGTTAAGTAAACAGGGACACGGAGCCTGTAGCTCGGTTCTCATTCGTTGCTGTAGGGACAGGCACGCCTTCAGCTTCTTTCTGGGCAGCGCTGCCCTTGCTCTGACCATATGCAAACAGGGGCTGCCCTCCGCTCTCACGCCTCCTCTGGTTGGCCCGTGGCCCAGCCTGGCGCTGATGGGCACAGGTGGGGCCCAGCCAGGTGGACACAAGCCGGGCCACCGGAGGGGCCTCCTCACCGACATTCCCACTGGGACCAGCATCCGGTCTCCTCTCCTCTGGGGGTGAAGATGGCGACGCGGGCACAGAGCACCGGTGGGCACAGCGTGAAGAGGCCGGTCTGAGGAGGAGCAGCTGGCCTGCGGGAGAAGCTGAGATTTGAGAACTCGAATCCGAGAGGTGAGATGGAGTAAGAATGGCAGAATCTGCGACCTGGTACCAAGTTCTTCTCAAGTCCCAGCTGCCCCTGTTGCCGGTCCACGCCCTTGGCCAACGCTAGGTTCTCACAAACACAGTAAGTCCGTGCGCTACTGAGCAGAGGGGGGAATACTTTCTGCTCCGTGCCTCTGCAGGGGGCACGTGCCCCTCCATCGCTGCACTCAGATGTGTGTTCCTCCACAGAGCAGAGGGCACCGTTTGGAATAACTAGCCGATAACACTGCTGTTTTCCTGTCTCCTTTGACTGTCGAGGCTTTTGTATGGTAAAGAAGCTTGCCTGACCACTGGGAAAACACAAATTCGTTAAGGAACCCCAGACTTCTCCAGACCAGCTGATGATGAAGGCTCCTTGCCACCCTGCACATGAGGAAGTAAGCCGGGCCTAATTTAATTCATCATTAAGTTATTCTATAATAATTAGTCCATTGCTATATACTTAGTCATCACTAAAGTAGTACTTAGTCATTACTATGTTATTTGATTTGTAAAACTGGTAAATTAGGCACAGCCAGTGTGGCTCAGTGGTTGAGCATCAGCTCATGAACCAGGAGGTCATAGTTCAATTCCAGGTCAGGGCACATGCTCAATCCCCAGTTGGGAGGGTGTGCAGGAGGCAGCGGACCAATGATTCTTTCTCATCGTTGCTGTTTCTATTTCTCCCTCTCCCTTCCTCTGTGAAATCAATAAAAACATATACATATAAAAACCCAACAACAAAAAACCCTGGTAAATTAGGAGGTAACTCTTCCCCCTTATGAAAACTACATCATGGATTGCTGCAAGTATTTGGTTTCAGGGTCGTAGACACTGCCCTGATGATGAGCAAAATCTCCCCTTGTGGGGACACTGAGGGTCACAGTGAGTCCACACACACCTTATTCAAAAACATGTTTACTGCGGAAGCCAGGCTGCCGAGTTCTCACACTGCCCACGGACACCTCCCTGGGACCCAGATGGGAGCCTAAACCCTGAAGCCCTCGCTCTCGCTCTCTGCCACGTGCCCAGGAGGCTGCCTCCACTCCCTCGAAGGCATCGGACAACCCGCAGCGGCCCCACCAAAGCAAACACACCTGCCTGGGGCCTGAAACGCCTTCGACAGAAAACTAACGACAGCAGTAACATCCTCCCTGCACGAGCGAGCACTCGCACGCCCGGGAAACGCGTACTAAACTCCGTGAACACGTTATAGGAGGAGGAAGGCAGTGCTTTTCTTGACAACATGCCAATAGACAGCGAGGGCAAAGGCCTTAAACTTCACTATTTCTTTTCCTGGCGATTCCTTCCTGGGAGTTTGTTTTCTACTCGACCCAACAGCATTCGGACCGATGACCACCCTATTGTATCCCTTGTCGAGTGGGGACACCAGACGCGTAGGACACTTATTTTAACTGGAAAATATTTATTTCCCATCAACGCTCCCCTCCTCCGCCTGTAACCCTGTGGCTCCCCAGATCCTCATGGTGCTCATGACCAATCAGAAAACAGTCCGGTGAGTGGTGTGATCCCACCCCCATCCCTGGAGCTTGGGCCTGTCCACACTGACAGTGAGCGCGCTCTGTGGCTCACCATCGCTTGCTTTTTTCTCCCGAACAAAGGTCCTGGGCGCGCTTACGGGACTTGCTATAAATAACAGCCCCGCATTCCAGCTTTCGAAGGAGCACATTCTGCTAAACATAGACCGTGGAGACAAGTAACCCCTGTTTTCCTGGCGGTATATCACGGGCGCTAATGCCGGCTGTTCTCCCGGCCCATCCCAGCGTGGCCTGGGTTATTTTGGGGCTTTCGCAGAGGTCAGCACCCCACTGCAAGGACTGCAGAGCTGGAGTGCCGACCAGCAGTACCCAGCCTGGGACCCTGGCCTCCCAGCTGCCATCACCATTGCCCGGAGGGCCACACCGTCGCCCAGTAGCCCCACAGAGAGCCTGGTCCCCAAACCAGAGGTGTGGGAGTCTCTCGATAATGCAGGGGCCATAAAACCATTTGAAAGTTGAGATCTGGCTGTTACTGACCTTGAACTTCCCCAGCTGAGGCAGGAAGAAGGCAGCCCAATGGCTCTGTGGAACATGTGACTAATACAAGAGACTTCAAGGGAGGTGTGGCAGCCCCCCAGCTGGAGCCAGGCCGCAAGAGAACCTGGGTGTTAGGGGGTGTGACTTGGTTAAGTCTCTCTTGCTTTTTGCTTGTTCGTTTTATTTTATTTTATTTTATTTTATTTTATTTTATTTTATTTTATTTTATTTTATTTTATTTGTAAAAGTGTACGCCATTCAGCCCCAGAAATCTGAACTAAAAGTCATCTGGAGTTACTTGGTGTTGGGTCTTTACTTTGGATACATTTTTTCCTTCACATGCGTGGCTGTCTCTGTCTGTAATCTCCGATTTGGCCCTAAAATGCAACAGGCCCATCCGTCACACCTGAGCTACTGCGGGAGGACTAGCGGTCCGTGCAGCGCTCCTCATCTACAAAATGCCACAGCACACCCATCTGCCGCTGCTCCCAGAACACGGATGGGCAGGACGCGCTATTCGGGCTTGGAATTGAAGAAACTGAAATCCGACTGGTTTTATGACCAGTCCACAGAGGACGGCCGGAACTGAAACCCTAGCCCAGGCCTCCTTGCATTGTTTTAAATATATATATTTTTTATTGATTAAGGCAGTGGTTCTCAACCTTCCTAATGCCGCGACCCTTTAATACAGTCCCTCATGTTGTGGTGACCCCCAATTTCATTGTTACAAATTGAACATAATTAAAGCATAGTGATTAATCACAAAAACAATATGTAATTATATTTTTTTTTCCGATGGTCTTAGGTGACCCCTGTGAAAGGGTCGTTTGACCCCCAAAGGGGTCGCGACCCAGAGGTGGAGAACCGCTGTATTAAGGTATTACATATGTGTCCTTACTCCCCCAGTGCCCCCCACCCCACTCCTGCTCATGCCCGCACCCCCTGCTGTCTGTGTCCACTGGTCAGGCTGACCTGCATGCATCCAGTCCCGTGGTTGGCCTCCTTGCATTTTAACCAGAGCAGCTTTTGTCTTAGGAACAGGTGTAACTTTCCCGGTGGAAGGGGCGCTGGATCGGAGCCCCAGGACTTCCAGCCAGAGGAGCCTGCAGTGGCTGCTCCGTCTTTCTGAGCCTCAGTTTCCCTTCCTGTAAAGTGAAGTCCCTTTGGCTCCCACATCCCGTGACCCACTGAGAGGCAAGCAGGGCGGCGGGAGTCTCTCTTTGCTCCGCATCCGATAGGAACGTGACCCTGTGCACTGTGCCAGCAGAAGGAAGGCGCACGGAGAGGAAGGAGTGGAATCATGCTTCTCCTCGGCCTCTCCCCCTTTCCCTGCCGCCGCGGCGCTGCCTGTGGGGAGGGACTTACTTATAGGTAAGTTTGCTAGAGGCAAACATGCTTATGGAACGCTCACAGCCTCGTCTCTCTCGTCAGCCGCCACGTGGAGAAACGGCGCTGCTCCCCGCGCTCACCGAGCCCAGCTTCTGTCTCCAACAAGCGCCTCTCAGCACAGCGACGGGGGCGCCCGGAGGCGCGGGGAGTGAGGGTGGCGGCTTCGCTCTGACTTTAGGTCCATCTTCTACGTTTGCGTTGAGGACGGAGAAGCCAACACTGCTTTCATTTTTGAACCTTGACTTTAACGTGTCCTGCGTGTGAGACCAGTACTTGCTGGAAACACCCGTGGAGAAGAACGCTTTCCCGGGGGCTGCTCGCCTCAGGCCCCACACCTGCCCGCGCAGTGAGGTCAGAGGGTAGCACGTCTCCCCTGGAAATGGGGTGGGAAGCACATTCTCAGGCCTCATCTGAGACGGAGCCAGAAGCCCTGGGGTGGGGGCCCTGAAATCTGCTTTCAAAGGCCAGAGACTTTGAAGCACTTTCAGGCCAGAGAACTACGGAGTTCGATTATCCCCCTAACGGGGTGTTTTTTCACTCCGAGCCGCCGGCACGCGCTGTGGGTGAGATCACCGAGGTGCCTGCTGGTGGCATGGAAGAAGCTTTCCAGGGGCCGGGAGGGCCTGGCTGGCCCTGGAGGATAACCATCAGCTCCATCGCAGCCCTCCACTCCCTTTCCCTGCGCCATTCATGTCCTTTTCTATGTTAACAGATGGATCGCATCGATACGCACTATAAACCTAAACCGTGAGATTCCTGCAACTAGCAAACCGTGTTCGAACCTTAGTTCGGTGCCACTGAACTGCCGTTTTCTGTGATGATCCCATCGGGCTGGTACTACACAGTGGATCCACCCTCGTCTCCCAGGTCTTGCGTGACCCTGGTCTATGGGACCCGTCCCCCCAGGGATTTCTCCACTCTGCCCACCGCAGTTCCAGACGGTTTTAGAGGTGAATGAGCCTGATCGCCCGAGGACACAGCACCCTCCACAGACACCCCCTCTGGCCCGTTGATGGAGTTAATCGTAGCGGAGGCCTCGTCTGGGGGAGGCATTCTGTGTTTTCATCAGCACGTCCATTTCCAAGGTTGATATGTGCTCACAAGCTTCCCAAACGTGCAAGCCCAGCATGAACTTAGCACAGACGCCACATTCACCTGAAGAGGGCAAGAATGTGGGTTGAGCTGATTAATAATTGCGTGGCATTGAGCAAATTACGTGACCTCTGAGAACCTTGCTTCCTTAGCTGCAAAATAGGGGCCTCGGCCCTGACCGGTCTGGCCCAGTGGATAGAGCGTCGGCCTGCGGACTGAAGGGTCCCAGGTTCAATTCCAGTCAAGAGCGTGTACCTTGGTTGTGGGCACATCCCCAGTGGGGAGTGTGCAGTAGGCAGCCAATCAATGATCGATGTTTCTCTCTCATCGATGTTTCTAGCTCTCTATCCCTCTCCCCTCCTCTCTGTGGAAAAATCAATAAAATATATATCTTTTTTTAAAAAAATAGGGGCCTTGCAGCCAGGGTGCAGAATCCGGGGAGGGGACGCTGTTTGTTTCAGATGCTGCTCACTCCCCTCCCACCCCCTGAGTTTTCCAGCCTCTCAGCCTTCAAGCGGAGACCGGGCCCTCCGCACCCGTTGGTCATGGGAAGGCAGTGGGGCTTCAGCATCTATACCCGGGCTTGGGCCTGGATCCTCCACGTAGACTGTACGTGCTGTGTGACTCTGGGCAATCCCCCTACACTCTCGAGCTTTAGTTTCCTTCTGCACAACAGGAGGTGCTGGCAGGCCTTGCAGGTGGAGCTGGGAAGGTGAGTTTGTAAGGTGTTCAGCCTGTCACCTGCTGAGGCTTCAGATAATTATCATTATCGCCTCTTTCTTAGCATGTGTCAAACCCGGTGCTGCCTCCCTCGTCGGACCTGGCTATTCGTTGATTTTTTTTTTCTTATCATGAGACAGAAATTGTAAGACATGACTTCCTTCCACTCTTTTTTATCAGTTCGATGCCTGTCTGTATCTGGCTACCAGCCATGCTGTTTGAAGCACGCTGTTTGAAGATGAAGATGGGATGTCTCCATCGATGATTGGTTCTGATCTCTGGGACAGGGTGGTTCATTTATGGTCATTCAAACACGGTAAATGAGAGGAGTTTAGTGGAAGGACTGATTGCAAAGTGCATGCTGGTGAAGGCGGAACCCCCGGGGACAGGGAAGTAAGTACCCGGCCCTAGCAACTGCAGGCCCATGGTACCCCAGGCTGGGGGGTTGGGGGTGCAGTCCCAGGCCTGGACGGAGGGACAGCCTTGGGCGGAGAAATCCTGCTGTGGCCAGCACAGCCCAGCACTGTCCCACCTTCCGATCTGCACACTCCCAGTGGCTGCCTCCCGCTGGCCGGACTCTGGTGAGGACGTCCACACTGTCACCCACCAAGGCCTCCAAGGGTCCGTCTGTGAGTCGTGGGACTGTTGTAACAACATAGCCCAACAGAGAGGCTTAGAAAGACAGAAACTGCCTCTCTGCCCCATTCTCATCTTCCCTCCTCACTCATTCAGTCCTTTCCCTTCAATGCCTTTCTTACAGGTTCCACAGTGCCCACGTGAACCGATGCCCTGCTCACCTCACACATCTGTTCATAGCCCCTCTGCTGGCCTCCTTGTCTGTCTTCTCCCCATGTCAGTTCACCTTTCACATACGGAATAGTTTTTATCATCTGCTTATGGAACGATAGAGGCTTCCAACTGCCAACCAGATGCAGCTCAGTTCTGTCCAATCGTATTTCCCCTTCCTTGGCGTCATAGCTGCACCGGCCCCATAGAACCAGCTTCTCGCATCTTCCCCGCTGCTATTCTTACACCTTTGATGGCTCCCTGCTGGGTGTGAGGACTAAACTTCCAGCATGACATGGAACTGGCCTTTCAAAGACAAGGGTAGAGGTAACCTCAAAACACAAGGCTTAGCAAGGGTATTTTGATAGCACTTGCTATTTTGACAGCATTATTATGCTTAATGTATACAACTTCTCAAACCTAGGGTTCAGCTGGTCAAGTAGCTATTTGGAAACTTTAAAAAATGTGTCCTGTCCATGGACAACAGTGTGGTGATTGCGGGGGGCGGGGGGGTAGGAGAGGTAGAAGAGGGCATAGGTGATGGCAGTGATAAATGGTGATGGTGTGCTGCTCAGTGGTTGGAGCATCCTCCTGTGCACTGAAGTGTCATAGGTTTGACTCCCAGTCAGGGCATATACCCAGGCTGCAGGTTCAATCCCTGATCAGGGCACATGTGGGAGGCAACCCATCTTCTCTCTCCCTTCCTCTTTCTCTAAAATCAATAAAGAACATATCCTCCGGTGAGAATAAAAAAGAAAGAAAATATATGTCCCAACCCTGGAACCTTTGCTTTATATGTAGGCATATTCCCACTGTGAGATCATGAACTCAGTACTAATCATATTGATCCTTTATAAATTAGATGGGCTAAATGTTACTAAGTGAAGAAGTGTTTGGAAATGAAGTCATTTAACAGGGCCTGAGCAGGTAATAGTTTGGAAGTAAACTCTTACCTAGCTTACACTATCTAAAAATATTTTTGCAAAAGGGCTACAGCATTAAAAACGGAAGGTTAGAACCCGGAGTCTTCTCTTTTGTCATGAATACATTTCAATTTTTACAGTAGAAACAAGAGACTATTTTATTATACTATTTATGGCAGCCAATTATCCCTCTGTTAAAAGAGGATTCATATAACCTACTTTAGGAAAAACAGTTAAGAGGCTATTTTGGTTTTCAGTGTCTAGGGATTTTGCATCTTCGTTTTCTATCTTAGTTCCATATTGTCGTCAGGGTGGGGTTTTGTGCACACTTTAGTTTGGAGGAAGTTGCTGTAATTCAGAAAGCGTATCACTCCCTGCCAATCACCAGGATGAATGTGGCCCAAGGCTGGTCAATGGTTGTCCGTGCTGTTTGCAGGGACCGATGAGGACGGAGCCTGGTGGGGCAGGCTGGCTGGGGCATCTCAGGGACGGCGGCTTTACTTCACGAACACGAGAACAGTCTCATACACGCACACTTGCTGTTACTTGGTTTTGTAGCCACACAGTGCTTCTTGGGTTTCTTGTCTTCTCCACGAAGTCGAAGAGGTCCCAGTTTTCTTTTTAAAATATATTTTTATTGATTTCAGAGAGAAAGGGAGGGGGAGAGATAGAAACATCCTATCTAATAAAGAGGTAATATGCAAATTGACCGTAACTCCAACACAAGATGGCCACCCCCATGTGAACACAAGATGGCTGGCAGGGGAAGGCAGTTGTGGGCAATTAGGCAAGCAGGGGAGGACAGTTGGGGGGTACCAGGCCTGCAGGGGAGGGCAGTTGGGGGTGGTCAGGCTGGCAGGGGAGCAGTTAGGTGTTGATCAGGCTGGCAGGGGAGTGGTCAAGGGGTGATCAGGCTAGCAGGAAGAAGCGGGTAGGGGCAATCAGGCAGGCAGGCAGGCAAGTGGTTGGGATCCAGCAGTCTTGGATTGTGAGACCTCCAGTGGGATCAGGCCTAAACGGGTAGTCGGACATCCTTCGAGGGGTCCCAGATTGGAGAGGGTGCAGGCTGGGCTGGGACACACACACACACACACACACACACACACACACACCGTGCGTGAATTTCATGCACCAGGCCTCTAGTCAATAAGAGAGAATTGTCGATTGGCTGCCTCCTGCATGCCCCCTACTGGAGATCGAGCCCACAACCTGAGCATGTGCCCTTGACCAGAATCAAAGCCGGAACCCTTCAGTCTGAAGTTGGCGTACATTTATATTCTCTCTGGACGTTGTTCAGTGTAAGCATGGACCTAGTTTAGTGCCTCTAACTTTCGTAAATCAACTCACCAAAAAGCAATGCTTTGAAATATAAGATTTAAGTCACTGGCCCTGGCTGCTAGCTCAGTTGGTTAGAGCTTTGTCCCAATATGCCAAGGTTGTGGGTTCAATCCTGGTCAGGGCACGTACCAGAATCAGCCAATGACTTCATAAGTGGAACAACAGATCGATGTTTCCAGTTCTCTCCTTCCCTTCCTTCCTCCCACCACCCCCCTTCCTCTCTCTCTCAAATCAATGAAAGCATAGACTTGCGTGAGGAGTGAACAACAACCACGGAGGTTCACCCTCAGTGCCGGTGTGGCATGGGGTAGGCACCCAGAGGACATTTACCGACTTAAATCTGCAAAATCTGCAACAACTGTTTCGGGAGCTGCCCCCGCCCGGCTCGTCCTCCTCAGAGCCACCGCCCTGGTTTCCGTGCCCCTCGTCTGTCCGACATGCCTGGACTCATATTGCAGAAAGTGTTGCATTTTTCCCCAAAGAGGCTCCTCAGCCCATTAAGCCTGTGGTTCAGAAAGATGCTGTTGCTGCTTCCTGTGTCCCAGCCCGTCCCAGGGAACTGTTAGCCTGGGTCACTCAGGCTGGCGATGAGAGTCAGTGACTGAGTGACTGACACAGGCAGCGTGAGCCGCTGGGGATGCGATTTGTGAGGCTTCGGGAAATGGTACAGGAGTGTGTCCCAGCAGAGCCCACGGCCTGGGACATCCTGGGTGACCTCGCAGGCTGTGTGGCGGGAGGGACAGCCGCTAACTGTCATATTAGGAAGAAAGGCGCCTGTACAAAGCCTCTTCTTTTCAAAAGGAGAGTTTTGAAAGAGTTGGACAGGAGCAATGGGGAGGCGGCTGGGTGCCTGGCTCCCTCCGTAGGCCTGGGGTGTATTCAAGGCCGCTGGGGGGGGGGGGGGGAGTGACTTAGGGGAGCATCTCCGGAATGAAAGGGCACCAAGAGGTTTGGACGGTGGGAATGCTGGCAGGACCGGGAAGGAAGCGGATGCTGTTTCATCTTCTGATGTGACATAAACGGAAGAAAATAGTCACATCGCAAAGCACGAAGTGCCCTCCACCCCCTCCCACCTCCCACAGGTATGATTGAGGGAACATAAAGCCAGTGAGCGGCTTCCTTTAAATTCTCAGGACACAGGATGCCACCGCCATCTGCTCTCTAGTTTCATTTTGCTAGAATAAAGGGTATGAAAACACTTTTTTCCAGTTTAAATGGACAAAGAGATGGCACCCTGGAGTGGTTTCCTGAGGAAGCAGCCAAACAGGAGAAAAAGTCAGCGAGCTCTGGTCTCTTAGAGGAGCCGGAGGGAGGACGGCCCGTCTGTGCCCGCAGCCCCCACGCGAGACCCCACCGGGCGCGAGACTGTGAGGAGCAGTGAGCACGCCTGCTCCCGTGAGGCCTGAGCCTCGCTGTCTCATCAGAGGACCGAGAGATGAAGCCATGGAAAGACCAGCACTGGGGCCACTCGCACGCGAACCCGATGGATCCTGTGGGTCCTGCTGGGGACCCTCACACCCACCTTCCTTTTCGCAAGATCCCTAATAGCTGACCTAGCGCCACACGGGCCTGCAAGAGACCGGGCTGCCTGCGGCCGACTGCAGAGAGCGCGACCAAGAAACAGACCAAGCAGGGGCTCGTGCCACAGCACCGCCGGGAGGCACAAGATCAGAGCAACTATCATCTTTTATTATTATTATTATTATTATTATTATTATTATTATTATTTTTAAGTTTTTTGGTTGATCTCTTCCCTCTCACCCTCCCCCGCCTTCCCTCTGAGATTCCACAGTCTGTTCCATGCTTCCATGTCTCTGGATCTATTTTGTTCATCAGTTTATTTTGTTCATTAGCTTCCATATATGAGTGAGGTCATGTGATACTTGTCTTTCTCGACTGGCTTATTTCGCTTAACCAGGTCCCTCCATGCTGCCCCAAAAGGTAAGAGATCCTTCTTTTTTACCGCTGCATAGTATTCCATGGTGTAGATGTACCACAGCTCTTTTATCCACTCATCTACTGATGGGCACTTGGGCTGTTTCCAGATCTTAGCTATTGTAATTGTGCTGCTATGAACATAGGGGTGCATACATTCTTTCTGATGGGTGTTTTGGGATTCTTAGGCTATCTTCCTAGAAATGGGATCACTGGGTCCAATGGCAGTTCTCTATTTAATTTTTTGAGGAAACTCCACACTGTTTTCCATAGTGGCTGCACCAGTCTGCATTCCCACCAGCAAAGCACTATGGTACTTTTTATCCACATCCTCACCAGCACTTGTCATTTGTTAATTTGTTGATGGTAGCCATTCTGACAGGGCAACTATAATTTTTTTAAATATATTTTTCAGAGAGGAAGAGAGAGATAGAAACATCAATGATGAGAGAGAATCATTGATTGCCTGCCTCCTTGCATGTGCGCCCCACAATGGGGATCGAGACTGCAACCTGGGCATGTGCCCTGACCAGGAATTGAACTGTGACCTTCTGGTTCATAGGTCGACACTCAACCACTGAGCCACAGCAGCCGGGCATGAGCAGCTATGGTTTACTGGAAAGTGTTTTTCTGGGCTGCAGGTACTTGCTATTTTCATGTTTATGAAATGACCTCACAGGCAGAGGGAAAGCAATTCATGATCAGAGTAGTTTCAAATGGCAGCATTTTAAAATTCAGAGTAACAAATGCAGGGCAAAGTGGATGTCATTAAGGAACCACCGTGCCAGGAGAAATGAACACGCTCTTTCGGAGGGATCAGAAAGTAGTCAGAAATGCCCACTGTTTGCCCAGCACGGTGGAGATGAAGGAAGTCGTGTACAAGTGGATTCCATCTTTCAAGGAGATGGGATCCTTACATTAAATACTTATTCACAAAAGCATCTCCCGGGTAAGAGGCGCGTTTAGAAGTGTGTGTTACAGGCAGCGTGCGCTCTTCTGAACCGGCTCTGAAGAGGCAGCCCTGACTCACAGTGTCCGCCAGCTTCTCTGGGGTAGCCTCCCACGACGGCCATCACCGAATGCAGAGTGGGAAAGAGATGTGAATGTTTCTGGGAATTTACCCAAAGAATCCCAAAACACGAATTCGAGAGAATGTATGCACCCCTTGTTCACTGCAGCATTATTTACTACAGCCAAGATTCGGAAACAGCCCGAGTGCCCATCAGTAAGTGAGTGGATAAAAAGGCTGTGGTTCCCTAGCCAGTTTGCTCAGTGGTTAGAGTGTTGGCCAGAGGACTGAAGGGTTGCGGGTTCGGTTCTGGTTGGGCACATGGGAAGGCAACCAATTGATGTGTCTCTCTCACATCAATGTTTCTCTCTGCCTCTACCCCCCCTTCCACTCTCTCTAAAACTCAATGGGGAAAAAATATCTCTGTGTGAGGATGAACAAGAAACAAACAAACAAAAGGCTGTGGTATGTTTACACCATGGAATACGACTCTGCCATAGAAAGGAAGAAAACTTTGCCCTTCGTGACAATGTGGATGGACCTGGAGAGCATTGTGCTGAGTGAATAAGCCAGAGAAAGACAAGAACCATATGATCTCATTCATATGTAGAGTGTAATGAACACAATGAACAAACAAGCAAAATAGAGACAGACTCATAGAGCAGGCAGACAGCTCTGGTGGGGTAGGGGCTGGGGGAGGGGGTGAAGGGTTGGAGGGATTGAGAAAAAAAGAAAAGAAAGAGAGAACTCATGGACATGGACAACAGTGTGGTGATTGCAGGGTGGGTGGAGGTGGAAGAGGGCATAGAGGAGATGAATGGTGATGGAAAAAATAAAATACATAAAAACTAGAAAGCAGCCAGTACGAGCCAGCTCCAGGTGCCCTGGCCGCTGTCCACATGGAGGCGCCTCAGTGCATCGCTGACTGCAGTGTCCCAGGTGTCCGGAGGAGGGCCAGCGGCCAGGCTCCCGTCAGGGCGCCTTACTAGGCGGAGGAGGGGTTGAAACAGGGGAACTTTGGGAGGGAAGGTGCTTGGTCTATTCTCCCCACCTCTTCACACCCTGGCAGAGTCTCTGGCAGAGTAGATACTCAATAAACAAATGCTTGTTGAATACAGAAATGCTTGTTGAGTAACAAAAACAAGTGGTTAGGCTGGAAGGCAGTGGAAGGATTTTTCTGAGCAAAACTTTTTTTCTTAAAAAACAAAGATAAAGCTGGAGAGACCAAAACAGGTCCGACCAAATATTAATATCTACACAAGCTGTGGGTAGATGCATACATGCTATTATTTGTTATTTTCTGATTTCTTCTGTATATCAGAAATATGTCATAATAAAAATATTGTTAAAAGCTGAGAGGAAAGGGGAATTCTGTGAACAAAGGCTCAGGAGTCAGAATGAACACAGTACCCTGGGTGCTGAGCGGAGTGTGCCCGGAACAGCAGGAGCCAGGCTCGGGGGTAAGAACGCCGATGAATGGGACCCCCGTTAACTGCTCCTGTTCTACTTCTGAAGCGATGCTAAAGGACTCAGGCCATTCTGCTTCCTTAGAATTATAATTCATTTGTTACATTTTGAGTTTCTGTATTTGTGGGGGAAATGAGTAACATTAATCAAAATTGGAATTAGAAGGGGAGGGAAATTTTAATTTATTTCACGGGGAAATGGACAGCGTAAATGAACACGCTTGTCATTGTGAAATGTATCAGCGGCGTGTATCAGCGCAGCTGCCTCCGGATTGAATATCACCCACGTGGCCCAACCCGTCTCCCAGCCCAGAACACACACACACACACACACACACACACACACACACACGCTCTGAAATGGCCTCCGGCAGGGTCCACTGGGACAAGCGTATTCCCATGAAATACGGCCTCCGAATGAAAGCTCCGCGTTCGAGTCATTGCATAAAATAAAGAATAATAATCATACGTCAATGTACACTCGGTTGGAAGCCCACTGTGGATAAAAGGAAAGAGGACTCCATGGCATGGGCACAGCACGCGGGCACGGGGCCCTGGGAACGCAGAGGAGGGCGCGCTCCTCCGCCTGAGTGAGTCGCACCGCCGCTGGCACCTTGTGGAGTAAATGGCCTGAGGAAGGGCCTGGGGCCCAGCGCTCAGAGGCCCTGGCTGTGTGGCCAGTGCTCTCTGCAGACGGCACTCAGGCCCCAGACAGCGCCACCCACAGCAGCAGGAAGACAGCTCCGCTCGCCTGCCATGCGGGCTCTGGCATCCAGACGCGGCTTCCTTATTCTCCCAGGCCCTTCTTACCGAAGCTTGCCCAGGCTCGCTCCATTAGAATCAGGTTCTAACAGGGGTGACCGGAATGGCTACCAATTGAGCCATTGGGGTCACAAATCAACCACGAGACACAATCTTCTAAAAGGGGAATTCGGGAAAGTTTACCAACTGACACGCCACCAGGATGCGTCTGGCACAGACTTCGCTGGTTTGGAACACACGCCCCTTCTCTGGCACTTCCCTCTTCGGCAGCTGCGCCCAGGCCAAAGCCACGACAGTTCTCGCCCACTGTCCGCGCGGTTCCGGCACACACTCACTGCCCCTGGGTAAGACTCTGAGCTTGCCCGTATGACGGTTTTAGAATACCTTCAAGAATAAACTCCAGGCGATTATCATGGAATGTCCAGGTCAGGTGGTTTTCCTCCTACCAAACATGAAACCGTGTAATAAAAAGGAAAGACTCCCTTTTTGTTCTGTTCCAGCATGCTTACCCAATTCTGCTTCCCAGCCACCATTTCGGAGACACACACACACACACACACACACACACCACACCCCCCTACCCCCAGACACCAGGTCTGCCTTCGACACACACTCATTGCATCTCCTGTGCAGCAGAAGTGCCTTTGTGGATAGATGGCATTCGCTGCACTTGGTCATTATATGTTTGGACTAATGTCTGCCTTCCCATGAAGTACCATGAGGCTAAGACTTTTACTCAATAGCTTTCCCCAGCACTGAGCTTAGAGGACTCAATGCACATCTGCTAAATGAGTGCTCAGTTACAACTGATTACTAACCTGCACACCTACATTTCCGTAGAATAGTATCTCCATCAGTAGTCTACACAGTCTTACTACGTAAATGCAAATTACTTTGTAAAGAATTTCCATTTCCAAACGCTTCCCTACCTAGACAAGCCTCACATGAACCTTTTTTCCACCAAAGCCAGGCAAGTCATTTGTCTGTCCAGATATTCTGTAGATCCCCAGAAAGTGAAAAGCTTATAAAAACCAGCCATATACTAGAATTCAGAAAATATGCTACGGTTATGTTGTTGATGGTTTTTGGAACTAGGATTGTTAAATATAACATCTATTTCCATAGCATAATATACTGATGTCTGTCTTTGCCAATATATTTTCAGTTTACTTGATAGCAATTGAAATGTATTCTTAAAAACACAGAGAACTTTTGAATAAAGAGAAAATATCAAAGTCATTATGAACCATTATGTCCTGTTAGGAAATCATCTAGTAAAAGCTTTCAACTTGGATAACCTTTTGAGCGCATTAGAGCTAACAGTTATGAAATACTTCCTCGCACATCTTTCTGGATGTTTCACTGTTAGCTCTTTTCAAAAGAATGGAACACTTTTTGGATTTGCAAACTATCAGAATAACGAAAATTAAGATATGCTGAGCCAATAATGAAAGGATGTTATCTCAAATTTTTTGACATGTGAATGGCCTGCAACATATTCTACAACATAGAACAATAACCCCCCTGCTGTGTATGAGTGCAATTAACCATGGTCTCTTGTCAAAATACTTGGTACGGCAAAGATAAATTCACCCCATGTTGGTGGAGTGGAACTGGCTTTGTTGAATGAGCATTGGTCAGTACGTATCTCATCATTCGTGGGATTTACTCCAGGAAAAATGTTGCCACTGCAGAGGAACATACATGCCTCCTTTTCCTAAAAAACAGCAACCACCAAGACAAGAAATCACCTCTGATTCCGTTTTTTCACTTCAGCTGCCAGAAAACTAGAGTGAAATTCAAGTTCCAAGGTCTCTGCTCTTTGCAGAGGCCTGTGAGCATTTATTGTATAATTCAGATACTTTTGCATATGTGCAAGCATCGCTGGGCTGATGCTTAAGGTCGCCTGCAGGGCAGGGCTTGCCTTCCTGCTGCCGGGTCTGTGCACGCCACAGGCCAACCGAGCAGGCAGCCTCGGTCTCGGTCAAAGGCTGGCCCCCCAGTGCATGGAATTATCTAAGAAAATCCTGGTGCTTTCTAGTTTCTGCCTCCTAGTTGGAGCCCAAACAGGCCATGATCTGTACCACATGTCTGCTTTCTGGTTTAACTAACAAATCCAGGTGGCATCTGCAGTTTTAAAACAAGAAGGCAATTTATCTCCACAGGAGGAAACGGAAATGATTTTCAGAACTTTCAGGTTCATGCCTGACTGCGACTAAACGCTTTACCGAGTCTTAAAAACACCTGTTGGGGTGAATGGGAGAACGGTGCGTATTTTGAAGCCAAGGCCGCCTCGTCCTACCTGCTGAATTTCACAATCAAGCAGCCACGTCAGAGCCCAGCACCTCCCTGGTTGTTAGCCGGGGAGCTGTGTGAAGTGCTTTCCGGAAAAATCGTAGGTGATCACAAATATGAAAAGACCCAGGTTCACAGGCCGGGTGTTTCCCGATGTTCTGCAATGTGGGTCCATATTACAGTGGGTTCTCCGTCCACGGTGGGGCTCGCGGGGGCCAGTGCCTTTCTTGTTTTTACTGGCAATTATCAGTAATCGCCTCCTTGCACTAATTTTGTACCTTACAGTTCCTTGCTTAGTTTGAGTGGAACTGCGTTTTCTGGACTCATTAATATCTCTACTCAGCCACGGACCCCCACACGCCTCCACCCCATGTTCAGTTCTGACCCAGAACCAAGCCCTTTCTCAGCATGCACCCAGAGCACGCCCTTCCCGTGCGAGGGGGGCCGCCAGGCAGGGGTGGAACTGCTACTCACAGACACGTCCCTCCTCTGGTCTCAGGCGCGCTGTGCAAAGCAACCTGTTCTCCCCGTTCTCAAGCATTTCCTGGAGAGGGGGATCTCAGATCCCGAATTTATATGACAGTGAGGTCAGGATGACGACTCTCTCTCTCTCTCTCTGAGTGTTAATTATTCATTGAAAAGCTTTTTAAAGACACAGTTCAATATTTCGTTAGTGACTCACTGCTAATAAAATTATAACTAAGGAGTCTTGATTCCTTATAATGGCACTTTCCATTCGTTTTACTCCCAAATCACATTTAAAGAGATATAAGCCTTTTTTTTTTTTGGAAATGTGAAAGTGAGGTATTCCGTGTACTTAAGCTACCATCACTGCCAGCCATTAGAGGTCTTTCCCATTATTCCTGTACTTACGCCAAATTAATGTTGACCTACCGCTTTCTTTTTCCTTTCTCTTGTGGTAGAACACTTAACACGAGATCCAGTTTCCTCGCAGGGTTCTAACTGTGCATTTGTTATCTGTAGGTTCAGTGTTGTCTGCACAGCCAACCTATAGAATTTAGTCGCTTCGTGGAAATGAAACTCTATACCCATTTATGCCAACTCCCTACTTACACCACCACCCAGCCCCTGGCAGCCACACTCTAGTCTTTATTTCTATGTGTTTGACTATTTCAGATACTTTCTCACCTTGATATCCGCACAAGGTTAGGCAAGGATAGCACATAGAATTATTTTGAAACGGAGGGATATTGGGTTTGAACTTTGCAGCTGACAATTGTCAGCAGTCGCCTATTTTTACTGATTTCTGTCCTGACTTTCCCACGGGCTGAGCTTGTAGACTCGAGAGAGATGAGACAGCTGGCTTTGGCGACAGCGAGTCCTCACGTATAGCAAGTCTGAAATTTCATTATGCGTTGTTTGGGATGCAAGTTAATGCTATTACTGTAACACAAACATCAAAGAAAATCAGATCACTCAGGGAAAGCCCCCCTGCTGGAAATGCTGTTAGTGGACTTCAATCACGCTGCGCCTGCCCGTTCAGAAGGCCGTGGCCGCCCATGAGCTGCTCTCCAACCCGCCTGCCTCATCAAAGTGCACACATCTGAAACTCATCCAATCAAGTAAAATAACGTTTGGAGCTTGTGCTTGTGGGGATTCAGGCTGTCGCAATATCACAATTATTCTGATTGCTAGCAGTGTATCCGGGGCTGAGGGTTAAGAAGCGTGAGAAGCAGGAGTGAGCCAGCATTGGAAAGACAGCCTTTCCCAGGGAAAGCCCAGAGCAGTGGTTCTCAAACTTCTGGCCCTTTAAATACAGTTCCTCATGTTGTGACCCAACCATAAAATTATTTCCGTTGCCACTTCATAACTGTAATTTTGCTACTGTTATGAATCGTCATGTAAATATCTGATATGCAGGATGGTCCTAGGCGACCCCTGTGAAAGGGTCATTCGACCGCCAAAGGGGTCGCGACCCACAGGTTGAGAACCACTGGCCTAGATGCTCTGAAGTCGATGTTTCTTTCAGGATTAACGTCTGTTTTTAAAAAACATGATTCAGGATTTGTTGAATTCACTCCATCATATTCCCTGAAAGGAAAACACCAGCGTATGACGCATGTATCCTTTTCCGTTTTCACTTGTATTATGTAAAATAAAGTTTCTTCGTTCTTTAAACATGGTTTTTTCTTTTACTTACAGCCAAAAACATTTGACTGATAATCTGTATTTTGTTGCTTAAGTAGACACTTGCATAACATACAAGAAACTAAGAGAAACAAAGAGCAAGGGTTAGAATGAGGATAATTTTACAACCCAGTAACAGGAATAAACCGATATGAGAGACGAAATCCAAAGAAGATATATTCTTTAAAGTTGGTCCTTGTTCACCATACTAGATAGCGTGGGTGGTATTCCTATTTAACTTCTTTTAATCCTTGTATTTGGTCTGGAAGAAACTCTGTTTAATACTAGAATGTCTTTAGCACCGAACAAATTCCAGCCTAAAATTTTAACAAGGGGAGACCCTGCCTCAAGCTCAAAGCCATAGGCAATGACATTTAACTAGAATTTTTCTTTAAAACTATCATTTTGCTTTAGTTGGATGTACTTTTACAGTTTTATTCTATTAGTGGCAAATTATACCATTTTTCTATTTATGGCAATGCCAAAATTTCCATTTTTTAAGTAAAAAATGATTTAAGTTAAAGATAAATGTTGCCCTAACCAGTTTGACTCAGTTTGTCGGCCTGCGGACTGAAGGGTCCCAGGTTTGCTTCTGGTCAAGGGCATGTACCTTGGTTGCGGGCACATCCCCAGTAGGGGGTGTGCAGGAGGCAGCTGATCAATGTTTCTCTCTCATCGATGTTTCTAGCTCTCTATCCCTCTCCCTTCCTGTCTGTAAAAAAATCAATAAAATATATATTTTTTAAAAATCGTAAGTAAATATTAGTGCAGCTGGGACGTGGATATGGTAAAAATTATGAAGGTGATGCAGAGATGGCTGAAGTTTGGAGAACACTAGCCTAGATGTTTGATAAGCCAGGGGGGGTAGAGGGGATACAGAGCCCTACATATGACCACCTGGGTGGAAGGTGGCTTTGCAATGAGACTGTTTACTGGGATCTTTTATATTTCATCTCAGATGGATTTTCCAAGATCCATTAGTTCCGAATATGGCATTCTCAGTGTATCACAGTGATTCCACAGCGCCACCCTCATCCTGGTCTTCCTGGATCAGCTACTCCCTACGTTGTGATACCTCCATGACAGAGAATTGGAGGGTCACGCTCTTGTTTTGTGCTTTTTTATTATGATGATTACTTTCAGCACCTTCCCTTGCCACACCCTTTTACCCTCCACTCAGCTCAAACACTTATCAATTCCAGATTTTATTAACTCTGATCCCTTTAAAAGGAATCTTAGAAGTGTTCCTCCACTCTAACGCTACCAACCAAAGTCCTCTCCATCCTTCCTTCAGGGACCAACTGAAAAGCCAGTGTCTCCGTGAAGACTTCCCGAAGCTCACTGCAGTCAGGATTCCTCTCCTCTACATCGCACCCCTCAAAGGCTCTAATAGCTGTATGTTTCACAAACGGCCCTGTGGATGGAGCAGACAGGGAACAAAGTGAGAATGAGGAGTTTGTCATGATTGTCTCCATCTTGTTGGTAAACACCCTTATAAAAGTGTTGAAATTGCATTGCACCATTATCAAACCATGAATTTAAATTACCTTGAAATAATCTTGTAATTATTATTTAAAGTGCTCTTTTGTCCTTTTTGTAATAATGTCAACTTTTCTCATTATTTTTTTTCCTCCAAAAATGGGTTAAAGAATCTCAGTAGTGGGAAAAATCTAGGGGCAGTGCATTATAGTGAAAGGACATCAATTTCACTCTCCACGGGACCTGTTTCATTTTGGATTTTGGGAGACATTGAGAAAAGGTTGTGTTACCTTCCTTAGAAACTCATTCCAGTTTTTTGCATCTTTTTTTCACAGGAAGTTATTCCTCCCATTGAACCCGAACCACTCCAAGCTTCAGTTTAATTTGTTTCTTATCATTTAAGTCTCATGGTCTCCATGAGAAACAGCTGGTCACCATCCATCTCATTTGTTCCCACCACAGTCAACAGCCAGCCGTCTAAATATCCTTTGGAAAGCTCGCACAACTCTTCCTTTCTTATGGAGAGTCAGAGGCATCCCACTCAGCAGGGTAAGTTACTAAGTTTTTCAACGATGAGCCCCGTGAACTCTTGTAAACAGAGGTTTCCTAAGATTACCGTTGAGAGGACAGTATTTCTCAGAGGAGAAATTCAAAGGACACTCTTATACAGGATTTGAGGAAGGAAATGGATCACAGTTAGTTTGTAGAAAAAGAATGTGCCCAATTATGAATTCAAAGGAATGTCTGCAGGTCACTAATATTATGTGAAAAAAACAGATGTTGAGAGAGAGACTTCAGAAAGTTTACATTCTCGTAACCCCAGAAGTGATGTGGTTCAAGTAGTCAGCTGAGGGTCCAACTGAAACTTAACTTGGGGCATGCGTTGTACCTGGGCACCCTGCCCACAGGACCAACTCCCACAGTGATGACCTTATAATGAGGAAAAAATGCAGACAAATTAGTAAAAAGTAATTAGAGGTGGAGCCTTCCATAGTCTGCTGGGGAGAGATATTGTGGGAGGAGTTGGGAGTTAGAGGAGATAAAGTATGAGGTCAGGAGAAGAGGGAAGTGAGTTGCAGACAGGAGGTCAAGAGCTCGGGAAAGCACTGCCTGTTGCTCTCACTGAGTGTGGGAACAGGGTAGACAATAAAACACAAGCCCAGCCTCCCTCTTCTAGCCATGGCCTCACTGACTGTGCTGACAGTATCACAGAAAAGCGGGGAGCTCACTTTCCTGGGGCCCACTGTGATTTCATTGGGGCTAATGCAATTGAAAGTTTACAGCATAGATCACATGGCCTGCCCAAGAGAGTCTGGACTTCCAGAGAGAGAAAAAGAGAGGGAGAGAGAAGAGGGAGTAGAAATGAGAGTCAAAGCATCCTATCTAATAAAAGAGAAACATGGTAATTGGCGTACGACCGCTACCCTTCCCATTGGCTAATCAGGGCAATATGCAAATTAACTGCCAGCAAGATGGCGGCCGGCAGCCAGGCAGCTTGAAACTAACATGAGGCTTGCTTGCTTCAGTGACGGAGGACTCCAACGTTCCCCGCCTGCCACTGCAGGCCTCTGAGCTGCAAGCAACTATGTAACAAACATAGAAGCTAAACAAAACCCCAGAAACCTGCCGGGCTTCAGCCAGCAGGATCGCAACATTGTAAGCAAAGGCCAGAAACCTACTTTCAGCAGCGGAGGCCTAAGAGCTGGAGCCAAGCCTCAAAGCTAAAGCTGGCCCAGAATAAAAAAGAAAAGAAAAGAAAAAAGGAGCGGTTGGGAGCTTCAGTCACCCCCAGCCTGAAAACAGCCCTCAGCTCCTCACCCAGACTGGCCAGGCACCCCAGTGGGGACCCCCACCCTGATCCAGGACACCCTTCAGGGCAAAACAGCTGGCACCCACCCATGCAGCAGGCCTCTACCCTATATAGTAAAAGGGTAATATGCCTCCCAGCACCGGGATCAGCGGAGCCGCGAGGCCTCCCAGCACCAGGATCAGCATGACAGGGGGCAGCACCCAAACCCCCTGATCGCCCTGCGGCTCTGTGTGTGACAGGGTGCGGCACCCCAACCCCCTGATTGGCCCTGCTCTGTGTGTGACAGGGTGCGGCGCCCCAACCCTCCCCCCACCCCGCAGGCCCTGCTCTGTGTGTGATGGGGTAGAGCCATAACCTCCCCATTGGCCCTGCCCTGAGTGTGACAGTGGCGGCACCTCAACCCCCTGATCGGCCCTGCTCTGTGGGTGATAGAGGGCGGTGCCCCAACCCCCCTGATGGGCCCTGCTCTGTGAGTGACAGGGGGAAATGCCCCAACCCCCTGATTGGCCCTGCTCTGTGCATGACAGGGGGTGGCGCTGCAACCTCCCCATTGACCCTGCCTTGAGTGTGACAGGGGATGGTGCCCCAACCCCCCCCCCAATCAGCCGTACCCTGAGTGTGACTGAGGGTGGAATCACAACCTCCCAATCGCCCTGCTCTGTGCATGACAGGAGGCGGTGCCCCAACTCCCCAATCGGCCCTGCTCTGAGCCCGACCAGGGGCTGCACCTAGGGATTGGGCCTGCCCTCTGCCACCCGGGAGCAGGCCTAAGCCAGCAGGGCATTATCTCCCGAGGGGTCCCAGACTGCGAGAGGGCATAGGCCAGGCTGAGGGACCCCCTTTCCCCCCGAGTGCACAAATTTCTGTGCACCGGGCCTCTAGCCTATATAATAAAAGCCTAACATTACAGTGCAATGACCAGAATGACCGGTCACTGTGACTCACACTGACCACCAGGGGGCATATGCTTAACACAGGCGTTGCCTCCTGGTGGTCAATGCGCTCTCACAGGGGGAGTGCTGCTCAGCCAGAAGCTGGACTCACGGCTGGAGAGCGCAGCCAGACTCCACGGCAGTGCTAAGGAGCAGCGAGCCTAGTGGTAAGGAGCAGTGAGCAGGCAGGCGGTAAGGAGTGAGGGGTTTGGGACTGCAAGAGGGTACAGGCCGGGCTGAGGAACTCCCTCCCCTACAGTGCACGAATTTTGTGCACCAGGCCTCTAGTATCAGCAATAAAAAGGTATACTGATAAGAGGAAATAAGAATGTGATCTATTTTTTGTTGTTTGACAAAGTTATAGACTTAAACAGACTTCACAAATGTATTGAACTGATTTTTCTAACTTGCTTCAGGTTTAACCTAAGCATTGTAGGTAAACAATTATTGCATGTTTATTCGCTATCCTCAGATAATTATCAGGTGCTTCTTATTAGAAGGTAAGAGTGGTAAAGCTCTCAGAGCAATGCCTGGCACACAGACTGGGGTCAGGTTAGGCCGTGATCTTGGCTGTTCTCACTGAATGTAATGCTCTGGGGTAGGGAGTGGGATAAGGTGGAGGGCAAAGCATGGGCTGGCACATGGAGATTAAATGTAAGAGCTCCATGGAAGGCAGTTCCGTAACTTCTCTAGGCATGCGCTCTACTGTGAGTGCCCAAGCACTGAGCTTGACACATGCCCATTTTCTCCCACCTTCCCTCACCCTGACAATCAGAGGCTTTCCTAAGAGGAGATCACAGCTGCATCTGTTCTCATCTCCTTCCTCAGCAACGGGCACAACCACCTTCCCCCAACACATACACACATGCACACACAGACACACACACACAAACACACAGGGACACACACACACACACATACATACACCCACAGAGGCACACATACACACACATGCACAGACACACATATACACACACAGCCACACACACAAACACACAGGGACACACACACACACATACATACATACACACACAGAGACCTCCATGCTATTGTAACAAGACTTTGGGAAGGTAAGATTTCCTGTCTAGAATGGTACCCATGGCTTGTTTAGCACTGGATGACGTAAACACGATGGGTAGGGATAAGAAGTAGTGTTAGGCAGTGCTTCAAAGACAGACTAATTTCACATATATTTTTATTTCTCAAGAGATAGCACCACACTCACATGGACCCCAGTTTTTCTGGGAAAGCGAAGGTTACAGGCTTTAGAAATGCAGTGAGTTTGTGGCTTTAAAGCATGTTTAATACCAAGAGCTGATTTCAGTGTGCAGCGCACCCAGACAGAAGGAAGCTCTGCAGCCACAGTCGTGATGTGACGGGGACCCGGCGGCATCAGAGGAGCTCCATGATGGCACCTCTGGGGGGTGAAGACAATTGAGCACAAATGAACGAAGCTGGGAGGAGAGCAGATCCCTGCCTCAGAAGGTTGATTTGGAGTGAAATCACACAGTGCGGTTCTGTAGGCAGACTCTGATTTAAAGCACTCTGTAAAATGCTAGTTTTCCTGCTTTAATTATGGCCAAATAACGTGCAGGACTCCACACTATGGTTCTCTCATCTGAGCTGTATTATACACCCCCCCCCCCCACACACACACACACACACTAGAGGCCCGGTGCACAAAAATTTGTGCACTCGGGGGGGGCGGGGTCCCTTAGCCTGGCCTGTGCCCTCTCGCAGTCTGGGACCCCTTGGGGGATGTCCACCTGCTGGCTTAGGCCTGCTCCCCAGGGGATTGGGCCTAAGCTGGCAGTCAGACATCCCTCTGGCAGCCCGGCAGCCCTCGGGGGATGTCCACTTGCCAGCGGGGAGCAGGTCTAAGCTGCAATTGGACATCCTTAGCACTGCTGAGGAGGTGGGAGAGGCTCCTGCCACCATTGTGCTGGCAGCCGTCAGCCCGGCTTGTGGCTGAGCAGAGCTCCCCCTGTGGGGGTGCACTGACCACCAGGGGGCAGCTCCTGCATTGAGCATCTGCCCCCTGGTGGTCAGTGTGTGTCATAGTGACCGGTCATTCCCAATGGTTCTGCTGTTAGGGTCAATTTGCATATTACCCTTTTATTATATAGGATATTGATTTCAGAGAGGAAGGGAGAGGGACAAAGAGATAGAAATATCAAATATGAGAGTGAACCATTGATTGGCTGCCTCCTGCACGGAATGGAAACTGTGACCTCCTGGTTCACAGGTCAACGCTCAGCCACCGAGCCACCAGGCAGGCTGAGCTGTGTGTTCTCCTGCATCCAGCACCCCCCATGCCCAAGGAGTGCCATTCTGTAGAGATGGGTTTCCAATCCCTGCAGGCCACAAGTTTCCCTTGGGGACCCACCTCCGCAGCAGCGCTAAGGATGTCCAACTGACGGCTTAGTCCTGCTCCCCAAGCCGTCAATCAGACATCCCCGGAGGGCTCCTGGACTGTGAGAGGGTGCAGGCTGGACCCACCCCAGTGCACAAATTTCAGGCACCAGGCCTCTAGTACATGTATAAACAGCACAGTTCAAACCCATGTTGTTGAAAGGCTAACTGTATTTTCACTTTTCATGCTCTTTCTGTCTGGTTTTTGTATCCAGATTATAATAGCCTCATAAAATGTTTCATTGTTATTTTCCATCCAGTGCTGCTGATGGGAAATCTGATACCATCTTCCTCTAGGCCAGGGGTGGGCAACCTTTTGTGAGTGCGTGCCAAAACCAGCAAAATCTCTGACTCAAAATTCTTCTGTGTGCCAACCCTAATTTTTTGAGAACATGTTACGCCTACTTGATATCTCTTAAGGTGTACATATGTGAAGAACCTTGAAAAAATAATAAAATTCATTCGAGCAACAAAAACACAGGATATGATGATGAAAAATACATTTATTTTTTAATGTATACATGTACACTGATAGTCCGACAGAAAACTTTATGACTCCGTTTGATATTATCAGTGGGACTTTTGCTGCTGCATCACTGATGACAGAGATTTTACATCAGGTTGATATTTCGTGACCCTCAGAGATATGCACGAGCTACTACTTTCATCCGTCAGGCTACTCCTATTACGAGACTTAACAAAATTCATCACTAAGAACAAAGATTCACAAGCGTATGTGGATGAAACCAAAACACTGGTCGGATCTAGGAAGGCAGGAAGAGTTAAGGCAGAGGCATAGAAATTGCTCTTTCCCTCTCTCGTCAATCCATGTCTATGGTCTTTAAGATAACTTGTTATGTAAAATTATTTATTTATCTAAGATGTACCTACACTGAATTTATCTGAAAAATAAAAAAGTCAATACTAAGAAAAAATTGTAAATGGAAGATTATAAGAGAGGGTTTCACGTGCCAGCAAAAGTTACTGGCATGCCATGTTTGGCATGCGTGCCAGGGGTTGCCCACCCCTGCTCTAGGCCCTCTCTCATGTCTCTTCTCTGGACGTTGAAAGGATTTTCTCCTATTTGTCAATACTCTAAAATTTCAGCACAGGCGTCTAGATGTAAGCATGTTGTTCTCACTGCTGGTGGGAATGCAGACTGGTACCGCATCTGTGGAAAACAGTATGGAGTTTTCTCAAAAAATTAAATATGGAACTGTCACTTGACCCAGTGATCCCACTTCTAGGAATATATCCTAAGAAACCCAAAACCCCAATCAGAAAGGATATATGCACCCCTATTATTCATAGCAGCACAATTTACAATAGCCAAGATTTGGAAACAGCCCAAGTGCCCATCAGCAGATGAGTGGAATAAAAAAACTATGGCACATCTACACAATGGAATACTATGCTGCTGTAAAAAAGAAAGAGCTATTACCATTTGCAATAGCATTGATGGACCTGGAGAACATTATGCTAAGTGAAATAAGCCAGTCAGTGAAAGATAAATATCACATGATCTCACTCATCTGTGGAATATAATGAACAACATAGACTGATGAACAAAAATAGATCCAGAGACAGAGAAGTTTGGACAAACAGACTGTCCAACCTCAGAGGGAAGGCAGGGGAAGAGGGTGGGTAAGATTTCAACCAAAGGACTTGTATGCATATAAGCATAACCAATGGACACAGAAATAGGGGTGCGGGGTGAAGGCCAGGGCTGGTGGGCGTGGGCTGCCTGGGAGAGGACAATGTGGGGAAAAGGAGACATATGTAATACTTTCAACAATAAAGAATTTTAAAAAAATTAAAAATGTTTTTGTTCTCAGTGGTGGTGGTGTTTTGTGTTATTTTTGGAATTGGAAAAAAAATCCTACTTGGCGCTCAGTGGGCTTTTAGCAAAAGAAAACGCATCTTTCATCATTTTGGAAATTACCGCCTACTGACTACTGCCTCCCTCTTCTGTCTTTCCGGAATTCCATCGAGGCCAAATGTTGGGATGTGTGGATATTGACTATAATACAGGCAGCACCCGACCGTGTGCTGATACATCACAATATCAGAAGAGGTCTTAACTTTTATCTTTTTGTTCAGGCCTGCTACCTTTCACTGAGTCCTGCGAGAGTATTTTGTCTTGATCATAAGTTCATTAATTCATTCTTCAGTTATCTGATTCTTCAGAAATTATTCTCCACAAAATCAGTATATCACCATATGAAGGTCACTAGCTTATTCAAAGAAACTCTAAGACTATGTGAAATAAATCCAGCTACAAGCTGTTTATAAGAGAGCTATTTATAAAAATAATTTAGGAAGTTTGAAAATTAAGGGATCAAACAAATATCAGAAGCTATGGGAATAGAAAATTATAATTACCATTTATTTTTATTTCCTTCTTGATTAAATGGCAATTTAGTGAAGAATCTTGAAAGTAAGGGAGACCATTAGCAGATGCCCTGACAATGAATGCAAATTGCTGGACTAGCCATTACCTCCAGTGATATGAATAAATGTAAAAACTGAAAATAATTTCAAAAGGTTACTTTAAGGGCACTAAGAAAATTAGCATTGGCCAAGTTAAGGTGAAGATCCTTTCTTGTCGGGTTTATGCTTCTTGTGTGTGTTGCTGGCGTAAAAATTGAGTTTCTGTCTAAGTCTGTCTACAAGCAAAGGGGTTTCTGATACTGTTGAACGGCTTGTTCTAATCATCCCAAAGGTGGTGAACATGAAGAACTAGCGAGGTCTGCTGTAAGGTCAGACTTGTTTGAATATTTATCATAGGAAACATGCTTGCTCACCTTATACTGTACACTGGTTTAGGAATACGTTTTAGTCACCAATCTTGGGATAAATGGCCCACTACGGTATCTCGTTGTTGCTGCTAGGACTACCTCGACCCTTATGTCAAAGACGGGCAGATGTTGTCAGTATTGAGAATATACATAAAGGAGGTACTTTTTAAAAGAAACAGCTGAGCCGAAACCGGTTTGGCTCAGTGGATAGAGCGTTGGCCTGCGGACTGAAGGGTCCCGGGTTCGATCCCGGTCAGGGGCATGTACCTGGGTTGCAGGCACATCCCCAGTGGGAGATGTGCAGGAGGCAGCTGATCGATGTTTCTCTTTCATCGATGTTTCTAACTCTCTATCTCTCTCCCTTCCTCTCTGTAAAAAATCAATAAAATATATTTAAAAAATAAAAATAAATAAAAGAAACAGCTGAAGTAAATAAGTAACTTTAAAAAAATAAGTATAAAGTAAATAAGCAACAGGTTAACTTTTAAAATGTTTTATTAATTTACATTTAAATAGATAATACATACTCAAAGTTCCTCTTTATGAGTTTTACATGAGCTATCCTGAGGTTTGGCTTGGGCCTCAGTACTGTAGATGCCAGGAAAGCAAATACCTATTTCAGTGTCATTTATTATTTTACCCCAGGGTTGTTTCTGAAATTGTTCTGTGTAAAGTGAAAACTGAGATGCAATGGAAATTCAGAGGCCATTTTGTTATCTTGAAAGCCAGTTTCGTTGTTGCAATGCTACATTTTGAGATCCAACATCTCATGACAATTTTTTTCTCAAGTAGGCATAGTAGGAATAAAAAATGTAAGCAAGGGTTACAATCAGAAGTCTGTCTATAGACTTTGTGGGGTTGCCTCACTGAGTCACACCGTTACCACTGACAAGACCCCCAAGTCCACGAGTTGAGAAGAAGATACATTCTCATTTCAGCTGCTATTCAGGAAGAAGGCAGAGTTAATAGAGCAGTGGCAATAGCACCATTAGCAGATACGTCCAGATCCGGTCCAATGAGTCTTACTCCTACACTAACTTCCCGCACGAGAATGGAACTGTTTGGTATTTAAAGGGCCCAGTATCATTTCCCATAGCTGCTCACAGTGCTGAGAAAGAATTATTGTCTCTGCACTGTATCATCTACTTGTAAATTGTGACTAATGCATTTTTATAATAAAGTTGTAATTATAGCAACAATTCAAATCTGCTTTCATGTACTTAGATCCCAGAAGGTCATTGTGAGATAGTGATATTTTGCTTCAGCCTTGAGCTTAGCCACCTATGGATTTCTCACAGCCAGCCATTTGGCATGTGGCCAAAATGTGGAGTTTGTACATCCCTAGTTTCCTGTGTTCTCTTCTTGTATTTTGAATGCAAATACAAGAAAATTCTTGACTATGCTCTTATTTCTTCCTTTAATATATTAGCTTCAAAATACAAAGGCAAACACTAACTAAAAGAAAGCTATTGTAGAATATCATGTCAGACATGGTAGAATTCAATGAAAAGCCTTATAAGAGCAAAAACAGAGATATTTTATATTGGCAAGAGGCATTATTAACCAATGAAAATAGCCATGAATTGGCTAACAATATGGTTTCAAAACACTAAGTAAAAGTTGACAAAGCTACAAGGAATGATGGATTCATAATCCTACCATGAGACTCTCACACCTCTCAGAAAAGACAGAGGGAGTAAACAAAGTATAAACGATAAAACAGAGAATGTTGGATGATCCACCTGCCAAACTTGCTCTAGTAGATACACATAGAGAAAACATTGTACCCAATAAAGAAAGACAGCACATTCTTTTCAAGTATATGTGGAGCATTCCCCAAAATTGTCCATGTATTGATGAAGGAAATAACAAATCCAAAGGCTCATACTACCCAGGCCACATTTACTGACCCCAAGGCAATACCATCGGAATCAGTAACAAAAACATATTCAGAAAATCCACATCTGTAAATCAAAAACTAAACATACTTCTAAATATTGGTTGAAAAAGGAAGTCAGATGAAAAACTCAAAAGATTCAGTACAGAACAAAACTAAAAGCTCTAACTATAAAAGGTAATGAAGTAAATGAACTAAGCTTTCAACTCAAGATGCAACTATATGGCCCTGGCCAGTGTTCTCAGTGGTTAGAGTGTTGGAGCACACATCAAAGGGTTTCAGGTTCGATTCCCGGTCAAGGGCACGGACCTGGGTTGCAGGTTCAATCCCCAGCCCGGTCAGGGTGCATACAGGAGGCAACCAGTCTCTCTCCCTCTCCCTCCCTCCCTCCCCCATTCCACTCTCTCTAAAAATCAATGGAAAAAATATCCTTGGGTAAGGATTAACAACAACAAAAAATGCAAATATATGCAAAAAGTGAGAACTTAATGAAACAAAACAAAAAGTTAACCAATAATTAAAATAAACTAAAAAAGAAATAACACACTAGGACAAAAGAAGTAACCACAGATACAGGGGAAATTTTAAATTCTAAGAGAATAATCATATTATTCAATTACTTCTACAATTTTGTAGAAAAATGTAAATTTCTAAGATTGGCTCAAGAAGATACAGAAAAGTGTGTGTTAGAAACTGATTGACCACCTACCTGCTCTGCCCTCCCACCAATGGCACCAGGACCGTGTGTAGGTCACTCTCACCGGGCCTCGAGGAAACAGCCAGTTCTTTTTACCCAGCTGTTTAGGTCAACGTGGGCAGCCACATAATTCATTTTATGAGGCATAACCCTGCTCCAAACAGCTCTCAAAGAAACAATAAGCAAACATCCTTTATGGATATAAATATAAAAATATGCAAAAATACTAATAAACTAAATCATATAAAGCATTAAAAATGGGATTAGTGTCTCTTGAAAATAAGACAAGTAGGTTTGTCCCAGGAATGCTAATAAGTTTCAGCATTTGATAAGATTGGAACCAATGTGACTCAGAAGAGATTAAAGGAGGAATTCATATAAACTTCTCAAGAGAAGCCCAAGAAGCTTTTGATTAAATTCAGCAGCCATTTATGAACTCTTATAAAACCAGGAAACAGCCTTGATAAAAGTTAGTGCCGAAACCCAACAGTGACGCCATACCTAACGAAGACGGGGCTGGGGCTGGGGAGAGGCAGCTGTGTGCCCCAGGCACAGAGTGTGCGGGGCACCAACAGCTCAGGAACGAGAGAATAGCATTAGTGGAGTGGAGACAAAGGACTACATGCCCGACACAGATGCCTTTAGTGTTGTTGTTTTTCAGTGATAATTCCCCGCCCCCTGCAGAGCATTTATGTTTTTAAATATTGAAAATTAAAAAACAGATGTATTAAAACTCAATATTATTTTAAATTTAAATATTTCATTTACAACAAAACCAGAATTTTACAAGTTTACTTTCTTAGTTTTAATGAAGTGAGCATACCAGTAACATTGTCCAAATCTGTTTCTATTTTCAATTGAGAGAATGATCATTTTTAGAATTTTTTCTTGGCCAAGTGATGATCTTAAATAACCACTATTAGGATAAAAAAATTGGGTGCAGTACTTCTAAATTAATAAAAGGGGGGGAATATCCAAGGAAAATTGAATAATTATTGTGAATTCAGAAAAGAAGGAAAGAACGAGAACATTCGAAGAAGCATCAATAAGATGACAAGAATCTGATTTTACATGTTAATCCTATGTAATAAAAGGCTAATTTGCAAATTGTCCCTTTGACTGGGAGTTCAACTGGGAGTTTGACCAAGGGGCGGGCCAGCCAACCAACCACAAGCTGGTTCAGCCCAATTGGCCCCGGTTGGGGTAGGCCGACCAGACCCCACTCGTGCACGAATTCGTGCACCGGGCCTCTAGTTATATAATAACTGTAAAGTAGCTAATTTCTTGATTAACCAAGATTGTTAGACTGAGTAAAAAAGATATCATGCACGTGCTACTTGCAAAAGACATGCTTATAACTAAGAGGCCCCTTAACATTGTCAGTTGATTGACAAAGAATATCAATAAATAGAGACAAAAAGAAGAGAACAGGGTGGCAGGGATAAGTTAGAAAAGGTAGAGTTCAAAGGAAAATGCACTAACTGGGAAAATGCAGTAGAATTCCGCTAACATGGAAGTGAAATTTACAGCAACACCTTGACTTAGCTGATATATTTAAACTCTACAGAGGGTTTATGCTCTCCTCCAATGCCCAGGAAACATTTACAGGAAATAGTCACCAATATGGGGGGAAAGAAGATACATGGAATACTTTCAACAATAAAGAACTTAAATAAAAGTAAATAAATAGTCACAAAGAAAAGTCCAGTGAATTTTCAATCCAAACAGGCCACATTCCCTTATCACAATGTAATAAAATGAGAAATTTACAATGAAAAATGAGCAAGTACAGAAGACAGGGAATTTAAAAATGCTGTACTCTGCTAAATAACTCTTGGACTAGAGGAGGGGAGAGCAACACTGCAATCACAAACTGCTGCCCCATGGTCCTGTGTGCCAAGCTCTCCTCCGAGCGCTGGGAACACGGCCGTGAAGCTGGAGCTGCTCAGAAAAGCAGCGACAAGCAAATTAACCAGAAGGTGTTTGCAGTGAAATGTGAATGAAGGGAACTCAGTGACGAAACGTAAAACACAAATAGACGGGGCTGGTGGTCAAGAGGCCTCTCTGAGGGTAGGAGGCCCCATGCAAACTGGTGGGCAGCCTGGCCAAGAGAAGGAACAGCTCGTGCACACCCTGCGTGGGGACCAGTGGCCGCGCGGGGACCAGTGGCCTGGGTGCCTCAAGCGAGTGAAGGGCGGATGGCTGGAAAGGAGATGAAGGGCACGTCACAGCCTCTTGCCGGAGCTCAGGTTTTACTGTAAATGGGCCGGGAAGCTCTTGATGAATTTTGAGGTATGGGGAGTAATGTGATGTGATTTATTTTTTTAACGAGCTCTGCTGGTGTGAAAACAAACTTGAAGCTGAAGCAGCAGGGGAGGGAGGGAGGGGAAGAGAGAGATGGGAAGAGAGAGAGAGAATGAAGAGATGGTGCTGCTATTTAGAGCCCTTTGGAATTTTAAGTAGCTCAGTATGAGACTGTGTCTTCATTCATGCTGCAGCGATGACCATGAAAGACCGCAGGGTGTGCCTCAGGTATCGCTCAAGAAGAGGAGCTGATGGACTGGGTTTGAAAATAAATAAGAAAAAGAAACCATTTAGCGGGAGAGCAAGGGCTAAGCTTTGTCACTTCCGCTGTTAGAGAGCAGGAAGGTGGGCAGGGAGTGCCGAGGAGGAGGAACTGGGAGAACTGGTACCTGGGAGGCAGTGAGGGCCAGTTTCAGAATGGACGGGCGTGATGGGCTTCTGCTTCATCACGTAAGGTGAGGGCGAAAAGCAGTGGCCCCTGGGTTTGGCTGGATGAAAGTCGCCAGAGAGTTTGATAAAGGTGGTTCCAATACAGTGTGGGCTAAAAGCCTGGAGAATGATGGGGGGACTGGAAACAGTAAACATGGACACTACTTGGGAAATATTGCTAAATGAGAGCAGAAAGATGGTGAGGTTGCTCAGAGTCCAGGCCAAGGACTTCCCTTAAAATATTCATATTGTTGTGTTATATTACACTAGGGGCCCAGTGCACAAATTTGTGCACCTTGAAAGGAATTGTGGGCCATGAGACTGCAGTGGGCATAGGGTGGGTCCCAGCCCATCCTCCACGTCCCCGCCTGGCCCCTCCCACCGCAGCCCCTGGTGCCTGTCTTCCAGCAGCCCCACTTCCTCCGCCACCATGCTGCTCCCACACGCTGATGCTGATGGCAGCAGCCCCGCTTGCACTCACTGATGGGGTAGAGCAACAGGGGCCGGCCCCAGCAGTGGGTGTGAGGAGGGCCAGGGCCGTCAGCAGGTGCCAGTGGAAGCTGCTGCCCTGATCGCCCCTCAGGAACAGGGGGAGGTGGAGAAGCCCTCAGGGGCGATCGGGGCCTGCAGCCGCCACTCACACCCACTGACAGTGCCGAGCCATCGGGACCGGCGCTGGGTGCTGGCAGCGGGTGCGAGTGGGCCTGGCACCAGCAGTAGGCACAAGCCCTGGGCAGGACCACAGTGCGTGGGAGCAAAGAATGTTCAGTAACCACCAGAGGCTCACCTCGATGATAGTGACCAGTGCCCTGCGTTGGTCTGATGCTCCCGCTCACCTGCTCCACCATCCCACCATGGCCAATGCCCACCATGTTCCGCGCACGCCCCCTGGTGGTCAATGCACATCATAGCAACTGGTTGTTCAGTTGTTCTGCTATTCAGTCTATTTGCATATTAGCCTTTTATTATATAGGATGGGAATACAGATAGATCAGAAATTGATAAAGTTATCTAAAATCATGATCACTAGATTATATCTAATTCTATGGGATTAGGGTAAAGCAGAACCCAAAAGAAAATATTTTAGTATTTAAATAGTATTATTATTAAACATAAATAGGAAACAATGAAATGAATTAAGTACTAAACCCAAAAAGCTAAAAAAAGAAACAATAAACCAAAGGGAAAAAGCAAAGTTTTAACTAAAGATAAATTTAGAAATTAATTAATTAAAAAAAGAGCCAATAGATTAAATCAAGAGCTGGTTCTTTTAATATCCTCGGGTGAGGATTTATGAGAACAACAAAATAGCAAGCATCTGAGCGCGTTTTATGAAGCTGACAGAGATGCAGACATACACTCACACACAGTGCGAGTTCGTTCTCATGACTGTTAAGACACACACAGTGCTTACTATGTGCGGGCGCCTCCACACGGGTCACATAAATGAACTCGTTCATTTACATGTATTATGTAGCAGCGTCTCCTTACATACATTAACTCACTTATTCTTCACAGCAATCCTAATGTCGTCATTTTATAAACAAAGGAGACACACGAGAGAGGTTAAGTGACTTGCCCAAAGCTTTTCACGCTGTGAGTTAGGGGCAGGTAGTTAACAGTAGAGCTGGAATATGAGCTCAGGCAAGCAGTGCTGATTCAACGTTAGGAAGCCTAGTCATTCCACCCATTACATATAGAAGAAAGGAGGAAATTGCATCATCAGACTCACAGATGCCAACCAGGCACCTGATAAAGTTCAGTTTCAAATTAGCAAATGGGGAAAAAATCATGGCGAATGAGCAATAGAAGAGAACTTCCTATGTCGGAGAATACGCAGTGAAGCAAAAGGGACAGTAAAGCGCTGGCTGCCTTCCCACTAAAACCGGAACACTAATCGTAAGTTTTCTCAAATGAAATGGCAAGCTCTACAGTCATTGAGGGATAGAGAGGACTGTGTGTGTTTGTACACAGAGGGATACCTACATTGCACACATATCATGTATCTGTTTTGAAAATGAACAATTGGAATCCTGGGTTATTCATCTCTCTATTTTGTGAGGCTACAGGTTTTTGGTGGGTTTTTTTTTTCAAGTATATGGTTTGCCTTGGACTTTCTTTTCTTTCTTTTGACAATTTTTTATTGATTTTTAGAAAGAGAGGAAGGAAGAGGAGGGAGCGAGAGAAACATCATGGATTGGCTGCCTCCTGCATGCCCCCTACTGGGGATCGAGTTAGAAATCCAGGCATGTGCCCTGATAGGGAATCAAACCAGCAACATTTCTGTGCAGGGGATGGTGCCCAACCAACTGAGCCACAGGCTGGCTACAGTTTTGATGATGATGACACAGCTATTACTTCTTTGGGATGTCTTTGAGATTTAGTGGCCTTTTGTCCATTTAGATAAAGGAAGCAAACAATAGAAAGATAATCTTCCCGTCCAAACCGGTTTAGGTAGGTGGATAGAGTGTCAGCCTTCGGTTTAAAGGGTCCCAGGTTTGATTCCGGTCAAGGGCATGTACCTTGGTTGGGGGTACATCCCCAGTAGGGGGTGTACAGGAGGCAGCTGATCGATGTTTCTCTCTCATTGATGTTTCTAACTCTCTTTTTTTAATAAAAGAAAGGTAATCTCCCAATTAATGTTTTTAGAATTTCATGATTCATTCCTCATACTAGCCAATCCACAACGTACCTCACCTTCTCCCTCAGCCCCAACTCCTAACCCAGACATTGGTGGTTGGCGGGATGATTCGGGTTTCCAGATTTAGCAAATAAAAACATACAATATGGAATGGACACCCAATTAAGTTTGTATTTCAGATAAGCAATGAATTATTTTTTAGTATAAGTATGTTCTTTGTGATATTTGGGACATACTTATACTAAGAAAGGATTTCTTATCAGAAGTTCCAATTTACCTGAGCATCCTGTATTATATCTGGCAGACCCATGGCGGACCCCAGGTTTTAATATGGGATCATGCCTTTCTTAAGCCATGGTGAGCTACAAGATTGAAGACTTTTCAGGACCAAGTTTTCCTATCTTACACAAATTATATCCATAAGTTCCATTTACACAGGAATCTGAGCTATCTAGTCTTTTTTATCACTGTCACACATAGATATAAGCTCTTAAACATGGACTTGGCTATAGTTAGATTGTACTATAGTCCCGTCCACTAACCAATAAGTAGGCAAGTTCATTGAGTGTGTGGCTGGAGCAAGTCGGTGAAAGGGTGTGTACTAGAGGCGTTGATAGGAAGAATGGAATTGCAGCAGGTGGGCTGCTCCTGGGCTCTGCAGAACAGTAGGTGCTCCTTTCTGAAGCACCTATTGAAGATAAAAGGGGACTGTGTCCTCAGGTGGCCAGAGTGTTTATGTGTAATCATCACACTTTACAGGCTCTAGCTTCCCAGGGCTCATCTGTAGACATTTCAATAATTGCTCATTTGAAAAAAAGATGTCTTATTTGTCCATGAACTAGCTCTGGGAGTCAACACCATGAGATTTCAGGGAAGGAGTGTGGGTTTTCACCACAGTAAGACCTGAACTCAATCCAGGTTCTACTCCTTCTTCCAGTATGATTTTTTTTTGACATATATATTTTATTTTGAAATGTTTCAAACACAGAGAAAAGTTGAGAGAATGGAACCTGAAACTCTTACTCTTCATCCAGATTCACTAAGTCTTAGTAGCTTCACCCTACCTTCTCTCTCTTCTCTTCCCTTCCCTTCCCTTCCCTCCTCTCCTCTCCTCTCCTCTTCTCTTTGGCCAAATCATTTTATTGTAGACCGCAGACATTGTCAGACCACATTTTACCTCTAAGATGCTTCAGAGTGCATCTCCCAAGAGCAAGGGCATTCTAGTAACCAACCACAGCACTGTCATCACACCTAAGAAAATCAACATCAATTCAATGACATCGTTCAGCATACTAGCACAGCCCATACTCCAATTTACTAAGAAATGTCCATGATGGCTCCACAGCCCACCCTGCCCAGTATCCATCCAGGTGCATGCGTTAAATCTGCCTCTTTGCACGTATTGCTCCCTCCATCCACAACAGTTCTCTACTTCTTTTGGTTTTTCCCACAACATTGAAGTCTTCGAAGAGGCCAGGCTAACTGTTTCGGGAGATCGTACCACATTCTGGAGTCTTCGGATTCTTTATGAAAAATTTCCAGCATGGACCCAGTGAGGCGATGTTTCATATCTGCTAGCACAACGCATCAGGAGACACAGAAGCCATCAGGCCGGGCTGTCCCACTGTGTTTGGTAGTTAGTAAGTAATTTGAGGGGTGATCATTTGATATCATGTCAACATTCCATGCCTTGGTAAATCGGGACCTCCCCCCCCCCCATGGCTTAACTATTCTATATAATAAAAGGCTAATATGCAAATTGTCCCCTAAGGAGATCGACTGCTCACTATGACGTGCACTGACCACCAGGGGGCGGTGGGGAATGAAGGAAGGCCCCAGCCAGCAGCCAGAGGCCCCGATCAGCCCTGATTGCCAGCCAGGCCTAGGGACCCTAACCATGCACAAATTTCATGCACCAGGCCTCTAGGTCCTTCATAATGCAGGGCTGGCCCAGCTACCATATTGTGTTACAGATGGTGATTTTCCACTCTCACCTTCTACAATCCAGTGGTGGTTTTCTAATCATCCCTTACACACTCATGAGCTGTCATTCTCCTGTAGAGAAGACCCATTCCTATCTCCCACCTCTTCTCATGTCACCACAAATCTGTGATCTCTTTAATTCCGTGTGTTATAATCCATTACCAACATTTTTCTTTTTGATGCTGAAATTGCCCTAAATTTGGTCAGCGGGTGGCACTTCATGCTGGATCCTGGGTCCTTTAATCTTTGAGCATTTCTTTGCTCTGGCACAAAATGCCCCAGGCTCACCTTGTACTTATACTTTACCTGCCTCCGGCCAGAAATCTTCCAGTTTTCCAAGAAGATCTGGTTCCTTTTAATGGGAAATAAGTTCCAGAAGACAAGATCAGAATTCTGAATACAATTAAAACAGAAATGTTATTTTTCCCAGGCCTTTTCACTGAAAAAAAATGTAGTTATTTAATATATCATGAAACCATGAGTTTAAACTAACATGTACAATCGAAATCCAACATTATAGGATTCTTTTTCTTTAACTTCTTCTTTGTATCTCCGTTTCCCTCAGTGAAAATCAACTGAGGTTTCCATAGTAAAATATTTAATCATTAGTTCTACCCAACATAGAATAGTTTCAGAATTACACCACCAGTGCTACCACCAATAACAAACCTAGTAAGTGAAATTGTACAATTATCTGCAGTGTCCTTGCATATCCTACAATGGTATATAATCTGGAGAGTATGCTAACATTACTTGAATTCACTTTTTCTACAGAGATAGGTTTTTAATTTAGTGTACTGCTAAAATCATTTGTTTCTATTTGTACAAATGTGCTTGATTTTTCACACTTTTTAATTTACTTTTTGAAAATACATAACATTGACATGTTTCACAAGTCAAAACTATATTTAAAAAAGTATACTCAGCAAAGTCTCTCTTCAAGTCTCTTCTACCTTGTTCCTATCATTGATAGATGGATGGATGGATGGATGAATGGATGGATGGATGGATGGATGGATGGATGGATGGATAAATGGGTGGACGGGTGGATAGATAGATAGATAGATAGATAGATAGATAGATGATAGATAGATAGATAGATCGATAGATAGATTATAGATAGATATTTATATATATCCACAATTCATTTTCTTTCATGCACAAAAGATAACATATTATATCCTTTTCTTTTGCCTCTTGCTTTTTTCACTTAAGGTTGAGTGGAATTTTGGGGCCTTAAAGCAAAGACCTACACAGTTTTGTTACATGTTGCCAATTTTCCTTTATAGGAATTATAATATTTTGTGTTTCTACTAGCAATGGATGAAAGGTTTTTTCCTAGTGCCTGGTCAATGAGTATGTTGACAAGTTACCAATCTTATAAGTAAGAAATGATAAATTTAAAAATAATTTCAATATAGGGGGTAACATGGGGATAAGGACACATATGTAATAACTTAATCAATTAAAAAAATTAAAAAATAATTTCAATTTAGAAATGTAAGTATGAGCAAGTTGCTGAGCCTCTCTGAGCTTTAATCTCCTACTTAAGATGTAAATGCCCATCTTAAAGGGTTGTTCAGAGGACCAAGTGTGTACAACAGGTAGATTTTGTGCATACATTAAAAATCTATGACTTGGCATATAATATATACTTAATAAGTGCTATTTATTATTAACATTAGTATGCATTTAGTGGGCAATAAATTTCAAAGTAACATATTTATCTTTATAAATAAGTCTTGGTAGCTAACATAGAAAACTACCTTTCTGTCCTGACCAGTTTAGCTCAGTGGATGGAGCATCGGCCTGCGGACTCAAGGGTCCCAGGTTCGATTCCGGTCAAGGGCATGTACCTTGGTTGCGGACAAATCCCCAGTGGGGAGTGTGCAGGAGGCAGCTGATTGATGTTTCTCTCTCATTGATGTTTCTAACTCTCTATTCCTCTCCCTTACTCTCTGTAAAAAATCAATAAAATATATATTTTTTTTAAAAAACTACCTTTCCTATGACATTCTATAACAGTGATGGTGAACCTATGACATGCGTGTCAGAGGTGACACGCGAACTCATTTTTTTGGTTGATTTTTCTTTGTTAAATGGCATTTAAATATATAAAATAAATATTAAAAATGTAAGTCTTTGTTTTACTATGGTTGCAAATATCAAAAAATTTCTATATGTGACACGGCACCAGAGTTAAGTTAGGGTTTTTCAAAATGCTGACAAGCCGAGCTCAAAAGGTTCGCCATCACTGTTCTATAAAAATAAAAGCATAATATGCTAATTAGACTGGGCGTCCTTCTGGACAAAGCTGCCGCGGCAGGGGCAGCAGGGGCAGCAGGCGGGGCTGTGGCAGAGGCGGCAGAGGCCCCCCGCCATGGTGGCGGCGGGCGGGGACCGGGGCCAAGGCCCTTGCACGAATGTTGTGCATCAGGCCTCTAGCAGGTACTAACAAACTCAGAGGCCTTAAAGATCATTAGAGGCAAATAGTGTTTATCTCATTTTCATCTATAACTGCTTGGTGGTGACTTCTGGAGTGTTATGTTAAGAATGGTTAAGATGACAAATCTTTGTTTAGCAGGTTAGAATACTTGATTGATAAGTTATACTTACTATGGGCATGAGTGTGAGGAATACACACAAATTTCCTGTCACTAATTTGGTTTAATTCATTGATTTTTATAATTGAGGAACTGAGGGCAACGAGATTGGAATATTCTATAGATGATACAGTAAAACAACATCAAGGTCAAGATGAAAAACTAGAATTCCTAACTCCAGTATCATCAGTATCCTGCTCCTTCCATTGTACCACAGCAATCTCTCTCTCTCTCTCTCTCTCTCTCTCTCTCTCTCTCTCTCTCTCTGGCTGGGGATTGCCTTGTGGTATTTAAGTTGTGGGAAATCACCAGCCAGGTCCACAGGGGTGATCCTCCCATGTTTGTACAGCAGGACAACCTTTCAGTCAGTTCCTGTCCCTGGACATTGCAGGGTAGAGGGGAAACTGTGGCAACAAGAAAGGGGACACAGCTTTCAGGGTTGGGCCTGGGGGGGTTCTTGTAAATAGAAAACTGGCCCTAATCGGTTTGGCTCAGTGGATAGAGCATCGGCCTGTGGACTGAAGGATCCCAGGCTCAATTCCGGTCAAGGGCATGTACCTTGGTTGAGGGCACATCCCCAGTAGGGGGTGTGCAGGAGGCAGCTGATCAATGTTTCTCTCTCATAGATGTTTCTAATTCTCTATCCCTCTCCCTTCCTCTCTGTAAAAAATCAATAAAATCTATATTTAAATAAATAAATAAATAGAAAACTGAAGGGTAGGCATCGTTTCAGTAGATAAAACTGATTTTATCGTCATCTTATATGCCACCGAGTCATTGATTCTGTTGTCCATTTTTACTTTTCCAAAGTGCAAGGTCTTGTGAGCAGAGGCAGAAGCCAACCCCATGTGGGAAGAGCGGGACAGTGGGGAGGCAGCGGTTGCTCGAAGAGAGTCCAGCTGCAGTGCAGGAAGCGGAAAACAAGATGACAAGCTTTCCCACGAAGCAATCCATCGAGAGCAAATGAATGCACAGTTCTGCCTCATCGCGCCATCACGTCTCTGCCCATCTCAGCCCTGGGACACAGCCTGCAACCCTGAATCTGCAAAACCGTTCCTGAAGGAATGAAAATACAATTGGGAAATGCATGCACTTCGCCAGAACCCTCTTACCTCATCACAGGCCGGAATCCGTAAGGACTCTGGCTTGTGTTCCTGAGAAGAAGGAAGGCATCGCCAGGCTTCGAGCAGAGGAGTCACATGAACTAACTCCCTTTGACGGGTCACCTTTCCTGACATGTTGAGCACAGACCTGGGTGGGAGGGGTCTCAGGTAGAAGCAGGGAGACCAGGTAGGAAGTGGTTGCCACCGTCCTGGCACGAGGTGATGAAGGTGTGGATGGGAGTGGAGTCGGTAAGAACTGGTGAGATTCGGGATGTGCTGGAGGGAGGGCCAGCAGGACCTCCTATTAGACTGGATGTGGGAGTGAGGGGTGCGGAGAATGAAGGGCGACTCCAGTTCTTCTTCTGGGCAGCGGTAAGTGGCGTTGCTAACACTAGTAAAAGGAATGGGGAAGCCCTGGCTGGTGTGGCTCAGTGGATAGAGCATCGGCCTCCGGACTGAAGGGTCCCGGGCTTGATTCCCAACAAGGGCACATGCCCAGGTTGATCCCCAGTAGGGGGCGTGCAGGAGGCAAACATCAATGATTCTCTCCCATCATTGGTGTTTCTATCTCTCCCTCTCCCTTCCTCTCTGAAATCAATAAAATTAAAAAAATAAAATGAAAAACAGGGAGGACAGTGGGAGAAGAAGTTTGGGCAGAAAAATTGATACGTTTTAGTGATGATGCCCTGGCATCAAGAAAAAGTTAATTTATGTTAATAGACTTGGTTGGAAAAGCCAGAGCAAATAGGTGCTATATCCTTACAGAAAACTTACCTTTGAAAAAGAATTTAGAAAAACAATTCAGGTGACTAACCATTGGCAGTTAAAGAACTAAGCTTACTTTTAATTTTTTATATTTTTTATTGATTTCAGAGAGGAAGGGAGAGGGAGAGAAACATCAATGATGAGAGAGAATCATTGAACAGCTGCCTCCTGCATGCCCTCTACTGGGGATCGAGCCTGCAACCCAGGCACGTGCCCTTGACCTGGGATCAAACCGGGACCCTTCAGTCCGCAGGCCAACACTGAGCCAAACCAGCCGGGCAGCTTCCATTTTCAAAAATGTTCCTTGTGTGGAACAGGTCGTTTCCTCAAAAATCTAGAAAAATTGAAGTGTTTGCATTACTAAGACCTGAGAGAACACAAAGTAAAGGACCAATCAGATTTAATGGGGCAAGATGGGGAACGTCTTCTGGATGAGGTGTGGCTAAACCGGAAGGAAGGAAGGAAGGAAGGAAGGAAGGAAGGAAGGAAGGAAGGAAGGAAGGAAGGAAGGAAGGAAAGAGGGGTCTTAGAGGTGGAGAGGCTCTCGGCCTGGAGCCTCCAGCTAAAACATGAGTCCGGAATTCGGGGAGTAGGAGAGCCCATGGTCTGCGAGAGGCTCTGAGAGGAGGAGGCAGAGCCACTGAGTCCGGAGCAAGAAGAGGAGCAAACAGTTAAGCACCAGAGTTCCCGGGCCACCCCTGACTGGATGGGCAAGTGCCCACTTCCTCTCCAGAGGGTGGACTAGATTGTGCCAAAGGCACCTTCATGCCTCCCTTCCGATGCTGTGATTTTCAATAGGCTTGGCCTTCGAGCCTGGGCAGGGATTATTATTCGGAAGATATTAACCAACTGTTCATCACCCCCACCAGTGGCCGAGGTGAGAGAACGGCGGGCAGGGCCGTTCAGACAGAACTCCTGGCCGTTATTAAATCGCAGAATGAGGTCCTGAGAACAGCCTGCGGGCGGATTAGCCGTCCTCGGCACCACGTCCTGTCGCTGGCCACGCCAAATCCCACAGCTTCTAACTGCCACTAACGCAGGTCACCTGCTCGGACCTCTGTGGTCCGGCCCCAAAGTGTCAGGGCAGCTTGATGCCCACCCCTGTGGCCACATGCCTGCAGGTCCGGCCCATGTGTCTGCCCATCCGGCTCCAGTGTAGATCATGCCAGGAGCCGCTGCGAAGACTCCGGGCACTGCCTCTCGGATGCCGCCACCTGCTTCACGTGTGACCACACAGCACCTGTGGCTTCCTCGCTGCATAGCCATGGCTCACCCTCTCAGGCGCACGCACCGCCCACAGGCCTCTGACAGCACAGCCCTGGGACAGATGGAGGGGTGCTCTCTTGAAACTTTCAGAAGGCGAGACAGGATGGTTTCGTGTTGGTTTGGAATCATGTGAAGCCCTGATTAGGAGGCAGGGGCAGGTGGAACAAGTCATGCCCCACAAGCGTTGGCCGTTGCCTGCTCTGCACACTGACTGTCCCGCTCACCGACCCGCTCACCTTCCTGCTCACAGTCCTGCTCACCATCCTGCTCACCTTCCCGCTCACCGTCCTGCTGGGGAGCGGGGCGGGCTTCAGGCGCAGGGAGTTCCAGGGCCTGACTGGGGCAGAGTTTCTCTTCACGGCGCAGAAAGCCAGCGAAAATGAAAAGAAGTGTCAGGAGCACAAACAGACATCATTCCAGGTTCTCTGAATCCTGCGCATCAAACTCCACACATTTTAAGCATCTCTAAGTGCGCCAACCAAAGGGCGAGCAGCTGGAATTAGGAGGCAGGAGGAGGCTGAGGAGGGGAGGGGAAGGCTGTGAACTTCCTGGAATACCAGAGAGCCGATGAATGCTGACGAGAGCAGGACTGAGGCTTCTCATTGTATAGACCACGATTTAAAACACGCACGTATTACTCACACTTTGAAAAGTGTTTGATTAGAATGCGGGAAGCGCTCTCGTTTCGCTCTGGGAAGTAAAAAAGAGAGAGATGGTCTTGGTGGCGATGGCAACACAGCCGTGTTCCGTTAGCGAAGAGTAACAGGACCCGGAGACACAGGATTTCAGCTCTGTCCCGGGCAGAGCTACCCCGTGTACTGAGGGCAGCAACGCAGGCCGACTCCGCCTGGCAGGAGAGCGTGTTCATGCAGTTCCAGGGGCTATGACTTCAGATCCTCAGGCCAACAGGTGCCCGTCCAGCCACGCCAGCGTTTTGCACTTCCCCAGCGTGGCCTGTTTTATCGGCGTCTGTTTACTGCGGTCGTTTCCGTTCCTGTTGTCCTCGTGGCAGCTCACCTTGGGCTGGGTGGACAGGTGGCCAGGATCCTCATGGGAAAACCGGGGCTGTCAATAACCTCATTCCACACGGAGGAGAGCAGGGCCCCCTAAGCACTTGCTGCCTTCCTTCCTTCCCACCAAGTTGAGTCCCTAAGTCCCTCCACGGCTCAGACCGCGATTTCCAAAGGAGGAGAACACGGATGACGGTGTCCCCAAAGCCGTGGCTCTCCAGCAGTTCTCGCCTGGAACGATCTAAAATAACCTCATCGTTTGTAAGCATCTCTGAGTCCCTCCTTAAGCAAGAGGCTCCATTCTTCATTCTTGTATTTCTCAGAGGCTCTTCTATTATGTAATTGACAAAATGCAATGTTTTAGCGTGGAAAAATGAGAGCAACAGTAACACAATCAGGAAAGAACCTAAAATGCTCGATTTCAAACACTGTAACCAAATCTGCTCCCCTACGGCTGTTATTCTGAGGAGGATTCTTTTTATCCTTAAGAGAGACCGTGTGTGTGTGTGTGTGTGTGTGTGTGTGTGTGTGTGTGTGTTTAATTTTGAATTTGTTGTTTAATCTCCAGCCTAAATGCTTCTCTTTGTTAGTCAATTGGGGTAATTAATGATGGCACTGTTCGGTGGCTGTGACATACATACTGGACTATACACATTATGCAAATCTCACAAGAATAGTTACATGCAAGTAGCATAACTGACTACGTGAATGCAGTGCTTGCATCAGATTTTGCACTAATTAAAGTAATTTACTGTCAGATCAAAATGAACTTTTTCCTCCATTAAATTCCTGTGCCACGTGGGTGCTGGTCCAGTATACATTGCAGGCTGCCTCGTGGTCTGGGAGGTGGGAGAAGCGTGGAAGGGTGGGGAGCCTCGCTGGTAACTAAGCCCCAGGAGCCATCACCGCTCACGGACAGCATGAGGCCGGGCTGGGTGTGGTGAGAACTCGGTTAAGATATGTTTTCCTGATAAAGGAAAGATGGTGGAGAGCCATGCTCACCCAGGCGATGCTGACAGGGGGCAGCCAGCTGGCCCTTATGAAGGGGACAGGGACCATAGGGGAGGGGAAGGGCCAGCAAAGGAGCTAAGAGAATGGGGTGAGCAGGACAAGGAGGGAGAAGCCGAGGAGGCACCCCTTCTGTGCGTGTGTTAGGGGCGTGCATTAAGTGGACCCAATCAGTGCAAATCAAATCAGATGTCTGTTCGCTGTGTGGATTCCACACACAAGATGAGAGAGGTTAAAGGATGAAAGGAAAGGTCCTAGGTTGTTAGGAATACCTGGGCCACTGGGATCGTGTTCGTTTTATAAGGTTTTAAGCTGCCTCGTGGACAAACGTTTGCCGTCTGGGGAGAACCAAATTGGAAGACTCCCGTGTTTAACCCACTTAGAGCCTCGTGTTCAAGGTGCAGGCTCAGCCCGGGTGAGGGCCCTTGATTATAAGTTGGATTTTGGTTCCCTCGGCATCGTGTGTCACGTTCCCAGTGGTCCCCGCTGGGACGAGGGGACACAGGATGTGGGGGGGGAGGGGGACTCGCCTGCCAGGATTGAGGCCTCAGTCTCCTGGGTGACGGGCTCAGGCTGTCCACGTAGGGAGATTCCTGCGGGTGCCCAGTCTCGGTAACAGCCCCATTCCCTCCCTCCTGCCGCCGCTCATGCTGCTGCAGCCTGTGGCTCAGCAGGCACAGAGAAATTAAGAGTAGCAGGAGGGTGGCGTGAGAACTACTGGAGCCAGGAATAAGGAGTCAGGCTGCAGAGGGAAGCAGATCCAACCTCACACCGCGGGCACTCAGCCACGGCCTGAGTCCGCGAGTGGGGTCCTGGCGGGCACTGCTCCCACCAGGAGAAAGAAGAGACGGGGAAGGGACAGCGGGGGAGGCCTTCCAGTGTATCTAGATCATTTATTTTGCATTTCTCATAAGAGAACAAGGATCCCATGCAAATACAGCAAAATGTGAGTGTTTGCTAACTCTGGGGGCAGGCGCTCATGTGTGTAATGAGCCAGTGGTTCTCGAAGGAACGCGCACCGGCAGCGCCTCCGACTGGGAAACTTGTTGGACAGGCGCGGCCTCAGGCAGCACCCGCACCTGCTGACCGAGAACCTCCATGGGGCCCAGGGATCCTGTCCGGCCAAGCCCTGCGGGGATGCTGGCGCCACTGAGGCCTGCTGCTACCGAGCGGCCTCCGCTCTTTCCTCCGGGTTTTAAAGTGTTTAAAGTGTCACCGGGTGATGGTGGAGGCCCGGCAGGAACCCGGGGGAGGGCGGCTCTGGGGAGAGGGCAGTTTCAGGATGGGACCCAGTATCCCGCAGGGCGGGGCTGGGTGGGCAAGGACTGGTTTACAACAAGAGAGAAAGGCAACATCTGACAGGAGTGGCGTTAGGTGGCTTAACCAAGACAGAGTCTCGGGTGCGGGATGCCCTTAGCACCGGCAGGACCTGTGAGCAGAGGACTCCGAAGGCGCCCAAAACCCTGGCAGCTGCTGTGAGCAAGCAGGGCCCACTGGAGGAGGACCGATGGTGCTGAAACACTGGGCTATGGGACGCCCCTCTCCCCCCACTCCTGCCCTCGCCCCTCCCTCCTTCACTCCCCACCCAGGGCAGGCCAAGGGGCTTTTTAATTGAGGGGCTAGGCTGGCTAAGAGCAAGACAGGTCGATGCCTTCGGGCAAACCTTCTCCCTGTAACAAACTCCCCTGTCTCCTTGCCTGTTCCAGACCTGAGCAAAAAGAGCAGTTAATTTAAATTACACACACACACACACACACACACACACACCCTGGCTGGGTGGCTCAGTTGGTTGGGGTGTTGTCTCATACAACAAAAGGCTGTGGGTTCGATCCCTAGTCAGGGTGCATATGTGAGGCAAGCGATAGATGTTTCTCATATTGTTTCTCTCTTTCTCCCTTCCTCTCTAAAATCAATAAACATGTCCTCCAGTGAGGATAACATATGTGTGTGTGTGTGTGTGTGTGTGTGTAATTTCAACTGCATAAAACATAACAACATTTAAAATGCCCAGAATAAAAGTTTCCCGGCAATCATGACCATGAATTAGACTTTCACAGCCTCTGAGTCTCCAGCTTTGTCCTAACTTGACCCAGATGTTTTTCCCATCTTTTGAGTCTCTCTCACATGGCTCCTCTGCTGTGCATTCCCCTCCCATCCACCCGGAAAGTTCTGAAAGCTCTTGGAGTTTAATGCACTGCCCTGAAGGTCCCAGCCAAGGTGTTAGTACTAACAGCCGGGTCTGAGGGGGCCGCTGCCTCAGACAGCGGTGCCCCAGGCCCACGTCACGTTACCCGTGAAGAGCCCCTATCCTGGTCGCCTAAGGCAGGCAGTGGCTGAGAAAGAAAGAGCTGCAGGGAGCCTGACTCTAATTTTTCAACATTGATTAGAATTTAGTACAAATGGTGCATCATAGACAACTATGTACACACACACACACACACACACACGCGCGCGCACACACACACACACACACACACGCCCACACACTTTACACAAGCTGGGTGAAGTGTTTCACCATCTCGCCGGGATTTGTAGCCTGCCCTGGAAATGTCCGTGTCCCCATCTGTTCTTCACCAAACCGTAGGACCCACATCACAGTTCCTCGCAGGGAGGGCTAAGATCTCCGAGACCCACTTAAAAGGCAAACCACAATCACTGCCCTGAGCTTCAGTTGTCAGCAAGAACGGGTCCCCGCTCACTCGTGTGTGGAATATCAGGAACAACATAAACTGATGGACAAAAATAGATCCAGAGACAGAGAAGCATCAAACAGACTGTCCAACCTGTAAGGAAAGGGGGGCGGGGGGTGAGGGAGTAAGAGATTAACCAAAGGACCTGTATGCATGCGACACTAGGGGGGTGAGGGCATGTGCTGGTGATGGGAGCGGCCAGGGAGAGGTCAATGGGGGAAAGGAGACTCCTTTAATACTTTAAACAATAAAGAATTTAAATTTAAAAAAAGAACTGTCCTCCCTCCAGTATCTTCTCTTTCATGCAGCAGTAAAAAGCCCCCAGAAGTGTATTCTATGAAATTAGAGGACCCAGCGGAAGTGAAAACTTTCCAAAACAAACACTCCAATTCTGTAGCCTCAGAAATTATTCCGGGCACAAACTGCACATTAGTAGTTCAGGAGGCAGAATAAGGCCCCTGCAAAGGTGCCCGCACCCAGATCCCCAGGTTCTCTCTGTCTCTCTCATCATGAGTCTTCTAGACAGGATTCAGGGGGGAGTAGACTCTGGGGGTTGGAATCTGAACCCTGACTTCTTTTTTTAAGTATATTTTTATTTATTTCAGAGAGGAAGGGAGAGGGAGAGAGAGAGATAGAAACATCAATGATGAGAGAGAATTATTGATCGGCTGCCTCCTGCATGCCCCCTACTGAGGATCAAGCCCACAACTAGGGCATGTGCCCTGACCAGGAATCAAACCGTGACCTTCTGGTTCCTAGGTTGACACTCAACCACTGAGCCACGCCGGCTGGGCTGAACCCTGGCCTCTTACTTTGAAAATGAGGAGATTAGATAACATCATCCCCAGAGAAAACAGCTCCCTCCCTGAATGGCCCTGAGGAGATACGGATCCACACACGTGCAGACCACACTGCATATATCACTTCTGGCCTTAAAAAGCCTCCACATTTGCATCTCTGTGTTACTTCTGGAGAGTGAGGATGTGGGACGTTCTGCTCCATTTCACGGTGTTTGAAAGGCCTGTGTTTTCTATGTTAGAAAACACCTCTAAGCTTGATCTGTAATACCTCGGACGTGGAGTTCAACCACAACCAGAGTGCCGCTCAGCGGGCTGGGATGTGTGGCTGGTGATCACGGGCAGTGGTGGGACATCTACACACAGAGCAGCACTGTCTCTAGCTGCCCCCAAGCGATTCTGCATCACAAGGTTCCCTGTGTCCCAGCCACTGTACTTATTAATGAATGAATGAGTGAATGAATGAGTAAATGAATAAATGAGTGAATGAATAAGAGAATAAATGAGGGAGTGTGTGAGTAAATGAGTGAGTGAATGAATAAATGAGTGAGTGAATGAATGAGAGAATAAATGGATGAGCGAGAGAGTGTGTGAGTGAATGAGTAAATGAAAGAATAAATATGTAGCCTTCTTGCTACTTGTCTTCCTTTATCCAACTCTCAGAACAACCCAGCTGGGAAGAGGGAAGAAACGGGGCTGCCTCTGGCCCAAGAGGCACGGCTTGCCCTCCTCCCGGCCATGCTCCTCTCAGGGACTCCCTTGCCGTCAGCTGTCTCTCAGACAGTCACCCAGGCCTGGGTATTGACTCCTGTGTCCTGAGTTTTCCATGGGGGTCTTCTGTGTGGATGAACTGAGACTGTCCGTCTAGGATGCACTGACTAATGCCATAGCACATGGGTTAATTAATCTCCTTCACTTCACTTCCCCACCATGTGAAACTAACCTTCCATCAGAGGTGGGCCTTGGGTAATCAGAAACAATAATGGGAGGAGGAAGCAGAGAACTGGCTGTCAGACTGAAGTATTCATTTTCCCCAAAGGCCTGGAGAGTCTTACATTTTCATCGAAAACGCATCTTAAATAGGAGGTAAGATCATTCGCAGAACAGGCCTCACGGCATTCAGTATAAAAATAACGCCTGAGGTCAGGCCACGGTCGCCTTCCTCCCCAAGCAGCGCGGCCTCAGCGAGAACCCCCTCTCTCCTTCCGCCCCCACGCTTCCCGCTTCCCGCTTCCCGCTTCCCAGGACGTTGGAATGCTGCCAGGAAGGAAACACCACTGGGTCTGTCTGTTCCCCAAAACCATGAGAACTGGGCTGCCTGGACAGCTGCGCCCCAGGGAGAAAGCTCCGGCTCAGCCCCCCACGCTGCGAACGTGGTCAGAGACTTTTCTCAAGAGTCCAGTCCCGCCACCGGGTTCGGGGGCCTGCGGCCAGACCGTGGGGAGCAGCTTCTGCCCAAGGTCAACAGAGGGGAGAGGACGCGGCTTAATGATCCCCACCGGGCGAGGGACGCTGACTGTGGCCAAAATAGTGCCCCCTACCTTCCGCCGCTGTCATTGCCTTTGTGGGTTTTTAAAATATATTTTTATTAATTTCAGAGAGGAAGGGTGAGAGATGGAAACATCAATGATGAGAGAGAATCATGGATCGGCCGCCTCCAGCACGCCCCCCACTGGGATCAAACCCGCAACCCAGGCATGTGTCCTTGACCAGAATCGAACCCGGGACCCTTCAGTCCGCAGCCGACGCTCTATCCACTGGGCCACACCAGCCAGGGCTGCCATTGCCTTTGAAGGGCACGATTTGCCATGTTGAGTATATTCACTGGATGCCTTCCATCCTAATCAGAGGTTTCCATCCAGTTTCCTTCTGCTCCGCACGCTGCCTTTGCTGCTGGCCCGGCCTGGGCTCCCGTGGAGGCGCCTGCAGTCCAGTATGAATGAAGGGGCAGCCCCAGCACCGGGCCGCCCACCCGAGAGCAGGAGCTGACACAGAGAGGGGTGAGCGGCGGGGCTGGGCTGCAGGTAAGCAGGAAGACACTGGGGGCGGGAGTGGGGGGGTGGGCGTGGGGGGAGCCGGGAGCCGGGACAGCAAAGGGCAAGGACCGCAGCCAGAGGCGGGCCTGCAAAGCGCAGCGGAAGCGGTGCGCGTGGGCCCGGCTTTGCCAGCTCCCGGGACCCGCGGTGAGGTCGGGGCGCGGCGAGCAGGCGGACCCCGCGGGGGGTCACGACTCAAACGAGAGAGACCCCTGCGCTGCTTTCCCGCGGGGGCGCCGGGAGCCTTGGAGGAGAGAGTCGTGGGGATGGAGACGGGCTGTGAAGAGCAAACGTCTCAGAAAGACGTTCGACCTCCTGCTTCTCGGAAAGGAGCGGTGCGGGCTCCTCCAGCGCAGGGTCCCGGCTCCCGGTGGCGGTGGCGCGCTCCCGGGTCTGGCTTTGCCTAATGAGGCAGTAGCTCTGGGGCGCGACCTGGGGGTGGAGTATCCAGTTCATTCTCCGTGTGAACCGTGGGAAATGTTAGAGCCCCATCCCATCTTCCTTTTCAGTATCCAGAATTCTTTTCCAATTTCTTATCTCAATACAATGCAAGTGCAGGGGTCCAAACGCAAGTGAAGAGGCTTTTTCTGAACCCCCTTATCTACCCCAATACAGCCTCCCAAAAAGAACGCAATTGTCTCTCTCTTTTTTTAATATATTCTATTGATTTTTTACAGACAGGAAGGGAGAGGGATAGAGAGTTAGAAACATCGATGAGAGAGAAACATCGATCAGCTGCCTCCTGCACACACCCCACTGGGGATGTGCCCACAACCAAGGTACATACCCTTGACCGGAATCGAACCTGGGACCCTTCAGTCCGCAGGCCCACGCTCTATCCACTGAGCCAAACCAGTCAGGGCAAGAACGCAATTGTCCTAATTCCCTCCCCTGAGCGTGTGCCCAGCAGGAGGACTGACTGACACTGGAGAGAAGCCACAGCCACACCTGGCACCTAGACCATGCCAGCTCGTCTACTCCCCTGAGGGCCACTCATCTCTCCTACAAGTCTCTTATTTCCTCTTCTTTTAAAACTTTTTTAAAAAACATATTTTATCAATTTCAGAGAGGAAGGGAGAGGGAGATAGAAACATTAATGATGCGAGAATCATTGATCAGCTGCCTCCCACACACCCCACACTGAGGATGGAGCCCGCAACCCAGGCCTGTGCCCTGACCGGGAATCCAACTGTGACCTCCTGTTTCACAGGTCACCACTCAACCACTGAGCCACACCAGCCGGGCACTTATTTCCTCTTCTCCCTCCCTCTCCTCTGTTGAGTTGACATAAGCCCCAAATTCTAAGCACCTCCTTGGTTCACATTTTCCTCTGGAGTCATTGGCAGGTGATTACATGTTGTCTTTTCTCTCACTAATCTGTCCTTGGTCAGTTTCATTCCCAGGCCCCCACGTAGTGAACACAAGTGGTTATAGGATGGCTTTGCCTCCCTGACACAGGCCGTCCAGCCTGAGCTTGGCTGGTGTCCTGCCCCTGCGTGTCCTTGGATGCCCTGTGTGTTCGCCAGCTGCTTCTCCCTCTGCCCATCTCGCCCGCCCTCCTCCTGGCCGTTTCTGGTGGCCTCCCGGCCGCCTGTCCAGCTCTATTTAGGAAATATCCACTGTTAGTCCTGTTTTCTTTCTCTTTCTTAATGGGAGTAAAAACGCTAACTGCGAGAATAGCAAATACCTAAGTGAGCCCTTACCTGGGGCCAGGTAGTGTTCCCAGCATCTTCCATCGCAGGTTACATCACTCGCTGGTGGTGTCCCCACCAGGGGCTGGGCAGGGATCCAGGGCCAGAGTCTGCGGCCCAGCTCACCGCCTCTGCAGCAGCCTTCATTACACCTGCTCTCTGCTTTCAGGGGCCCGTGTTGTAACAGGACCAGGCGTAAGACAAGGGGAAGTTATGTGGCCTGTGACTGACGAGCCCGGTCTACAAAACATTCAAATTCAAAATTTTAAAGCATTGTTTTTGCCAAAGGAAACCATCAGCCCCTGGATCAGGACCACTGGGCAGGCCGCTGGTCTATGGCCGCTGCCCCAAAGCAGCTCCCTCCTGAGTAAACACCGAATCTCCAGCCACAGCCATTCCTCTCCGAAATCACCATGTGTCCAAGGACGGGTGGACGGCTGCTGGCATTTCAAGCTCGGGGTGGTTAAAATGGAACTAAACTCCTGACCCCGACCCCTTCCTCAAAGTGGGCTGCTCTGTGAGTCCATCATTCTGTAATTAGTCTGTGTTCACATTGTTAAACTGGGTTTATGGGAATCCATCTGAAGAAAATGAAAACACTAACTTGAAAAGGTATATGCATCCCATGTTCATTGCAGCATTGTTTACAACTAGAGGCCCAGTGCATGAAAATTTGTGCACTCAGGGAGGGGAGGGGAGTCCTTTAGCCAGGCCTGCGCCCTCTCAAAGTCCGGAACCCCTCAGGGGATGTCCACCTGCCAGTGTAGGTCCACTTCCTGGGGGATTGGGCCTAAGCTGGCAGTCAGACATCCTTCTGGCAGCCTGGAAGCACTCAGGGGATGTCTGACTGATGGCTTAGGCCTGCTCCCTGTGAGGATTGGGCCTAAGCTGCAGTTGAACATCCTTAGCACTGCCGAGGAGGTGGGAGAGGCTCCCGCCACCACCGCTGCACTCACAGCCACAGCCCGGCTGTGGCTGAGCAGTGCTCCCCCTGTGGAAGTGCACTGACCATCAGGGGGCAGCTCCTGCATAGAGCGTCTGCCCCCTGGTAGTCAGTGCATGTCATAGTGACCAGTCATTCCCAGTCTTCCACCATTAGGGTCAATTTGCATATTATCCTTTTATTATATAGGATAGTCTAGATATGGAAGCACCCTAAGTGCCCATTGATGGATGCATGGAGAAAGATGGAGAAAGAATGGCTAAATAAAATGTAATATATGCACACAAAATAGAATATTATTCAGACACAAGGGAATCTTGCCATTTGTAACCTAGAAGCTATTATGCTAAGTGAAATAAGACAGAGGAAGACAAATAGCATATGATTTCACTTATGTGTGGAATCTAAAAAAAAGAAAAATACTCTTGATAAAATGCAGTCTCCTGTTAACGTCTTATGTAGCACTTAAGTGCTTTAAATGGACTTTTGCCTATGCTTTCTCATTTGATCATCACATGGAGTGAGAGAATAAGATATAATCTCTCTTCATAGATGAGAACACTGAAGTTCTAGGACAGTGGTCAGCAACTTTCAACCACCCCGATTGGGTGCAACTTGCAAGCTGAGAAGCGTTTTCACATTTTTTTTAATGTCTGGAAAGAGGAGGGATCAAAAGAAGGAGAATATATCATGATGTAAAAATTATGTGAAACTCAAATGTCAGTGTTCATTGTGAAGTTTTAGGGGATGACACGTCTGCGTTCACTCACTATATTGCCCAGGGGCTGCGTCCACGCTCCGTCAGCACAGCTCTGCGGTGGAAACAGAGGCCCCACGTCCTGCAAAGCTGAAAATACATGCAGGGCAAGAGTAGGTTGACAGTTGTTCTTATGAAACTAATACAATCCTATATAATAAAGATATAATATGCAAATGGTCATTACCATGAAGCGTAATGACCGACCACATAAGGACTGGCTCATGGATCAGCCCGAGGGTGGGGCAGCGAGCTACAAGTGGGCAGCGGAGAGCTTCAGGAGGGGGCAGGGCAGCAAGCTATGAGGGCGGTGGAGGGGAGGGCGGGGGGAGCTACAGGAGGGTGAGGCAGTGAGCGGAGAACTACTGGAGGGCGGCAGCGAGCTACTGACGCACGGATTCGTGTGCAGGGCTACTAGTAGTTAATAAATAATAATACAAGAATAGACTGTTTTGTGTACTTACAACTGTAAATCTGCCTTCTCCCTTCCCTGTATATATCCTGGTATATATTCACCACCAGACCGCCAGCCCAGCTAGCGGGCCCTGGCGCTTAGAGGTGAATGACTTGTCCCAGATGGCGCACTGCAGGGCAGTTTTCTGCAACCCAATGCAGGTCCTTTGAGCAGCTCAAAGACAGGCTCACGGACTAGCTGTCTCACTGCTTTGTAGACAAAATAGAAGGAATATTTTTATGCTTTTGAACCATTCGGGACAGCCAGGCTTCTTAGTTTCCATTTCAATTGTAAATTCCATTATGGAAGCAGGACAAGTAGGAAACTCACAGACAGGCTCAGAGCAGCTGGCGAACACCTCCCGCTCGCTAATCAGCTCGCTCCCCGCCCCGAGCCGCCCCAGAGCTGAAGTGTCACCTTCAGGATGGGAGTGCAGCACGAGGAACGCACTCTTAGCCTGTCGGTAGCCATAACATTAACGAGGGTGTCACACCCCCGGTGCTGTTGTGACTGAGGAAGAGCAAAGTCACGGATGGCGCAAAGAAGCAGCACCCTCGAACCATGCCACAACGTGGCTTCTCCTGAAAGCATTCTGTCAGTGTTTACAGGCAGTGTCTGCCCGCTTGCTGCAAGCACGGAGAATGCTCCGGAAACTCAGCCATGGGCCTGGCCTGCTTCCGCACATGTGTGGCCGCGGTCAGCAGGCAACCTGGACACGGCCGGCTATTCTCAGCAGGGAGTACGTTCCCCAGAGATGTTAAATGGGTAAGGTGTCCCACCCAGGCACTTTCCCAAATGTCCCTGCGAGCCCAGGCATCCGCTGTTTGCTTTTTCTGCATGAATTCTCAGAAAATCAGTCACATCCATATCCAAATATAAACATATAAACATATTTCAAAACCCAGTGAATTTTTAGAACATCCTAAATGTTGCAGTAAGGCCCATTGTCCCTATCTCGTGTTAGCATGGGTAGTAAGAATGTCTACTTCAGCATTAGGAAACATGGAATGTAATCTTCTTCCCTAAAATTCCATGGAATAACAAGACCAATCACTCATTAGGGGTTCACATGCTATGATTTTTCATGCATGTTATAGTTACTAATGCATTTGTTAAGAAAAAAGTCAAAACACACACATACTACTACTAGAGGCCCGGTGCATGAATTTGTGCGTGGGTGGGATCTGGCTGGCCTGCCCTGATCAGGGCCAATTGGGCTGGGCTGGCCAGGGGGAGGGGACACAGGAGGTTGGCCAGGAGGCCCCACCTGATGGGGGGGTGGGGCACGATCAGGGGTGGGGCCAGCCAAGGTGAGGGGCCACAGGCAGTTGGTGGGCCGGCTCCACCCCCTGGTCAAATGCCGGTCAAACTCCCAGTCAAGGGGACGATTTGCATATTACCATTTTATTATATAGGATGAGAATATTTGTAAGGGCTTCAGCTGAGAGGCAGTTTATTTCATCACCATCATCATCATCATCATCTATATATACAAAAGCCAAGCAACTGGAATGACCTGAATGACCAGAACGACTGTTCGCTATGATGTGCACTGTGGCCAGCCAGCCCTGGTGGCCCTCCCCCCAGCCAGCCAGCCCCGATTGGCCCTGATTGGGACAGGCTGGCTGGACCCCACCCATGCACGAATTCATGCACCAGGCCTCTAGTCACTAATAAAAGCCTATTGGGAATACACTGAGCTTGACTTTCTACTAAGCTGTCCATCAGGAAACCTCTGCACAGTAGAGAGGATGAGGAGGGCAGACGCTTGCCTGCCTGAGTTCAAGCTTGTACCAGGTCCTGGGGCCCTCAGCATGTATGCTCAGGATTCTGTGACCTAGCCTACCACTGCAGGTCTTGTTTTCTAAATTTTTATTTCAAAATGATTTAAGCTTTACAGAAAAGTTGCAAAAATACTGCAAAGGCAACAAAATATCCATGTGTGTTTCACCCAGATTCCTCAAAAGTCAGCCTTTTGCAGTTGCTTTATGGTTGGTTGTAGAAATAGAGATAGGTGGATGCAATCACATGGTTTGCACCGCTGGAGAGAAAGGGATAGACGATGCTCCTTCAGCACTGAATGTGGAGTGCGTACATCCCGAAACCAGGACGCCCTCTGTGCGGCTACAGTACAGCCCAGAAATCAGGAAATGAACTGTGACACAGGTGAGTGTGATGTACAGGTATCATCCAAATGTTCCCGTTCTCACACACATTCTCTGCAGGAAAAGGGAAAGATCTGGTTTCCTGTGTGCTCCAACCTAGGAGCACTCGTTGTTTGGTTTTCCTCTCTCTTTAGTCACCTTTAATCAGGAATCTCCAGGCTGCTGACCTTGACACTTCTGAAGAGTTCGGGCCATTTATTTTGAAAAGCATCAATTTGCAGACTCTGATATTCCTCACAATTAAGGTCGCACAGTGTGTTCGGGCAGGAGCACCACATGGTGGGGCTGTGCCCTTTCTCGGTGCATTACTTCAGGAGAGAATGGGACCCATGTGTCCGATGATAGAGGCCACTAACCCGGAGCACTCAATATGGTGCTCACTGGGTTTCCCGCTGTAAGTTTTCTGTGGTTCCCTTTGTCCCAGGTGGGGTTGCAGTGAGGCTCTGTAATATCCTCTGTCTCATTAAACTTCCAACCTGTCATTTCCTGCCTGAAACGGTTATTACTATGGAGGTTGCCAAGTGGTGAATTCCTAAGTCTATCATTTCTTCTACATGTATTACTGTCAGGAGGAGCTTTACCTTCCTTGCACACTTAGTTGCCTCCTTATAGTAGCAGAAACATGGACTCTTATTTTACTCAATGCGTGATAAACCATTGCTGTCATTGCTTGTTTTGATGTATAAATGACACGGGGTTGGCTAATGCTTGGGGAGCAGTAAGTCACTGGCACTGCACTCATAATCCTGGCAGCACCATGAAGTGCTTCCAGAAGTTACTGTTCTAGTCTGGGTTTTCTAGAGAAACAGAACCAATGGGAGATACAGACAGTCAGACAGACAGACAGATAAAAGAGATTTACTGTAAGGAAATGCCTCACATGACTATAGAGGCTAAGAAACTCAAGATTTACAGTCAGCAAATGAGACCAGGAGAGCCGGTGTGTAAGTCCTAATCCGAGTCCAGAGTCAGGAGGAGGCCAGTGTCGCAGCTCAAAGACAGTCAGGCAGAGAGGAAGAGTTCCTGCTTCCTCATTTTGTTCAGGCCTTCCGTGGGACTGCCTGAGGCCCACCCACATGGGGCTCCACTCATCGTAGCGATCATCCGTTAATCTGATCCAGAAACACCCCACAGACACACCCAGAAATAACGTGCGGCCACATGCCCAGGCCTGGGCACCCCACAGCCCGTCCAAGTTAGCACATCACAATTGCCATCGGACATCTAAGAACATAAAGTTACTTCTGTGGATCAAATATTTAAGTAAGTGGCCCTTCCTTCCACTGTTCCTACGAAGACAACGTCCTCTTGGGTGGCTCAACACAAATGGAAATAAAAACTAGGCTTGGCCAACTCCCAGGTGTTCAGAATTACAAGGCTGCCTAAGTGAGACCATTAGCGAGGCTGTAGGCAGAGAGCACCTCCCAAATGCACACTAAGTGGCCATCATGTGCGCAGAAGACGTAAGGTTCAGTGATGGGCAGCTGTCCCGGGTCAGGACAGCAGTCTCTGACCACGCCTCTTCACCTTCCAGATATGAGCAAGGGGCAAAGCAAGGCTTCCCTTCTTAGCTACTGGCCATGTCATTTTAGAATAAGCTCAATTATTTTTATAACTCAGCATTGGACTTTTGAGTTTGTTGCTCTGAACGCAAATGTTCTGTTGTGGAATTTTCTGCCCAACAACTTCTTTGCAGTAAACAAGTGGGAACTACAGGACCACATGTGGCCTTGCCCTAGCTCTGCGTGGGGCCCGGTTCACGGGAGTGCAGGCCCACAGGCCTCCTGAGCACGTCCCAGGAGTCGGATTTTGATGTTTTTAACAAGTGGGTACAAATCTCATTGAAACTCTCATCTGAAAAAGATGTAATCTTTGTTTAGAAAATTCTGTTTTCAAGTTTTTTTAAGTAGGCAGTGATGAGATTTCTTAATCAGAGAAGGTTGCATTAGTTTTGATGATGAAGATCATAGAACCATGGCAAAACCTCTTCATATTGTTTTTAAAAATGTTCTTTTTCAAAAGGGAATTATTTTCTTACTCGCTTTTTGCAAGCATCACCTTTTCTTTGATGACAGACATGGATAGAATTTTTTTAAACTAATATGATTAGACATAATTATTTCAACCTCTAAGTGGCCCATTAAAGCCTGTGCGATGAGTAAAGGTTTGTCTCTGCTGTGTTCTTGCTGGATTGTGTCTATCTTTGATCTGAGGTTTCTTTGCAGGAATATCCTTGAGGCCACCTGTCCGTTATGATGGATGAAGCCATTCGTTTCGGCACACGTACACTCAGTTTGCACGTGCTGGAAACACGTAAGTGAACACCAAGCTGACACCGCCCCCACCACCGGCCTATGCTGTCTCGGGGTCCGTCCTGCTCCAGACCTGACATGTGACCGACCGCCTGACAGGCAGGCGATCTCCATCGCGCATGGGATCACTTGCTGTTTGCACCCTCTCCCAGGCACCAGCTTCATCTTGGATCCATCTCAGTGAGGCCAAGGAAATCCCAACTACGGATCCATGCAGAGATGTTTAAAGCCTTCAGATTCTTCAAGACAAACACGCCTTCCTCTTCCTAATACAGAAGTGCTCTCAGAGCATAACATGGGTGCACTTGGCCAGTCCAGCCTCTGCCTCTTTGTTCTGCCTTACCCTCAGCACGCCCCCTGCGTCGGAGTGGGAGGGGGGGGGACAGGACTCAAGGAGAGGAGTTGCAGACCACAGCCTCCACAGCATCAGGGTCCACCACTTAGCATGTGCTCCACATTAAGTTGCCATGGCGACGTGTAATTGATGTTTTCTGTGATCTCGTTGGAAGTCAGGTCTCACTCAGCCTGTGGCCCCCACAGAACCAGCCCTGGCCTGTGAGACCCCCTCTGGCACCGGCACTCACGGTTCTGTGAGTCCAGCGCTGGGAGCACGGCCTGGGCCCTCACTCGCCCCGACTCACTCCACCTGGTGGAGTACAACGAGAGCTTAAAGAGACGGCCTGACACGGATGTTCGTGAGAAGTAGAAGCAAATCTCAGCGGGGAGCTGCCAACATAAAAATCCTTCAGACTGGGAGGGATTGAAGCTACCGGTCCTGCTGGGACGTACACAATGGACACAGCACGGGGCAGCTCTGAACAGCAGCAGAGGGAAAGTGTGTCTACAGAAAACGGCCTAACATACCCACGGAGAGCTCAGATGCCTCCTGTCAGAGTCTAGGCTAGGGTCACAGAAAAGTCTGGAGTCAAGAGAGGAAATCTGCGGCCCAAGGTCAACGTTTGAGTCCCAAGGGACGTTGTGTCCATCTCAGGAGGCATCCCTCTTCTTCCTCCCACCCCCCAAGAACATCATGGCCACGTTAATTACTGTGTCCGCTCCAACCCACCTCGCTCTGGAGAAGTGGATGGGGAGGCTAAGTAATCCAGACGCAGTCCTCAGTCTAAACAAGGCATTTATTTCTAGATCAGCATTTCTATAGAGCTCAGACCTGTGGTGCCTGCGGGTGATGAGGAGACCATGTGACATCAGCACCAGGTGACTTGTTGAATGTAAGCTGACCTGGCACTTCAAGGTGAGACTGCTCTGAATTGAATGAAAATGAAAGCATGAGCCTGTAATTATCATTTAATATTATGTGTGTCCAGAAAGGATTGTTTTCCATAAAGATCACAATCCTCTGGGGGAGAATTAAAAAAAAAATCATATCTAACAAGTAAATCTATCTGCTAGTGAGCCAGAACTCCCGACTGGTGTGGAAGGAATCCTTTTTCCGAGCTGGGTAACTGGTGAGAGGTTATTACACTTGGTCCGTGTTATAATCGTCACCTCTGAACTGTAAAGTCCTGGCGGCAATGACTGCACATTTTGTTTGGCAACTTAAAGACCTTCCCCAGCTGGCACAGTATGGAATAAGTAGAGAATTTTTTGGTCTGGAGGCTGCTTTCTGCTGGAGTTAACAAACCTCATCTCCACCTGCTGAAGCCCTGAAATGACGTATTATCTTATGTAACAAGTGTCTGGGGCACGGCGGCTCATCGTCTAGCCCAGGGTGGGCAAACTTTTTGACTCGAGGGCCACAATGGGTTCTTAAACTGGACCGGAGGGCCGGAACAAAAGCATGGATGGAGTGTTTGTGTGAACTAATATAAATTCAAAGTAAACATCATTACATAAAAGGGTACGGTCTTTTTTTTCAATAGTTTTATTCATTTCAAATGGGCCGCATCCGGCCCGCGGGCCTTAGTTTGCCCACAGCTGGTCTAGCCTCAGGATGTCGGCGTGGCTGAGCGGCCAGCTCCCCTCGGGGATTGGGATGGCGCCAAGTCCTGGCCATCTCTGGCGTCCTGCGCGGAGCTGTCAGAATCTGGTGGACAGAAGGCCATGCTCCCAGGCAACGTTTTCAGGAAGCTCCCCAATTCCTTGTTCCAGGAACTAGGTCACACGGCAACTATCAAACCAAGCGCTGACAAAGCGAATATCACCCAGCGATTCATTTAGACAAGTCGGCTCATGAAAAAGTGGACAGCTGTATCCGCTTAGAGAGGATTTGGTTGTAGCCAAGATCCAAAATCTAATCGCAGCTGAAATCAGAAAGGAAATCTACCACTTTCCATGGTTGACCGTATAGAACAACTTGACTTTTAAAGCCACGTGTCCATAAATCTTTAAAAATAAAAATTAAATTATCAGAATTCAGACACAGTAACTTTTGTAAAGAAAATGGAGGCGCCATTTAAAGACATGATGCCTTGCAATGCACCATGGGGAATCCTCTCTGGCTGCCGCCTGGCCTCCTACCCAGGGGCAGGGGAGGAGGGGACCAGCCCACAGGTGATCGTCCCAACCGCCCACCCAAGTGTCCACTCCAGTCAACAACATCGTCACAAGCGGGTCCATGGTGCCCCCTTACCCAGCACCTCATGCTGGCCAGCTGCGCACAGCTGGGGGCCTGGCTGTGAGGAGCCACCAGGTGCGCCTGCGACCCTCTCCCCTGAGCAGCCGACCGTCCACAGCGAAGCTGCCACCCCTTCACTGTCCGGGGGTTTCGTTTAAGGAGATGCTGCATACAGGGTGGGGCAAAGGTAGGTTTACAGTTGTGAGTACTTGAAACACAGTTTATTCTTATGTTATTATTTGTTAACTAGAGGCCCGGTGCACGAATTCATGCACCAGTGGGGTCTCTCGGCCTGGCCCGTGGAATCGGGCTGAAAGCAGCTCTCTGACATCCCATGAGGGGTCCCGGATTGCAAGAGGGCACAGCCAGGCTGAGGGACCCCATCCGTGCATGACTGGGGCCAGGGAGGGACGTGGGAGGTTGGCCAGCTGGGGAGGGTCCACAGGAGGGCTCCAGGGCATGTCTGGCCCATCTCCCTCAGTCCTGATCTGCCGGACCCCAGCAGCAAGCTAACATACTAGTTGGAGCATCTGCCCCCTGGTGGTCAGTGTACATCACAGCGAGCAGTTGAGCAGCCTTAGCATAGCATTAGCATATTACGCTTTGATTGTTTGAAAGGCCAACCAGATGACTGGACACTTACATATTAGGCTTTTATTATATAGGATTATTATATAACTAGAGGCCCGGTGCACAAAAATTTGTGCACTCGGGGGGGAGGGGGGTCCCTCAGCCCGGCCTGTGCCCTTTCGCAGTCTGGGACCCCTCGGGAGATAATGCCCTGCTGGCTTAGGCCTGCTCCCGGGTGGCAGAGGGCAGACCCAATCCCTAGGTGCAGCCCCTGGTCGGGCTCAGAGCAGGGCCGATTGGGTAGTTGGGGCACCGCCCCCTGTCACACTCAAGGCAGGGTCGATGGGGAGGTTGCGGCACCACCCCTTGTCATGCACAGAGCAGGGCCCATCAGGGGGTTGGGGTGCTGCCCTCTAACACCCACAGAGAAGGGCCCATCAGGGGGGTTGGGGCTCTGTACCCTGTCAGGCACAGAGCAGGGCCCATCAGGGGGTTGGGGTGCCGACCTCTATCACCCACAGAGCAGGGCCGATCAGGAGGTTGGGGCACCACCACTCTCACACTCAGAGCCGCAGGGCCATCAGGGGGTTTGGGTGCTGCCCCCTGTCACGCTGATCCCGGTGCCAGAAGGCCTCCCGGCTCTGCTAATCCCGGTGCTGGGAGGCATATTACCCTTTTACTATATAGGGTAGAGGCCTGGTGCACGGGTGGGGGCTGGCTGGTTTGCCCTGAAGGGTGTCCTGGATCAGGGTGGGGGTCCCCACTGGGGTGCCTGGCCAGCGTGGGTGAGGGGATGATGGCTGTTTGCAGCTGGTCACACCCCCTTCAGGGTGGGGGTCCCCACTGGGGTGCCTGGCCAGTCTGGGTGAGGGGCTGAGGGCTGTTTTCAGGATGGGGGTGACTGAAGCTCCCAACCGCTCCTTTTTTTCTTTTTCTTTTTTTATTCTGGGCCAGCTTTAGCTCTGAGGCTTGGCTCCAGCTCTTAGGCCTCTGCTGCTGAAAGTAGGTTTCTGGCCTTTGCTTACAATGTTGCGATCCTGCTAGCTGAAGCCCGGCGGACTAAAGCAGGTTTCTGGGGTTTTGTTTAGCTTCTATATTTGTTACATAGTTGTTTAGAGTTGCAGCTCAGAGGCCTGCAGCGGCAGGCGGGGAACGCTGGAGTCCTCCGTCACTGAAGCAAGCAAGCCTCATGTTAGTTTCAGGCTGCCTGGCTGCCTGCCACCATCTTGGCTGGCAGTTAATTTGCATATTTCCCAGATTAGCCAATGGGAAGGGTAGTGGTCGTACGCCAATTACCATGTTTCTCTTTTATTAGATAGGATTTCCATACGAGCAACTGCAAGCCTACCTTCCCCCCACCCTGTATTTCATAACTGAGGTGGCATACGTCTGCTTCCATTAGAAGGACCTGACCACAGTGCCAAAGCAGGGCCCGGGGCTGCATGCTGCCCGCCTTATCATTTGGTTGTTGGATGCTGGGGAGGCCCCGAGGGCTCCAGCAGAGACCATGGCACGTGTGGGGGCATGGGGGAGGCTTGGGCATTAGCGGGTCACCAGCTCTTACTAATGCATCCTGACATTTTTAACAGCCCTTCACCATCTGAGCACAAACCAGTCCTCTCGCAGGCCCCTCCATGCACAGCAGCTGCGCGGAGATGCGACGGCCTTTCAGTGCAGGTCTGAGTCTCTCTCCTAAAGCTCCGCTCGGCTGGAGGCCAGCGCCGTGGGCTTCGGCACTTTTCCAGGAACCTGGCACTCGGCTCAACAGCATGTCACGGAGGTGCACCGGCCTGTGGACCAGCACGAAGCCTCCTGGTTTTCACCAGCAGCCATTTTCTCCTTCTGCTCCCGCCTACTGCCCGCCTCCCCGCTTCCCTGGTACTCGCGTGTCTCTGGCTGTTCTCTGCTGAACCCCGACTGCCTAGAAGAGTGGCCGGCACCCAAGGAATGACCCGCTGAGGCTTCTGGGAAGGAAAGGCGGCTCATGCAGGGAACGGTGGGGAGGGACGCTGAAGGGAGAGCACTGGGATCCTGATGTTTCCTGGGGGAGCACCGCAGGGGAGAAGCTGTGCCTGGAGGACAGCAATGGGGCCCGTTCTCCTCCCCAGGGCAGGACTGTGAGTCCCAGGGGTGGGCAAACTTTTTGACTCGAGGGCCACAATGGGTTCTTAAACTGGACCGGAGGGCCGGAACAAAAGCATGGATGGAGTGTTTGTGTGAACTAATATAAATTCAAAGTAAACATCATTACATGAAAGGGTGCGGTCTTTTTGTTCAATAGTTTTATTCATTTCAAACGGTCCGATCCGGTCCGCAGGCCGTAGTTTGCCCACGGCTGGCTAGGAGAACCTGAGCGAGCCGGGGTCAAGCCCAGGGCGGCGGGGGAGTAATGCTTTGCATTCTCCTCAGTCCCACCTGCCAACAGCCGTCAGTTCATCGTGACAGAGAAACGCAGCGGCTTGGCTTTTAGACAAGCCTGACTGTGTCGTCCTCATCCCAGCTGCCTGCTCACCTCTGCCCGGTCTGAGCGAGAGCCTCTCCCTGCGCTTCTCTCTCCAGCCTCTTCGAGTGCACCTGACCTTGGCTTGACAGCTCACTGAGTCATGCATTGCCTCAGTCATGCATTGCTTTTATTCTGCTCCAGGTCCATGTCCAACTGTCTTAGATTCTAAGTTCCAGGAGTGCAGGCAATGAGTCTATGTAGCTGTCAATTAAAGTCACTCAAGGCGCTCGGGACAATGATGCTATCTGAAGATTTTCTAAAAATAATGCTGGTGAGGGTCCTTAAATCTGAAGCAGAAGGTCACAGTGATAGTCACTTCTGCAAACTGCAACGCTCAAGCTGGGATGCATAAACGTGGGTGGAAAACATTCTCTCTCTTTTTACTCTCTAACATCAACGTATTAATTTCTTCAATTTTTCATATCGGCAACAAACCACAGACATATCAGCTGTTCGTGTGATGCAGATTTGGAGGGCGTGGTGGTTGGTCTTCTGTCAGCCAGTTATCTAATCAAACGCTGGCCTAGGTGGTCGGGGAAGGTCTTCGGTGGATGTGATTAGCATCTAAAATCAGCTGACTTGAAGTCAGGGAGTTCACCCTGCCTAATGGTACTGGGCCTCCTCCAATCAGTTGTAAGGCCTTGAGAGCAAGTGATAGTAACTTTAGAATAATAATTCAGTGGTAGGATTTCAACATTTAAACTTGTTGGAACAGAGAAAGAATTTAATTCCAGAATAATACAATTGGATATTCAGGTGCTAAGTGCAACACATTTTTCCTGTGGCGTTCAAGTGAAGAAGGCTGAACACCTTCTGCTGTTGCTCACAATGTTGGTTTTACTGAGGAGAAATGACAGGAACCGTGAGTCGTATTTCTAGATTGTCACTTTAGTCTGCATATTTATTAGCTCATCAAGAGTGGAAGCAATGCTGTCGGTTTTCTGTCTAGGTAAGCTCTCTCCTCTCTGTCTCCAAAACGTCTATCTTTCCAGTAACTTGCAGTTTCCTACCAATAAGTCATACTTGTATTTTTATCGAATCATCGTAGTTCTTTATATGTTCTGGATATGAATTCTTTATCGAATACATGGTTATGAAAATGTTCTCCCATTCTGTGTGTTATCTTTCCGTTTCTGATGACATCATTTGTAGCGGACAAGACCTAGTTCACCACCTGGAGTTAAGGCCCGAAGAGAATGCACAGACCAGCCAGGACCCGCAGGGTTACTGCAGTGATGTGATACGGATATGTAAGATGCTGACGGGGAAGCGGGGTAAGAGGTGCCCAGCACTCTCTGTACTATTTTCACACTGTCCTGTTTCACTCCCTGATCTCACTGTTTAAAGTTCAATCCAGTCATTCTCTGCCACATTCCCTTATCCCAGTTCCTTCTTTGTAGTCATATCTGCATACCCACTATCTAAAACTATCTAAATTATGTGTTTACTCAGCTGTTTCACATCTCTACTCCTAGGACGTAAGTTCTTTGAAGGCAAGGAATGTGCTCACCATGGTATAACCAGCACTTATAAGCGTGCTAGAATTGCTAAGCACAATCACGTCATTGCTTCACAAATATTGATTCCATAAATGAGTGGGTGTAGGCAGAGGTCCCGTAGTAGTTAAGGAACATATTACAACAATTAATTGCAGGCAACTAGTCGATAAATAAGTTCTAGAGCAGCACAGTGATTATAGTCAACCACACAGCATGACATACGTCAACGTGGCCAAGAGACTAGATGTTACATGTTCTCCCCACGGAAGAAGAATGACTATGTGATGGGATCGAGGTGTTACTAAAGCTATGTCATGTGATTGTCATGTTGCAGCACATAAACATATCAAATCAACATGTCGTACCCCTTAAACGTACACAATGTGGCATGTCGGTTGAAGGTACCCCCCAAAAGTAACCATAGAATTCAATACTTCTGACGACCACATCTTGTTGTTTTCACATGTTGAATGGTGGGAAGGAAATATGTAACTTCGGTTTCCTTGTCTACAAGAAGATATTCGGGAAATACAGTCATCTATACTTTAACATTTTTCCCTCCAGTCGATAACATCATCCTTTGTTAGTCTATTTGATGAAATATGTGCAAAGGTCTTTAGAAGGAGGGTGTGAGAGAACTTTTCAGGCCGATAATTCTCCTTTTTAATTGGACACAGGCAGCTACTTTTTGAAGCTGTGTCAGAAGCTGCTTTGTTCAGACAAGAAAGAAAGAATGCTGCTAGGGAAGGAAAAGCATCTCAAAGAACATGACTGTGGGAATTCTGCTCCTTTGCTCTGAAAATAGTGTTTCTGTCTGGCTCAGGTTTCACGGCTACCAGTAGATTCTGGTGCCTCTGCCACGATGGATACTGACGGATATTTTCGTTTCCCTCTTTATTTTAATAAATCTTGATTCAAGGTCTGCACCTCAGATTTCATAGTAAGATTAAATGTATCACTAATATTTTCTACATCAAGTTTTATTTGAAAACTAGGGGCTCGGTGCACGAAATTCGTGCACTGGGTGTGGGGGGGGGGGAGTGTCCCTCAGCCCAGCCTGCCCCCTCTCACATACTGGGAGCCCTCAGGCGTTGACCCCCATCACTCTCCAATCACAGGATCGGCCCCTTGCCCAGGCCTGACGCCTCTGTCAGAGGCGTCAGGCCTGGGCAGGGGACCCTCATTTCCCCCCATCACTGGTTCTGCCCCCAGCCCAGGCCTGATGCCTCTGGCTCAGGCATTAGGCCTGGGCAGGGGACCCCCAGACCCCTCCGATTGCTGGCTCTGCCCCTTACCCAGGCCTGATGCCTCGGCCAGAGGCGTAGACCCCCATCACCCTCCGATCGCCTGATCAGCCCCTTGCCCAGGCCTGACGCCTCTGCCAGAGGTGTCAGGCTTGGACAGGGGACCCCCAATCACTGGCTCTGACCCCCGTCCAGGCCTGAGGCTTCTGGCCCAGGAATCATGCCTGGGCAGGGGACCCCCATCTCCCTCTGATCGCTTGCTCCACCCCCCGCCCAAGCCTGATGCCTCTGACCCAGGCTTCAGGCCTGGGCAAGGGGACCATCATATCCCCCCAATCCCCGGCTCCACTCCCCACCCAGGCCTGATGCCTCGGCCAGAGGAGTTGACCCTCATCACCCTCCAATCACCAATCACCGGATCGGCCCCTTGACCAGGCCTGAGGCCTCCGGCAGAGGTGTCAGGCCTGGGCAGGGGACCCCCAGCTCACTGCGGTTGCAGGCTCCGCCCCTGCCCAGGCCTAACGCCTCTGGCCAAGGCGTCCGGCCAGGGCAGCAGGGACCTGCAGTGGCAGCGGGGGGCGCCGCGATCGCGCAGGCTCTGCCCCTGCCCCTGCAGGACGCCTCTGGCTGAGGCGTCCGGCCCGGGCAGCGGGGACCCGCAGCTGCAGCAGCCCCGCGATCGTGGGCTTCGCTTTAGGCCCAGGCAAGGGACCCCTAGCTCCCGGGACTGCCAGTTTCGACCGTGCCCAGCTCCCATCGCTGGTTCCACCCCTACTTCCTGCTATCACTGGCCAGGGCGGAAAAGGCGCCTGATTCTCTGATCATGGCTTGGGGGCAGGGCAAAGGCAGCCCTGCCCTGCCCCCCAGCTCTTAGCTCCCCCCTGGGTTTCTGATCACTGTCAGTGGCAGGGGGCTTCTTCCTGCTTTCCCTTTCGCCTCCCTGCATTGTGCCTACATATGCAAATTAACCACCATCTTTGTTGTCAGTTAACTGCCATCTTAGTTGGCAGTTAGTTTGCATATAGCCCTGATTAGCCAATGAAAAGGGTAGCGTTGTACGCCAATTACCATTTTTCTCTTTTATTAGTGTAGATTTCTTTTTTAAAATTTTTTTATCGTTGACACTGTTACAGATGCTTCATTTCCTCCCACTTTGCCCAGCTCCACCCAGCCCCTGCCCCCTGCCTCCTGGCATCACCACACGTTGTCTGTGTCTGTGGGTTATGCACATGTTCTTTGGCTAATCCCTTCATCTCATCTCAGGGCATTTATAGCTACCACACTTTCTCACAGCTCTAAAGAGGTTCCATAATTTTTAAACTGGTCGTTTAGAGTTGAACATTTTTAGGTTGTTAACAACCTTTGATTTTTACAAACAATTCAGCAATGGACAGTTTGTACCTTGGTCATGAGCAAAGACATCTGCATAATTCACTCTAGAAGTGGTCAGAGAAATGTGCACTTCGAGTTTTGAGGCTACTGAATCCACATGCCCACAGCAAGGTACGGGGGTGTCGTTTCCCCAAGCCCTTTCTGATATTGTGGTGACAGAATCGTTCTTTGTCTTGTTTATAGGGATGCTTACCTGAACTTACATTTAATAAAATGACATAAAGCTTTATGCACACATTACACCAATGTCAGATTCCTGGTTTTCATGTTGTACTATAATTATTTTAAGACTAGAGGCCCAGTGCACGAAATTCATGCACTTGGGGGGTGGCAGGCCCTCAGCCAGGCCTGCGCCCTCTTGTAGTCCAGGAGCCCTTGGGGGATGTCTGACTGACGGCTTAGGCCCACTCCCCACACGGGGAACAGTCCTAAGCTGTCAGTCAGACATCCTTAGTGCTACTGCAGAGGCAGGAGAGGCTCCCACCACCACCACTTCACTCACCAGCCGTGAGCCCAGCTTCTGCCTGAGCGGTGCTCCCCCTGTGGGAATGCACTAACCACCAGGGGGCAGCTCCTGCAGTGAGCATCTGCCCCCTGGTGGTCAGTGTGCATCACAGCAACCGATGGTTCCCCCGTTCGGTCAATTTGCATTTTATTATATAGGATATGCTAGTAAGTGTTGGAGGAAGGGTACACAAGACCACTCTATACTTTTTTTTTACAATTTCCTGTTGATCGATAATTATTTCAACATTAAAAGTTCAACAAAAAAAACAAAACATGAAAATCATTAGAGGGTTCTGTCATTAGAGCAGTTCTTACGGAGGCCTCTGGATGGAGACAGTGGCTCCGGACCTTATTTTCCTGACAAGCTAGTGAAAAGCAAAAGTAGGTGGGAGACCAGTGAGGGGGGGAGCATTGCCATGGAATCAGTGAGCCCAGTGGCATGTCCAGGAGGGCAATGATCTCACAGTACCAAACACCTTCAGATGGAAAGGGCTTTCAACCGAACATTGCATTTTGATGATGTTGTCTGGGGCAAGGCTGCAGAAGCAAGGTGGGATGGGAAGGAAGTCGAGCCAGAAACTTTCCAATTCAGTCCCCTCCGGATTAGGTGACATGTGGTGGATTTCAACTTCTCCCCCTTCTTTCCCCCCCCGCCACCCCCACACACACACCCGCGACTCCAGAGCATGTAGTTTACCTTGAGGAAACAGAACCACATCTACTGAACTTCCAGTGCAGAGAGCGTGCCCTGGGGCAATGTCCCTCCTGGGCAGAGTGGGTAGTTTGTAGCAAACTTGAATCTTTGTGGGGAATCCTGAAGCTTTCCTGGAGCCAAGATTAAGGATGAGGGGGATTTGCCCAGCTGATGTGGCTCAGTGGTTGAGCATCGAGCCAGGAACCAGGAGGACACATGCCTAGGTTGTAGGCTCGATCCCCCGTCGGGAGTGAGGGGCGTACAGGAGGCAGCTGACCTATGATGTTTCTATCTCTCTATCCCTCTACCTTCCTCGCTCTCTAAAAATGAAAAAATAAAATAGATAACCCTTGCTGCTATTCCACTAAATCACTGTTTTTTAAAAAGTGATGGGGATTTTCCCAAGCTTTGAAAACGGTTGAAATTCATTTCTGTGTAGAAGTGCAGAAATAAACTCTAAGCAGTGGTTCTCAACCTTCCTAATTCCACGACCCTTTAATACAGTTCCTCATGTTGTGGTGATCCCCCAACCATAACATTATTTTCGTTGCTACTTCATAACTGTAATGTTGCTACTGTTATGAATCATCATGTAAGTATCTGATATGCTATATGTGTTTTCCGATGGTCACGACCCACAGGTGGAGAACCGCTGCAAGTCTGAAGCATTCATTCTGATAGGGGTGGTGGGCGTGTCCTGGTGGCAGGTGGGAGTAACTGACTGGTGTCCGCTCCTCTCTTCTTGGTTTCCATCCAGCCCCTTCATGAACCACTTCTGCCAGAGCCTCATGTGTTTAAGCCTCCTTGGCTTTATTTTACATTTGGTTTCACGTGTGTTCCTTTGGGGTGAGAGCGGAACTGGCCCCTGGAAATGTTATCTGAGGGACTTCAGCTCAGGAAGGACATCAGAAGAGAGATTTCGACACAGAATTCAGGAAGCTGTGTCCAGGAATATTTAATATGCTTTGGATCCACCTCTCCAGATAATGTAAATTACACCTGTATTTCTGTATGAGTTGGGGTTCTCCAGAGAAACTGAATATATAAATACATAGATAGGTAGGTGCAAATATACTTTTTCTTTTTGTGTGAATCTTCCTTTTTAAATAATTATGTTCAGCTTGATACATGCTGGAAAAAATCTTATACTTACAAACTATTACATATGTGGACAAAAGGGGCCACATGCTGACCTGACAAGCTCAGGGGAGGCCTGCATGGTGGTCTTGCAAACTCAGAGACCTAAAGTCACCACAAAGGATGGTCTAAAATTAAACCTTAAAAGCAGTGATGGTGGGCAGTTACTTCCTAGGCCGCTATCTTCACTGACAAGGTCAACCTTTACCTTCACTGAGCCTATCTGTCTTTTTGCATCTGTGATAACATACCCTTGAAATGTCTGGGTAACTTGTAACTTCCCTTTTTCTGGAGCCCCTGGGGCACAACCAAATGTGCTGGGCGCCAGGACAGATGCCACAAATTCCTTATCATGTTAATTGTTCCTGCACCCACCTAAGTATGTGTCCATCATTTTACCTTTTATCCAATCCCAGGGGTTCCCCTGTTTTGCTTTATCCCACCTCCTTAATCTATCACCAATGGATTTCATGTAACACATCTACGTCCCTCCTTTGATTGCAAATGTATAAATACAGATGTAACCCGCCATTCTCCGGAGCATTATCTCAATTACTTGAGGTTCTGCTTCCCGGCATATGTTGACAGTTTGGCTCAAATAAACTCACAAAAATTCTTTACAGGTTTCAATGTTTTTTTATGTTAACAAGTACATTATTAAATAAACTTAATTCATTTTTAATTAAATTTCCAATCAAGTGTTTTGGGGAAAGCTAACCCTAAAATTTATATGGAACCACAAAATAACCTGAATAGCCAAACAAGCCTTGAAAAATAGCAAAGTGGGTGGTATCATGCTTTCTGATTACAAACTATACTACAAAATGACAATAATCAAAACAGTATGTTCCTGGCATAAAAACAGATATATAGACCAACAGAATAGGGTACAGGGCCCAGAAATAAATCCTCACCTCTATGGTCAGCTAATCTGCGACAAAGGAGGCAAGGGTACGCAATGGAGTAAAGACAGTCTCTTCAATAAGTGATGTTTGGAAAATGGGACAAATTCATGCTAAGTAGTTTTTTTATGTTATTACAACTAAAATTGTCTTCTTAATTTCTTGTTAATATTTATTATTAGTGTATAGAAACACTACAAGTTTTGTATATTGATTTGTAATCTTCAACTTATAATTTGTTTATCAGTTCTAACATTTTTATTGAACATTACAGATATATGTATGTATAGATAGATAGATGTGTATATATTAGGGATATACATGTATAGCTACATACCAGTGTCATCTGAAATGTTAGGGATATTATATGTATATGTGTACCTAAAAACAGAATTTTATGTCTTCCTTTTTAAATTAGATGCTTATACTTTTGTTTGTAATTACTCTAGTTGAACTTAGAGAACTATCATAAATAGAAGTCACAATGACATCCTTAGCTTTTACCTGATCTTTGGAAAATATCGTTCAGCTTTTCAACAGTGAGTACAGTGCTATCTGTGGGTATCACTTTTATTGTGGTGAGATACATTTTCTATACCTAATTTGTGAAGAGTTATTTATTAAACGATTTTGATTTTGTCAAATGCCTTTATGATCTACTGTGATGAGCATATGATTTGTATTTTTATTATGTTAACGAGGCATATCACATGTATTGATTTGTATTATGTTTAACCATCCTTGAATCCCAGTGATAAGCCCCAATGGTCACGGTGTATGATTATTTTAAGTGCTGCAGAATTTAGTTTTGTAGTGTAAGGTTGAAGATTTTGACACCTATTTTAATCAGGAATGATGGTCTGTGGTCCTACTTCCTTGTAGTGTCCTTGTATGGCTTGCTATCAGGACAAAACTGGCCTCAAACAATGAGTTTGACAGTGTTCCCACCTCTTCAGTTTTTTTGTGAGAGTTTGAGAAAATGTTACTGATTCTTAATTAAAGATTTGGTAAAATTTACTAATGAAACCATCTGGCCTTGAACATTTCTCTTCTGGGAGATTTTTTATTACTGCTTCACTATCCTTTCACATTATTGACATTTTCAGCTTCTCGGTTTTTTATGACTCAGTCTTAGTAGTCTGTATGTTTCTAATAATCTATCCACTCTTCTAGGCTCTTCAATTTGATGGCATGTAATTTTATAGTAGCCTCATAATCCATTATATTTTTGTGATTTCTGTTATAATTTCTTCTTTTTCATATATAGTTTTATTTTTCTCTATATTTTCTTAGTCTAACTAAAGGTTTGTCAATTTTGTTCATATTTTCAAAAACCAGCTCTTAGACTTTCTATTGTTTATCTGGTTTTTATTTAAATTTTTTCTGCTTTGATATTTGTTATCTACTTCTTTTCTAATTGTGGGCTTAGTTTGATCTTTTGTTTTTTAGTTCCTTGAGGTATAAGCTTGGTTCTTTATTTGGATCTCTTTTTAATTCTAAGTTTAGGGTTTTAGCACATTAAAATTTCCCCTTAAAACTTCATTTGCTACACCCTATACATTTTGATATTTTGTGTTTTCTTTTTCAGTGTCTCAAGAAATTTTTCAATTTTCCCTTTAATTTCTTATTTAACTCATTGGTTCTTCATGAATAAGTTGTTTTATTTCCACATATGTGCAAGACATACAGTTTCCTGCTTGAATTTAATTTATATTTTATACCATTTAGTTGGAAAGAGTCTTTAAATGATTTCAATAATCTTAAAGTTGTTAAAACTTATTTTATGCCCAAACATGACCTGTCCTGGTGAATGTTCTGTGTGCACTTGAGAAAATGTGTATTCTGCTGCTATCAAATGAAATGTACTCTATATGTGTGTTCCACTTGGTCTAAAATACAGTTTAAAGCCAATGATTTCTTATTAGTTTACTGGAGGCCCGGTGCACGAAATTTGTGCACTCGGGGGTGGGGGTCCCTTAGCCCAGCCTGTGCCCTCTTGCAGTAGGGAGCCCTCAGGGGATGTCTGACTGACGGCTTAGGCCCGCTCACCACCATCAGTCGGACATCCTTAGCATTGCTGTGGAGGCGGAAGAGGCTGTGAGCTCGGCTTCTGGATGAGTGGCGTTCCCCCTGTGGGAGTGCACTGAGCACCAAGAGGCAGCTCCTGCGTTAATCGTCTGCCCCCTGGTGGTCAGTGCACGTCATAGCGACCAGTTATTTCGCCGTTTGGTCGATTTGCATATTAGCTTTTTATTATATAGGATTGAGTGATCTATCCATTGTGAAAATGGAGTGTTAAAGTCCCCTGCTATTATTGGATGGCTCCTTTGTCTCCCTTCAGACCTCTTAATATTTTCTTTATATATTCAGTGCTCCAATGTTGGGTGCATTTATATTGGCAATTGTTATTTACTCTTGATAAATTGACTGTTTTGTCATTATATAATGTCCTCGTTTGTATCCTGTGACTGTTTTCATCTTAAAGTTACCAATATAAAAAAGAGGCCTTTTATCTTTTGGCTTTCATTAGCATAGGATATCATTTTTTATCATTTCACTTTCATTTCATGTACATAGTTAGGCCTGAAGTGTGTCTTTTATAGGTAGTTTAATACATAGTTTTTGGTTTGTTTGTGTTTTTTTGTTTTGGTGGTGTTGGTTTTTTAACCATTTAGCCACTCTCCACCCTTTTTTAACAGAATTATTCCATTTATATTTAAAATTATTGATATGTAAGTATTTATTATTACCATTTTGTTAATTTTTTTCTGGCTGTTTAATAGATTATTTGTTCCTTTCTTCCTCTCTTATTTTGTTTGTGATTTGGTGCTTCTCTGTAGTAGTATGCTTTGATTTCCCCCTCTTTGATTCTGTGTATCCAGTGTACCATTTGCTTTGTGGTTTCCATAGGTTTTCATAAAATATCTTAGAGTTATAACATATTTTAAAATGGTAACCACTTAATTTCAATCACATCCAACATTATGCATATTTACAACTCCCCTCAAACATTTCATATTTTAACATCACAATTTACATTTTCTACATCGTGCATCCATTAATAAATTATTATATTTACAATTATTTTAAGTATTTTTGTCTTCTAAAAATTATAGTTAATAGTGATTTACTCACCACCATTACAGTGTTAGGGTATTCTGAATATGTCTATACATTTACTTTTGCCAGCAACTTTTACACACGTATATGTTCTTTTGTTACTAATTAGTGTCCTTTCATTTCAACTTGAGAAACCCCCTTTAACATTTCTTGTAAGATGGATCAAGTGGTGATGACACCTTTAAGTTTTTCTTTGTCTGAAAAATTATCTCCTCATTTCTAAAGGACAGCTTTTCTGGGTAAAGAATTCTTGGTTGGTAGTTTTTCAGTTTTGGTTTTGTTTTCATTCAGTCCTTCGGATGATGAGATCGGGCGCCATCAGGGTGGTGTGGCTGTAGGCTTCATTCAGTGTTTCAAATATGTCAACCACAGTATTCTGTCCTGTAAAGTTTCTGCTAAGAAATTCACTATACAAGTCCTTCTGAGGTTTGCCTTGTATATGGCAAGCCTCTTCTCTCCTACTGCTTTAAAATTTTCTTTTCTTTTTGACAATTTGATTTTAATGTACCTGGTGAGGTCTTCTTTCATTTGAATCTATTGGAAACCGTTCTCCTTCGTGCATCCGTATGTCTATATCTATCCCCAGATTTGGGAAATTTCCAGCCATTATATTTTTAAGCTTTTTTCTCCCTTTCCATTTTATTTTTCTGGAACTCCCCAAGATGCAAATATTAACTCTCTGGAATCTCAAGGTCCAGGCTGCTCTCTTTATTCCTTTCATGGTATTTTTTTTTAATGTTCTCTGTCTGGATTTGCAAATATCTTCTAGTGACCTGATTCTTTTTTGAAGAACTAAACAATAATAATAAACCACCTTTCTTTTCTTGAATAAAAAGAATGTTCTTTTCTCAAAGAATGCTTTTGAACTCAAAATTCAAACATTTCTCAGACTGTTCTTGTTAGTTTCTGAATATTGTTAAATGTAAACCTACTTTGCCCCATCCTGTGTTTCGTTGTCCCCTTTTCTTAATGCCATCATGTGCAGCCTAAGAAACAAGGCCATGCATGCAGGCCGGGAGAAGTTGGTCATCAGAAAGCTCCTCACAAAGAAACATGTTCTTATTTTTCCCCCAGAATAAAGGCACGTTCTTGTGGCTATTGTACGAGCACAGGACTAAACCAGGTCATCTATTGAAAAATCTCTGCTTGTCTCCAGAGTTCCCTGAACCATGGCGGTGCTCCTTTGCCAAAAGGGAATAGCATCCACCACGGGTGGTGATGCCGCTGCACTCAGGTCTGAGGCCACGCGTGGGAGCATGGCCAGAGGAAACGGGCATGTCCGGCTTTACTTCATTTCTGTGACGCTACCCGAACGTCTGCTGATGGCACCAGCTCACCCACGCTGCCTCTGAGCCCTTGATTAGAGTCACAAATGCTCCCTCCTTGCAAGAGGCCGTGGATTCCCAGGGTCCCGATTTGTGATCCCAAGAGAGAGCGTGTGCCCTGTGCCTGAGAACGCCCGGGAAGCAGCCTGGGCATCTGAATTGCCTCAGCATTGGTCGCCTTAGCATGGCAGTACATTTGCTTCCTCCTGCGCTTGTTGTTGCTAATCCTTACCCGAGCCCTAGCCGGTGTGGCTCAGTGGATAGAGCGTCAGCCTGTGGACTCAAGGGTCCCGGGTTCGATTCCGGTCAAGGGCATGTACCTTGGTTGCGGGTGTGCAGGAGGCAGCTGATTGATGTTTATCTCTCAACAATGTTTCTAACTCTCTGTCCCTCTCCCTTCCTCTCTGTAAAAAATCAATAAAATATATCTCTTTTAAAAATCCTCACCCGAGGGTATTTTTCCATTGGGTTTTTAGAGAGAGTGGAAGAGAGAGGGTAAGACAGGGAGATATATCGATGTGAGAGAAACATGTTGATTGGTTGCCTCCTGCAGGAGCCCCAAACAGAGCCCACAACCGAGGTACGTGCCCTTGACCGGAATCGAACCCGGGACCCTTTGGTCTGCAGGCGGGCGCTCTATCCACTGAGCCAAACTGGCTAGGGCTCACTCCTGCTTATTTTTAACATGCACCATATTTTTACTGTAACAGACCTTTCCTACGTGTGCATAGACGTATTGTTGTGATTCTTTTGTATTATCTAAATCTACAAAACTAGATCACATGTACCGTATTTGCCGGCGTATAAGACGATTTTTTGGCCCTGAAAAATATGCCTCCAAGTGGGGGGTCGTCTTATACGCCAGGTACACTTCAGATAGACTGCCCATAGTGCTTGCCCCGTGCCATAGTGGCCTCCCGATGCCCGCCCACTTCATTCCACACACCGTTCAGGCATCAGCAGCGCTGCTGGGTGTATGCTCGGCTGTTATGCGATTTTGCTGTTATGCGATTTTACCACACTCGCAAAATCGCACACAGCCGACCATACACCCAGTATGATAGCGCAAAATCGCAAATCGCGATACCATACTGGGTGTATGGTTGGCTGTGTGCGATTTTGCGAGTGTGGTAAATTCGGGTTACCGTATATTTCTTTACATATGCATTGAAGATTCGCGATTTTGCGCTATCATGGTGCCTGTTAGAATGTTGAAGAGCTCGCACTTGCGCACTAGTGAGGTCCCAGGAGATGCTGATGCAAGGGTGGACCAGACTGCTATAGTGACAGGGCGGGCAAACAGGGAGCAGGGACCAATCAAATCAGGCTTTGTATACAGCCAACAGCCAACCACAATACTGCCCCATTGTACAGTACAGCATAGAAAATGTCGACCAGTCAAACCCCTATCATCCCTATCATGGCACCAAGATGTCGTTGATGAACTTTTAATATCAGATGATGAAGAGGAGTTTGAAGGCTTTTAAGGTGAAACTGTCACGCCAGCAAACTTGCTAGGGACTTGCCCGGCACTTGCTCTCTCCCTCTATTTGTTATCTTACTTCTATCATTGACAGTCCCTCTAGGTTGTGGGCTGCTTGCCTGTGTTCCTGAGAAGCATCTATGGTACCAGTCTATAGAGTGTGTTTTCTTTAGTGAATTACCGGTATATTTATCGGTAATAAACTTGCACTGTTTTATGTATATGTTTGATTACATACAGCCTTGTGACAGTTTTCCTGCATGTCATAAGCATTTGAATATAAATTAAAATGTTAAAATCAAATCTGATATTGTTTTACCTTTTATTTGGTGTGTGGAAGGTGTGCGGAAGAGGGGGTAGTCTTATACGGCGAGTATATAACAAACTCTGTATTTTGAGTGGAAATGTTAGGGGGTCGTCTTATACGCCCAGTCGTCTTATACGCCGGCAAATACGGTAAATGGAACACATAGATCTCTAAAGTATAGTCCTAAATGTTACTGAAGAATAAAATGGAATAGACACTTCTCCCTGAGAGATTCGCTTCTCCCACATAAACTTTTGTATTTGGTATATTTATTGTTTACATCATTTCAACATTTCTGAATTACATAAGAAAGACTAAGAGTCCTATATCATAAACCCTAATATGCAAATCAACTGACGACTGGTGGCTATGATGCACACTGACCACCAGGGGGCAGACGCTCAACGCGGGAGTCACAATTGCTTCCAAAGAGGAGTCACAATTGCCTGCAAGGAGGAAGCAATTATGACCTGGTCAGGGGCAGCTCCTGCATTGAGCATCTGCCCCCAACCCCCCGATAGGGAGGTAACCAAAGGCTGAGATCAGGGGGCGGGGCCGGCCAGCGGGTGGTGCCAGACCACCAGCCAAGGTGGATGCCAGTGGGGCACCCCCTATCGCCCCGCCCGCCGGTCGCTCCACAGTTGGCCCTGATCGCTGGCCAGGCCTAGGGACCTACCCTATATATTGGGAGCAGTCTCTTAGATTTAAAAATTAAAACCTGACAAGGCTACTCTAACACTGAAAAAACAGGATGGTGCAGCGATGACATGCATGGACTCTGGCTTGCACATTCTGTGGTCAGCCCTGATTCTGACACTTATAACTGGGTGACAAAGCCAATTACTTAACTTCTCTCTGCTTCAGTTTTTCCACCCAAAAATGGGGAAAATGGTACTACTGCCTCAGAAGGATCATGTTCTGTACTACTTTTTATAATCAGGACCCAAAAATGCAGCTGCCCATACAACAGCAAGATTCACCTGTATGAAAAGTATGGTCACTGGTGCATGCAGTGTCCCAGATTGCGAGAGGGATGTCTGACTGCCAGTTTAGGCCCGACATCCCCCGAGGGGTCCTGGATTGTGAGAGGACACAGGCCAAGCTGAGGGACCCCCTCCTCATAGCCCCCCCACAGGAATTTTGTGCACTGGGCCTCTAGTTTATTAATAATCTGAAATCTAAATGCAGAAATACTTGCTTTATTTTTAAATGTTACTTTACTATCTACTTCTTATCTAACATTTTGAAAATGTTCTTATTTTTATTATAATAAGAAATAATTTATATGGGATAATTAGATGTGTGGATAGTGTTTCTTTTTGGCCCAAATAACTACAGGAGGAAAGTTGCTGCAATTCAAATGGAGCCAAATTGCTCGCATAACTCTACTAATTGAAATATATTTTGACAGGACGTCCTGTCAAGATGTGGCAGAGGTAAACGCAGCATTCACCTCCTCCCACAACCACATCAAGATTACAACTGCACTGCAGAGCAATCACGCACAAACACGACCCTAGAAGTTCCACAGCTGCTGACTGAGCTGAGACATTTGGTTTCTATATTATTTAAATATTGAAATTTTAATGCCAAAATATCTCATAATAAAACTGTAGTTTTCATTATATTTCCGTTAATATTAACTCATTTTCAAACAGTTTACTCTACGATGATGATGATCTTTTTTAACCTTGATTTCTGCCGAATACTAACGTTGTGGTGTGGAGGCCACTCATGAATGGTTAAAAACATTATACAACCTTTTTTAAAAAAATATATTTTATTGATTTTTTACAGAGACAAAGGGAGAGAGATAGAGAGTTAGAAACATCGATGAGAGAGAAACATCGATCAGCTGCCTCCTGCACATCCCCCACTGGGGAATTGCCTGCAACCCAGGTACATGCCCTTGACCGGAATCGAACCCGGGACCTTTCAGTCCGCAGGCCGATGCTCTATCCACTGAGCCAAACCGGTTTCGGCAACATTATACAATCTTGATCTCTGGGTGTTTTTTTTTCCATTGAACTCTGGCCATACTGTAAATTTTTGTTTTAAATGCTAGAGATTTTTATATTTTTCACTTATAAATCATTTTATTTGTTAATACTAATTGATAATACTATTAGAGTTTATCAAAAAAGTTATGCATACTATAAATTTCAATATCTGTGCTGAATTTAAAAATTGAATAAGACCTTTAAACATATACTGAGGCCTGGCTGAGTGGTTCAGTTGGTTGGAGCATCATCCCATATACCCAAAGGTTGTCGGTTTGATCCTCAGTCAGGGCACATACCTAGGTTGCAGTTTCAATCCCTGGATGGGGCAAGCACTGGTGTTGCAGGCAACCAGTAGATGTTTCTCTCTCATATCAATGTTTGCTCTGTCTCTCTCTCTCTAAAAATTAATAAAATATAAATAATAAATAAACATATATTGAGACAATTTATTGGTAAACTTTTTGCCAACTTTGCATAATGTAATTAAAAATTTTAACTAAGTTAAAATATTAAATGAAAGGTCAAGATTGTATGCTCAAATATTTAATCTCAATAAAAGTATATTGTTTTCTGACTTTTATCTCATTTTGTGTTACTAAATTAATTTATATAGTTATTTCTTTTCATAATAAGTTATAAGTCCATACATTCCAATAGTTGGCTCAGAAGATAAACAAAAGGTACCATTTTATTAAGTGAAATAAGCCAGTCAATGAAGGAAAAATACCACATGATCTCACTCATTCATGGATAATAGAGACCATTATAAACTTTTGAACAATAATAGATACAGAGGCAGAGCTGCCTCAAACAGATTGTCAAACTGCAGCAGGAAGGCCCGGGAGGGTTGGGGTGGGGGGGGGGGCAGGAGAGAGGGGGATAGGAGATCAACTGAAGGACTTGTATGCATGCATATAAGCACAACCAATGGACACAAGACACTGTGGGGTAGGGGAGGCCAGGGGATTGTCAAGGGCGGGGGGGGGGGGGGAGGAAGGACACATATGTAATAGCCTTTGTAATACTTTAAGCAATAAAAAAAATTAAAAAAAATAAAATTGCCAAAAAATAGCCCTGGTCTGTGCTCAGTGGTTAGAGCACTGGCCCTTAGACTGAAGGGGCATGGGTTTGATTCCTGGTCAAGGGCAGGTACTTCGGTTGCAGGTTCAGTCCCTGGTCAGGGCGTGACGGGGAGGCAACCAATTGATGTGTCTCCCCCACATCGATGTTTCTCTCTTCCTCCTGTCTCTCTGTCTCTCCCCTCCTCCCCTCCTTTCACTTTCTCTAAAAAATTCTTCCCCCGAGAATTGTCAGTCCACTCCCTTTCTATGCCCCTGCTTCTATTATATTCACCAGTTTATTCTGTTCATCAGATTTTTTATTGACTTAATTTTTCGATTCACTTGCTGATAGATCCACTGTAAAATTTACAAATAGAAATTAACAGCCTGCTCTTGAAGAACAAATGAGTCAAAGGAGAAATCAAAAGAGAAAAATGTTTAGACAAATGAAAATACAACATAAACCTATGGGAAGCATCAAAAGCAGTTCAAAGAGGAAGGCTTATAGTACTTAATGCCAATATTAAAAATAAATATCTATCTAAGTGGCATCAGAAGAATGGAGGCCTGAGAGATTCCCCTAGCTAGCCTCTCCCCCTGAAACTTCAACAAGTTAATCAACTATAACTCAGCGAAGGATTCCCTGCTCAATATGGAAGCCTGCCTGAGAGGTCTGTGCATTGAAGCATCTAAAGGTGGGCAACTGGGCATAAATGGGAGGTGAGAAGGGAGGAGAGCTCAGGTGGCCACGGATGCAGCCCTGCACCTGGGAGCCGGTGCCCTCCGTCATCCAGGAGGAAGAGTCTGGGTGGCTCTCCAGCAGGGAGGGCGGTGGGAACAGCGGCTGAGCCTGCAGAGATGTGAGGCAAGGACACAGCACAGGGGTCTGTCCGGCATAGGGGTCTGCTGAAGCTGTCTGCTGCTGGGCAGAGGAGTTTCAGACACAGAAACAGCCACAGAGCCCTGCCGTCCCTTGGACTCCCAAAAGTCACCTCCAGTTGCCCTTGCTGTTGGGTGGAAGAGCACATTAACTGGAAGCCAAGAGCTTTTGCAGTGGAATCGGTTTCCCTCTACGATTGATCCCCAGGTGGGACTTATGGTAGGGGACCCCTTGGAGGTCCGGGGTTGCCTTTCGGTGAGAGCAAAACAAATCCCACCCCCAAGCAGTGTGTCTGAGGGAAGCCACAGTCAGCTCTGGGAGGTCACAGAGGCAAAAATCTTGTGATTCACTGCCACCTACTGGAAGATAGTAGAAATACCTCTTCAGAGAAAGCTGACGGAGGAAAGTCAATAACACAAAAACACCTCAACAGAGGAGAACTGCAGATACCATGAATAACCGTGTGAATGAGGAAGCTCAGAAAGAAAATGAAAACCTCCAGAAAGCAAGCTGAAACACATGGAAATATTTTATATAAATGACAGAGAATTCAATATTGCAGTTCTGAAAACACTCAGCAAGATGCGAGGATACAGATAGGAAATTCCGTGCACTCAGAAAACTGATTAATAAACAAAATGAGTACTTTAACAAAGAGATTAAAACTTTAAAAAAGAACAAATCTGCCTGGCTGGTGTGGCTCAGTGGTTGAGTGTTGACCTATGAACCAGGATATCACAGTTCCATTCCTAGTCAGGGCACATGCCTGGGTTCCGGGCTCAATCCCTAGTAGGGGCATGCAGGAGGCAGCCAATCTATGATTCACTCTCATCATTGATGTTTCTATCTCTCTCTCCCTCTCCCTTCCTCTCTGAAATCAATATATACACACACATACATACATACTAGAGGCCCGTTGCATGAAGAGATTCGTGCAATAGGCCTTCCTTCCCCTGGCTGCCGACACTGGTTTTCCTCTGGCACCTGGGACCCAGGTCTTCGCTCCGACTGCAGCAGAGAAGCCAAGCCTCTTCATTCTTCAGTCGCCTTCAGTCTTCACTCGGGCGGAGCCTTCAGTCTTCGTTCTGCACCTGCATATGCAAATTAACCACCATCTTTGTTGGATTAATTTGCATACTCATCCTGATTGGCTGGTGGGTGTAGCAGAGTGACACCAATTTGCATGTTTCTCTTTTATTAATATATATATGTATATATATACACACACACATCAAGAAAACATAACACTTCTTAACATATATGCAACCAACCAGGGAGCACCAACATATATAAAACAACTACTCACAGAACTAAAGGGAAACAGATCAAAACACAACCATAGTTGGGGACCTTAATATTCCATTTACAGCTCTAGATAGATCATTCAAACAGAAAATTAAAAAAGGAAATATTGGCTTTAAATGACACACTAGACCAAATGGACATAATTGACATTTACAGAGCCTTTCGTTGCAGAACGTCAGATTACACATTCTCCTCCAGTGCACATGGAATATTCTCAAGGACAGACCATATGTTTTTCCCTCTCTCTTCAACTCCCCTAAATATATATATATGGTGAGAGCGAGAAATGAGAATGACTATACAACATATGAAAACTTATGGGATGCAGCGAAAGCAATAATAAGAGGGAAGTTTATATCATTACAGGACTATCTTAAGAAACAGGAGAAATCCCAGGTAAACAACCTAACATTACATCTTAAAGTACTAGTAATAGAAGAACAAAAGCAACCCAAAATCAACAGAAGAAAGGAAATAAAAATTAGAGCAATAAAATAGAGAACAAAAAGAATTTACAAAAATTTAAAAAGAGCTGGTTCTTTGAAAATATTAATAAAATTGACAAACCCCTGACTAGACTCACTAAGGAAAAAAGAGAAAAGACCCATGTAAACAAAATCAGAAATGAAAGAGAAGTCACCACAGACCTAACAGATATACAAAGGATCATACTAAAATACTATGAAGCACTATATGCCACCAAATTCAGTAAACTAGAAGAAATGGATAAGTTCCTAGAAATATATACCCTTCCTAGACTAAATCATGAAGAACTGGAAAATCTAAATAGACCAATCAGCAGTAAGGAAATTGAAGCAACCATCAAAAACCTTCCAAAAAGTAAAAGTTCAGGACCAGATGGCTTCACCAGTGAATTCTACCAAACATTCAAAGAAGATTTAAAACCTACCCTTCTCAAACTCTTCCAAAATAATTGAAGAAGAGGTGATACTTCTAACACATTTTATGAGGCCAAAATAACCTGATACCATAACCTGGCAATGATAACAGACACACATAAAAAAAAAAACTACAGATCAATATCTCTGATGAATACAGTTGCAAAAATCCTAAACAAAATACTAGCAAATGAACACAACAGTACATCAGAAAATAATGCATCACAATCAAGTGGGGCTCATTCTAGGGGCACAAGGATGATTCAATATATGCAAACCAATCAAAGGAATACACCACATTAACAAAAGAGAGGATAAAAATCATATGATCTTATCAGTAGATGCAGAAAAAAAGCATTTGAAAAGATATAACAACCATTTAAGATTAAAAATTCAATAACATAAAATAGAAGGAAAGTACCCCATATAATGAAGGCCATCTATGATAAACCCTCAGCCAATATTGTACTCAATGGCAAAAAACTGAAAGCTTTTCCTCTCAAATCAGAAACAAGACAAGGATTCCCACTCTCACCACTCTTATTCAACATGTTCTGGAAGTCCTAGCCAGAGCAATAAGGCAAGAGAAAGAAATAAAAGGCAGCAAAATTGGCAAGAAAGAAGTAAAAGTGTCACTTTTTGCAGAGGACATGACTCTGTATATAGAAAACCCTAAAGACTCCACCAAAGAACTATTAGAAACAATAAAAAAAATACAGTAAAGTTGCAGGATACAATGTATAAAATTCAATGTACAAAAATCCAATCTCTTCCTATATACTAACAATGAAATTTCAAAAAAAAAAATTTAAAAACATTCCTTTTTCAATTGCAACCAAAAGAATAAAATACCTAAGAATAAATTTAACAAAGAATGTGAAAGACCTATATACTAAAAACTGCAACACATTATTAAAAGAGATTGAAAAAGAGAACCAAGATGGTGGCATAAGGTATAAACCTGTACGTGCTGCCCCCAACAACAACATTAAAACTACAACTATAAGACAAAACAGCTATCATCCAGAACCATGGGAAAGCTGGCCGAGTGGAAGTTCTACAACTAGAAGGAAAGAAAAAAGTGCATTGAGACCAGGTAGGAGGTGCAGAGGCACCAAGAACAGAGGTACACAGGCGCATGCGAGGTGGCTGCACCTGGGTGTGTGGTTTTTTTCAATCAGAAGGGGATACAAGCTCTCAAATGCACTGAACTCATTTACAGTGAGACTCTGTGGTTCCAGACTCCTATGGGGAGAAACTGTACTGTCTTGCAGTGGATCGGAAAGCGAGGGTGGTTTTCTCACAGAGCTGCTCACAAGGATCATTGTTGCGGTGGGGGTGTGGGACTTGGGGATGCAGAGGGACTCCGGACGCTGAGATGCCTAACTACAGCCATTGCTGTTTGCTCCGCCCCAGTGATTCTCTGAGACCCCACCTCACTCAATTTACATCCCCACCCAAGCTGTACACAGCAGCACAAAGGAATCACCTGCGCTTTTGCAGCCTAACCTAACAAAGTGCAGCTGGGTCAGAGAGCTCCAAAACTTCCAAACCCCAAACAAAAAGGAGAAATCTGCTGATATTGCTGTAGCTCCTGCTGGGTGGACTCACACAGTGGTTGACTTGGAGATCCATGAGCCAGGGTACCCCTGGTCAGATACCAGATTTCAATTCCTCACATACATAAGGGACCCACTCAAGAAGCAGACTCAGTGAGCACCAAAGCCCCACTGAAGCAAGTCCTACCCCATAAGGGTGTCTCTAGCACAGCAGTTCTTCCTCTGTAGACACAGAGGGTCCTCACAGTCAGCCAAAAATGCGGAGACAAAAAAACATGTCACAAATGAAAGAAATGGAGGAAAGCAAACTAATGGAGGACATAGAGTTCAAAACCACAGTTATAAGGCTACTCAAGAATCTTCTACGAACCTCCGAAGAACTTAGTGAGACCTTCAAGGATCTTAATGAGAATGCCAAAAAAAAAATGGAAAAGGACCAGTCAGATATTAAAAATACACTGACTGAAATTAAAAATAATATATAGAGATTCAACAGCAGACTAGAGGATCCCAAGAATCAAGTCAAAGATTTGAAATACGAAGAAGCAAAAAACACCCATCTGGAAAAGCAAAACGAAAAAAAGAATCCAAAAATATGAAGATAGTGTAAGGAGCCTCTGGAACAACTTCAAACGTACCAACATCCAAATTATGGGGGTGCCAGAAGAAGAGAGAGAGCAAGATACTAAAAGCCTGTTAGAAGAAATCATAACAGAAAACTTCCCCTACCTGGTGAAAGAAATAGACTTACAAGTCCAGGAAGCGAAGAGAACGCCAAGTAAGAGGAATCCAAAGAGGACCACACCAAGACACATCATAATTAAAATGCCAAGGGCTAAAGACAAAGAGAGAATCTTAAAAAGCAGCAAGAGAAAAACAGTTAGTTAACTACAAGGGAGTACCCATCGACTGTCAGCTGATTTCTCAACAGAAACCATGCAGTGGCAAGAAATATTCAAAGTGATGAATAGCAAGAACCTACAACCAAGATTACTCTACCCAGCAAAGCTATCATGTAGAATTGAGGGTCAGATAAAGAGCTTCACAGACAAGAAAAGGCTAAAGGAGTTCATCACCACCAAACCAGGATTATATGAAATGTTGAAGGATATTCTAAGAAGAGGAAGAAGAAGAAAAAGGTAAAGATAAAAATTATGAACAACAAAGTGACAACAAATAAATATCTATCAACAAGTGAACCTAAAAATTAAGTCAGAATAAACTGGCGAATATAATAGAAGCAGGGGCATAGAAAGGGACTGTACTGACAACTCTTGGGGGAAAGGAGGTGTGGGGGGTGCGGGAAGAGACTGGACAAAAATCTTACACCTATGGATAAGGAAAGTGGCAGAGGATAAGGGCATGGGGTGGGGTGGGAACCAGGTGGAGGGGAACTATGGGGGGGAAAAAGAGGAACATCTGTAATAATCTGAACAATAAAGATTTATTAATTTAAATAAATAAATAAAAAGTTTATTCATTATCTAATTTATTATTTTATTTCAATAAATAAATAATCTAAATTTTAAAAAAGAGATTTAAAAATATACAACAAATTGGGAAAATATCCCATGTTCATGGGTTGGAAGAATCAACATAGTTAAAATGGACATATTACTCAAAGCAATATACAAATTTAATGCAATCTCCATCAAAATCTCAAAGAAATTTTTAAATAAATAGAACAAAAAAAAATTGTATAGAACCACAGAAGACCCCAAATAGCCAAAGCAACACTGAGAAAAAAACAAAGCCAGAAATATCACACTATCTGACTTCAAGTTAAACTGCAGAGCTATGATAATCAAAACAGCATGGTATTGGCAGAAAAACAGACACATGGGTCAATGGAACAGAACTGAGAGCTGTTATATAAAACCACATGTATATGGGTAATTAATTTTCTACAAAGGAGCCAGAAACACAAATGGAGTAAAGAAAGCTTCTTCAATAAATGATGCTGAGAAAACTGGAAAGCCACATGCAAAAAAATGAAACTGGATAACAATTTGTCCGATTGTACAAAAAGTAATTCAAAATGAACCCAAGACCTAAATATAAGATCTGAAACAATAATTACATAGAAGAAAGCATAGCTACTAAACTTATGGATGTTGGTCATAAAGAACATTTTATGAACTTGACTCCAAAAGCAAGGGAAATAAATGAATGGGACTATATCAAACTAAAAATGTTCTGCACAGCAAAATAAGCTGACAACTAAAAAAGAGGGAGCTGACTGAATGGAATATGATATTTGCAAAAAAACAGTTCCAACAAAGGTTTAATATCCAGAATATATGAAGAACTCATAAAACTCAACACCAAACAAACAAACAGCCCAATCAAAAAATGGGTAAAGAGAAGAAAGCCTAGGTGCGGAGGGCTTCACAGGGGAGTTTTCCCAAACATTCAAAGAACTAACACTATACTCCTCAAACTATTCCAAAAAAATCCAAGAGAAAGGAACACTTTCAAGCTCTTTTATGAGGTCAACATTATCCTACTTCCAAAACCAGATAAAGACACTACAAAGAAAGAGAATTACAGGCCAATATTCCTGATGAACATAGATGCTAAAATCCTCAACAAAATATTAGCAAATTGGGTCCAGCAATATATTAAAAACATTATACACCATGACCAAGTGGTATTTATTCCAGGGATGCAAGTCTCGTACAATATTCTCAAATCAATAAACGTGATACATCACATAAACAAATTGAAAGACAAAAATCACATGATCATAGCAATAACTGCAGAAAAAGGACTCGACACAATCCAACACTTATTTTTGATAAAAACTCTCAGCAAAGTGGGAATACGGGAAACATATCTCAATATAAAGGCCACATATGATAAACCTACAGCGAACATCATACTCAATGGGCAAAAACTAAAACCATTTCCCCTAAGAACAGGAACAAGACAGGGATGTCCACTTTCACAACTCTTAATCAACACTAGAGGACCAGTGCACAAAATTCAAGCACTGGGGGGCTCCCTCAGCCCAGCCTGTGTCCTCTTGCAGTCCAGGACACTTCAGGGTATGTCCTCCTGCGGGAAGCGGGACTAAGCTGGTAGGCAGACATCCTTCTCACAGTCCAGGACCCCTCACTCCTTACCGTCTGCCTGCTCGCTTCTCCTTAGTGCTGCCGCAGAGGCAGGAGAGGCTCCCACCACAGCCACTGCACTCTCCAGCTATGAGCCCGGCTTCTGGCTGAGCAGCGCTCCCCCTGGGGGAGTGCACTGACCACCAGGGGGCAGCTCCTGCATTGAGCATCTGCCCCCTGGTGGTCAGTGCGCATCATAGTGACTGGTCATTCTGGTCATTCCACCATAATGGTCACTTAGGCTTCTATTATATAGATAGTATTGGAAGTCCTAGCCACAGTGATTAGATAAGAAGAAGAAATAAAAGGCATCCAAATTGGAAAGGAGGAAGTAAAACTCTCATTATTCACAGATGACATGATATTGTACATAGAAAACCCTAAAGACTCCACACAAAAAATTACTAGATTTAATAAATGCATTTGGATACAAAATCAATAACCAAAAATCAAAGGTTTTTTATACCCCAATAATGAATTCTCAGAAAGAGAAATTAAACACACAATCCCATTTACCATTGCAACAGAAAAAAAAACTAAGATACTTAGGAACAAACTTAAATGAGGAGGTAAAATACTTGTACTCAGAAAACTACAGGACGTTGAAAAAAGAGATAGAAGAAGATATAACAAGTGGAAGAATATTCTGTGTTCATGGATTGGTAGAATAGACTTCATTAAAATGTCCATACTACCCAAGGCAATCTGTAGATTTAATGCAATCCCAATTAAAATACCAAAGGCATGCCCTAACCGGTTTGGCTCAGTGGAATAGAGCATCTGCCTGTGGACTCAAGGCTCCCAGGTTCGATTCCAGTCAAGGGCATGTACCTTGGCTGCGGACACATCCCCAGTAGAGGGCGTGCAGGAGGCAGCTGATTGATGTTTCTCGCTCATCAATGTTCCTAACTCTCTATCCCTCTCCCTTCCTCTCTGTAAAAAATCAATAAAATATATATTTTTTTAAATACCAAAGGCATATTTCACAGATCTAAAACAAATACTCAAAAATTTATTTACATGTAACCAAAAAAGACCCTGAATAGCTGCAGCAATCTTGAGAAAGAAAAACAAAGTTGGAGGAATCACAATACCAGATTCCAAGTTATACTACAAAGCCGCCATAATCAAAACAGCCTGGTACTGGCACAAGAACAGGCATATAGATCAATGGAATAGAACAGAGACCCCAGAAATCGACCCACGCCATTATGCTCAATTACTGTTTGACAAAGGAGGCAAGAGCATACAATGGAGTCAAGACAGTCTCTTCAATAAATGGTGTTGGGACAATTTGACAGATACATGCAAAAAAATGAAACTGGGCCACCAACTCACACCATACATAAAACTAAACTCAAAATGGATAAAAGACTTCAATAAATGTAAGTCATGAAACCATAAAACCCTCTAAGAAACCATAGGCAGCAAAATCTCAGACTCTCTTGTAGCAATAGGTTTACAGATACAGCTCCTAGAGCAAAGGAAACAGGGAGAAAATAAACAAATGAGACTACATCAAAATAAAAAGCTTCTACACAGCAAAAGAAACCATCAACAAAACGAAAAGTGAGCCCACAGTATGTGAGAACATATTTGGCAATGATACATCAGATAAGGGTAAATATCCAAAATATATAAGGAACTCATACAACTTAACAAAAGGAAGACAAACATTCCAATTAAAAAATGGGCAAAAGACCTAAATGGATACTTCTCTAAACTGTACATACAGAAGGCCAAGAGACATATGGAAAAAATGCTCATCTCACTGATCATCAGAGAGATGCAAATTAAAATGACAAGGAGGTATCACCTCACACCTGTCAGAATGGCTACCATCAACAAATCAACAAATGACAGTTGCTGGCAAGGATGTGGAGAAAAGGGAACCCTAGTACACTGCTGGTGAGAATGCAGACTGGCGCAGTCATTATGGAAAACAGTATGGCGTTTCCTCAAAAACTTAAATACGGAACTGTCATTTGACCCAGTGATCTCACTTCTAGGAATATATCCTAAGAAACCTGAAGCACCAATCAGAAAGAATGTGTGCACCCCCATGTTCATAGCAGCACAATTTACAATAGCTCAGATCTGGAAACAGCCCAAGTGCCCATCAGTAGATGAGTGGATAAAAAGCTGTGGTACATCTACACCATGGAATACTATGCAGCTGTAGAAAAGAAGAATCTCTGAAATTAAAAATGGTGGCAGAGTAAGTGGATGCTGCACAGACATGCTTCCAGGACCAAACTGGAATTACAACTAAAATACAGAAAAACATCGCAAATAATCAATGGAAGATTAACTGGAGAGAACCCTAATAACTAAGACAGAAAATGGATACGGCACAGAGCAGTGGTTCTCAGCCTTCCTAATGCCGCGACCCTTTAATACAGTTCCTCATGTTGTGGTGACCCCCAACCATAAAATTATTTTTGTTGCTACTTCATAACTGTAATTTTGCTACTGTTATGAATCATAATCTAAATACCTGATATGCAGGATGTATTTTCATTGTTACAAATTGAACATAATTAAAGCATAGTGATTAATCACAAAAAAATATGTAATTGTATATGTGTTTTTCCGATGGTCTGAGGCGACCACTGTGAAAGGGTCATTTGACCCCAAAGGGGTCACGAGCCGCAGGTTGAGAACCACTGGCGTAGAGACTGGTAGGAGGTGTTGAGATGCAAAAGGGCTGGCTGGGTTCCACAGACAGCAACTGAAGTCCTGAAGAGAGATCTCAGCTGTGGGAGGTTACCACTGAGAACTCTGAGATCTAATTCCCAAGCTGGGCCCCCCAGCAGAGAGCACCAGAACTGAGAAGGGTACCCACACAACATCTGGCTGTGAAAAGCAGTGGGGTTGCTGTCTGCCAGGGAGAGACAGCTGGAAATACAGGCACCCTCTTAAAGAGCCAACACACAAAATTCCCTGTGTAGACATTCACTTTGTGCTCCGGTGGAGGGAGGACAAGGTGGACTGGGGATGTGTGAGCAGAAGCCAGGATCAGGGGCTCTGGGGTTAGAACTCAGAATGCAGACACCTGTTTTCTGTGCTGAATATTCCCTCATGTTGCAGAGGTCATCTTTCTCATGCAGACATTTGCTATACAGGCAGTTTTGCCTGGGGGGAAAGACAGTTGACCTACACCTGTGGTCAGCAAACTGCAGCTCACAAGCCACATGCAGCTCTTTGGCCCCTTGAGTGTGGCTCTTCCTAAGCCTTAAGAGTACCCTAATTAAGTTAATAACAATGTACCTACCTATAAAGTTTAAGTTTTAAAAATTTGGCTCTCAAAAGAAATTTCAATCGTTGTACTGTTGACTAATGAGTTTGCCGACCACTGCCCTACACTATTGGAAAACACCTTACCTCACGGGGCGGGGTTTCTGAGGCCCATTTACTAGTCGAGACTAAGAATAACAATTAGCCTCCAGGCAGAAGCAATTGCCCCACCCTATTGAAAAACTCCCACCATACCTGTGGACAATTGACTGGGGGCTATTCAAGACGAATCCTATCAATCTGTAGGCAGAGGCAGTCTCTGGAGGCTTTGAGTTTTTGCCTGATGTATTAGTCAGAAACAGCTTAAGAGGCACAGCAGATCTATCTAATACATAGTCACAAACCCAAAAAGGCGGCCAAAATGAGGAGACAAAAAACATTAGGTCAAATGGCAGTCCCATATTTAATTTTTTGAGGAAATTCCATACCACTTTCCATAATGGCTGCACCAGTCTGTGCTTCCATCAGCAGTGTACTAGGGTTCCCTTTCCTCCATATCCTCACTAGCATTTGTTAATTGATGGTAGCCATTCTGACAGGTGTAAGGTGATACCTCATTGCTATTTTAATTTGCATTGCTCTGATGATCAGTGACTTCGAGCATTTTTTCATGTCTCTTGGCCATCTGTATGTCCACTTTGGAAAAGTGTCTATTTAGGACCTTTGCCCATTTTTTAATTGGACTGTTTGTCTTACTAGTGTGGAGTTGTATAAGTTCTTTATATGTTTTTTAAATTAACCCATTATCAGATGTATCATTGGCAAATATGTTCTCCCATACAGTGGGCTCCCATTCCATTTTGTTGACAGTTTCCTTTGCTGTGCAGAAGCTAGTTTAATGTAGTCCCATTTGTTTATTTTTTCTTGTTTCCCTTATCCTAGGAGATATATCAGCAGGTTTTACTGCCTGTGTTTTCTTATAGGATTTTTATGGTTTTAAAACTTACATTTCAGTCTTTTATCCATTTTGACTCTATTCTTGTCCATCATTTTTCTTTCTTTTTTTTCTTTTTTTTAAATATATTTTATTGATTTTTTACAGAGAGGAAGGGAGAGGCATAGAGAGTTAGAAACATCGATGAGAGAGAAACATCGATCAGCTGCCTCTTGCACGTCCCCTACTGGGGATGTGCCCTCAACCAAGGTACATGCCCTTGACAGAATCGAACCCGAGACCCTTCAGTCCACAGGCCGACGCTCTATCCACTGAGCCAAACAGGTTAGGGCCATTTTTCATATTGAATGTTTTATACTTCAGAGTTGTAAAATATCTTTTACTCATGTAATCTGCTGTCAATTCTATCTGATGTGTTCTTCATTTTATTTTCTTCATTTCAGTCTGTTCTGTATTTTTTTATGGTTTCTGTCTAAGTGTGGATTCTCATTGAGTTCATCTATTCTCCCCCTAAGTTATTTGACTCCTTATAATCAGTGTTTTGAACTCTATACCTAGTAGATAACGTGCTTTAATTTTGTTTTAGTTCTTTTTCTGGACGTTTGTTCTGTTCATTCATTTTGACATTTTTGTTTCCTCATTTTGGCTGTCCCTTTGTTTGTTTCTATGTGTTGATAGATCGGCTTGGTCTCCAGTCTTGGAAGGGGGGCCTTATGTGGTAAGTGTCCTATGGGGCCCAGTGACTCCCTGATCACCTGAGCCAGGTGTTCCAGGGATGTCCTTTATGTGGGTTGTGTGTGCCCTCCTGATAACAACTGAGCCTTAATTGTTGTTGACACATCAGTGGGTAGGATTGACCCTCAGGCTGCCTGGCTTTGAAAACTGGCCTTGACTATAGCAGATGAGCTATTGTATGGGAGCTGTCTGCAGGGATCAGGATTCATTTTAGCAGGGCTCTGGTGCTTGCTGAGTTTGCCCTTTGGGTGCATTGTTTGTGGCGCTAATTGGGTGGTGCTCTGATGTGGTCTGAATGTGCCCATCAGGTGTGTTGGCTCTGGAGCATCTTGAGAGCAGTGACTCTGGAGCACCTTGAGAGCAGTTATAATGCAGATCTAAGATAGGGTCTGCCTGTGCACAGCACAGGGCCACCTGGTAGGAGCTACAAATTGATCTGAGGTTTGTAGTTGCCTATGCTGTGAGCCAAGACTGGCTGCTACTAATGCCAGACTTGGGGCCACTTAGAAGTACTGAACATGCAAAGGCCAGACACTGCATCTTTGGGATTTTTGGACCTTTGAGATATTTAGCAAAATCCAGAGTGGCCTGAAGTCAGCAGGTTGTGAAGAACAGCTACTGGGAAAGTTTTGGGTTCATGGAAGGGGTGGTTGTAGAAGTCTCATGGAACTACCACACAGGGGAGGACAATGTTAGCCAAATTGATGGAGACCAGATATGGCACCCACCTGAGCCTGCTTGCTGTGTGTGTGTCTCAACAAAGGAACAGTGGTGGGTGCTAGCACTTCTGCCTGGAACAGAGCTGGCCCTTCATTCCTGGCCCTGAAGCCAAACAATTCCGTTCCTCCCCATATGTCCTTGGCCCTTTTTGAACTGCTGCACCAGTACTGGAGCTTGGAGCAAGTGAGTTCATCAGGGAGTAAGTCCGTGCATGGGTCCTTTAAGATGACACCTTTAAGAGGTCTATAGCAGCCCCTGTCTCACCTGAACAGAATCCCTGCTGATTTTCACAGCCACATGTTGTGGAGACTCTTCCTAGCACTGGTGGTCCAGGCTGGGGAGCCTGGTGTGAGCATATGACCCCTCAATCCTCAGTGGAAACCCTGCAGCTGTGATATCCCTGTTGATTCTCAACCACCACACATAGGTGGGAACCAGTCTGTTTTACTCTCTAATCCTCTACCAGCCTCAATGTGTCTTCTTCCACCTAGCCTTCAGGTAGGTGGTTCTCAAAGGTGGTTGTTCTGTAATCTAGTGGTAATTATAGTATGGTCATGGGAGAGGCAAGCACAGCACTTACCTGCTCAGCCATCTTCATCCTCTACACATTGTTGCCAGAACATTTTCCCTTGCTTAAAATCTTTGACTTCATCAATTTCAGGATAAAATCCAAACTTCTTAGTGTGGCAAATAGACCTTTTGTTATCTAGCTTCTCCCTTCTACTCAACGTTTAACATCTGTCATTCTCTTGCTCATCCATTCTATTCTTGAGTTTCCACAAAAGTGTCATTACAGGCAGTCTCCTTTTATTTGAAATGCATATCTCACCTTCTAGAGGGTTCCCATCCTTTCAAATTCTGGCTCAGACATCACTGCTTCTGGAAAGCATTATTTGATATCTCCAGGTTCCCTTGGTTAGATTCAATCTCTTTCTTTATCCTACTCAAATCTCTACATTCTTACACTGCAACAAGTCACCTATTTGCCTGTTAACCATATTTACATACTGACATAATAATTTGCTTATTCAACTGCTAGCCCCTGAATTTCACCTCATTTTTCCTGATGCATGGCTTCTTGAAGGCCTGTCTTAAAACTCCTAGCTGTGCAGTATATAGTTCCTGCCACAAAGCTGGGATTATTTTTTAATTACTAAGTTGTTCATAAGTACTCCTTTTGTTTTCCTAAAACTGTTTGACACTAAAGAACACCAAATAACATACTATTTATATCATGAAAAAATTGATGTACCTTTCAACATTTTGGCACAGGTGTTAAGATTCATTACCCTTCTTTGACAACTCCTCTGTTGGAATTTATATATTCATACTAGAAGCCCAGTGCACAAATTCATGCACAGGTGGGGTCCTGCGGCGTGGCCTGTGGGCATTAGGTTGAAACCAGCAGTCCCACACGGCCAGTTCAACACTGCCTGCCACTCCCACTCATCCCAGCCCTGCTGCGCCTGCCATGGGCTTGTGCCCAGTCAGTCCTGATCAGGAGAGGCTCACGCCGCCGCAGTGGCACTTGCCAGCCATGAGCCCTGCGTCTGGTGCCCCTCCCAAGAAGGGTGTGGAGGGGGCCAGGATGTAATCGGCCCTCTGGGCAGACTCCGGATCCATCCCACTGGTGTTTGCACCAATTGTAGAGAGCCACCTGGCGACCGCTTTTATATCATTTCTTCCATGCAGAGCATCTAGGGAGAAGCGGCTGCAGTGCCTGAAGCTGATTTCCAGGAGGCCGGTGGCACAGGTCCATCGGTGCCTGGCCCATTCTCTGGCGATTGGATCTGCAGGACTACTGAGGGAGTGAGTGGCTGCCGCCAGACTGGAGGGCCACCGGGATGAGTCAGCTGAGTGGCACTTCTGCCATGGGAATGCACTGACCACCAGGGGGCAGCTCCTGTGTTGAGCATCTGCCCCCTGGTGGTCAGTGCATGTCACAGCAACCAGTTGACAGGTCATTCAGTCACTTAGGCTTTTATATATATAGATATATCCATATATATAAATAGCTTTAAACTTTACTGATTTTTCCATTTAATACATCTAACATGAAAGCTCACAGTGTATAGCAGGTATACATTCATAATAACTACAGAGAAAAAAATTCTGAGAACAGAATTACAAATTGGATACAAAATCCTCAACTCACAGCAATTACTAGAACAAAGAAAGGCAACAGACTTTATTTCTATTTTTAAATAATATCCATGCACAAAGTTTGACATAAGGTCAGGAAAGGTCAAACCTCAGAAACTGAGAGGTAATTTTCACTTCATTTTTATATTTTATTTGGTCCTTTTTCCCTAAAAATGTACAATTTCTTTGATCACATCTTTTATATGCTATTAAAATGTTATTTTTAAAAGTATTACCAGTTTACAATTATTGGGGGTTTTTTTGAGAAATCCAGTACACACACTCCTCCCCTGGCCCAGATGTTACTGACAATAACATATCTAGTGTACACTGCTGTAGAAATAAAACAATTCTTCTATTTGACAAATGACCAAAGTTAATGTCTCTTGCTGTGAATTCATTTCAGGTTATTTTAAAAAGTGTCTACAGACATGAACACTTTCCTCATTATCACAGTCAAGACATATCCTTGGAATTTAACATCTGATGACTAAATTATAGAAATGTTTTTAAGTATCCATTACATTTATTCCATCACTCTCATGTATTCTTATAAGCTTTGGTTTATGGCTTCCATACATACAAATCTACTTTCTAGGGGTTCTCTTCAATATGAATTTTATAATGATTAGTAAGAGATGACCTGTGGTTGAAAAGTTTCCCACATGTATTACATTCATAAGGTTTCTCTCCAGTATGAATTCTCTGATGGGCGATACGTGATGAGCTTTGTCTAAAAGTCTTCCCACATGTATTACATTTAAAGGGTTTCTCTCCTGTATGAATCCTCCGATGTTGAATAAGAGCTGAACTTTGGCCAAAAGATATCCCACATTCCTCACATCGATAAGGTTTTTCTCCAGTATGAATTCTCTGATGATTACTAAGGGATGAATTACACCTGAATGTTTTTCCACACTCATTACATTTATAGGGTCTTTCTCCAGTATGCATTCTCTGATGTTGAATGAGAGCTGAACTTTGTCTGAAGGCTTTCCCACACACTTTACATTTACATGGTTTCTCTCCAGTATGAATTCTTTCATGAATAATAAGTGTTGAGTGGGAACTTAAGGCTTTACCACATTCACTACAATTATAAAACTTCTCACCAGTATGAATTATTCGGTGTCTGTTAAGTCGTGAAATAGAAGTGAAGCCTTTTCCACATTCATTACATCTATAGGGCTTTTCTCCAGTGTGAATTCTCTCATGTTGAATAAGAGATGCACTCTGACTAAAGGCTCTCCCACATTCACTACATTTAAAAGGTTTCTCTCCTGTGTGAATTCTCTGATGATAACGAAGGGATGAGCTAGACTTAAATGTGTTACCACATTCATTACATAAATAGGACTTCTTTCTGGAATGAATTCTCTGACACCCAGGAAGGGATGTGTTGCAACTAGATGATTTCCTACCTGGATTATATTTATAGGGGTTTTCTCTAGCATGGATTTTTTGATGTATGAAAAGGCCTGACCTTCGACTGAAAGACTTACCACATTCTTTACATCTATAGGATTTCTCCACAGTATGTGTTCTTAGATGTTTATAGAGGGATGTGCTAAGAGTAAAGGCTTTCCCACATTCTTTACATACATAGGGTTTCTCTCCAGTATGGGTTATTTGATGTTGAATAAGAGCTGAACTTTGGTTAAAGGCTTTTGAACATTCTTTACATTTAAATAATTTCTCTCCACTATGGTTTTTCTCATGTTTACGAAGGGATGAAGTGTTAATAAAGGTTTTCTCACATATACTACATTTATAGCGTTTCTCTGCTGTGTTGATTTTTGATTGATTAATCAAATTTAAATTCTGTTTGAAGCTGTTTCCTTGTATTTCACATTTTAGTAGTGTTTCTTCTCTAGGAACCATCTGTTTTCTAATAAGGACTGACTTTGGGCTAAGGTTTTGGCCAAATTCAGTATTTTTATGCCTTCTTTCTACAGTAAGAATATTTTTGTGGGTAACTGAAAGTATCTGAACACCTTCCTTTTTCTTCTGTTTTTTCTCTAATCTGTCTTCATATGCGCAGGTTTTTTCTGATTTGAAGACCCAGGGTCCATTCCTTTTGGATCTTTTCATTATCAACTCCTGAAATAAAGAATCTTGCGTTTGAGTTGACTTTGTGGTTTTATGATTACTCTTGCATCCTGGAGGGGGGAAAAAACAAACTGAAGATGTTTCATATGATACAGCTTTTGGCTACAGAGACAAAATGTATAAAATAAATAAACACTGATTATCTTTAAATAAGGTCTTGGTATCTGCCCAAAAAATAGATTTAAGCAGTATGGGAAAATAATCAATGAGCGCTTGAAGTATTAGGGTAGAAAAAATAATTTTAAAAAACACATTTAAAAGATGGTGAGTATAGAGTGACTAAGAGAACTGGTGAATGAAGAATGGAGAAAAGAAGAGTATGAATTAGGAAAGGCAATCTGGGATCAGAGTCCAAAGCCCATGATAGATTCCTAAATTATCTTCATGACATTTCTCTTCTTTATGTAATCACTCCTAACCTGGAAAGTCTCTCTCCATTTCCCTCATGTCAAATTCTTTTGTATCCTTCAGATTCAATTAAAAAATAAACTCTTTCTGAGTCTTTTATTGACTCAATTTCCATAGTCCATTCCCTTCAATATAGACCATACCACAGTGTTTTAAAAATGTTATATATATAGATGTTACTTTCCTTTTTCCCCATAAGTGTTCTTTACAATCAGATTAGCATACCCTATTAACCTCTAAGTCTTCCTGATGGCATCTGAATTATATACAATTTTTTTGTTGATCTTTCTTAATTACGTATATACTCCAAATTTGAAAAATGTCAAATATTCTCAATTATTTATACATCAATTTCACACACAAAACATGATTCAAATACTTGTAGAAGTTGTCTTACAGATCAGGACATTACATGGGTGATGGGAGGGTTTCAGGGCCCGTTCACATAGGAAGGCATTATTGAATTAAGTTACAGAGGAGTCACAAGTAGACCTGAAGCCAAAGTCAAAAGTTAGGAAGGCAGCCTTGCTCATGCATCAAGCATGAGAGACTGCAAGCAAAGTAGAAAAGTCAAAGATCAAGAATAAGATAGACATAAATATAAAAAGGGGTGTTCACAGCCGCCATCCCTCTCTAATGCCTGCGCTGTCTCCAGCTCATGGAGCTCCAGCCAAAGGAGAAAGCGGGGCAAGTAAAGAGGTCTCTATACCATGACTCATACAAAGCAGACTGCCCACAAATCAACCAGTGGTGAAGCACCAAGGAAGCAACTGGCTACCAAAGCCGCTCCAAAGAGTGTGCCCTCTACTGGAGGGGTGAAGAAACCTCATCGTTATAGGCCTGGTACCGTGGCACTTCGTGAAATTAGCTGTTATCAGAAGTCCACTGAACTGATTCGCAAACTTCCCTTCCAGCGTCTGGTGCAAGATATTGCTCAGGACTTCAAAACAGATCTGCGTTTCCAGAGCGCAGCAACTGGTGCTTTGCAGGAGGCTAGTGAGGCCTGTCTGGTTGGCCTTTTTGAAGACACCAACCTGTGTGCTCTCCATGCCAACGTGTAACAATTATGCCAGGAGACATCCAGCCAGCACGCCACATACCTGGAGAACATGCTTAAGAATCCACTATGATGGGAAACATTTTTCATTCTATAAAAAAATTCTACTCTTCCTGTTATTGGTAGTTCTGAAAGTTATTTTTTTTTCCGATGGGATCAAAAGGTACCTAAGTATATGATTGCAAGCTGAAAATAGGGGACAGAAATCAGGTATTGGCAATTTTTCCATTTTTATTTGTGTGTGAATTTTTTTAATCTAAATGCAGGGACATACAGCATTAATGCAAGACAAATGTTTCAGTGAACAAGTTTCAGCAGTTCAACTTTATAACAATAGAAATAAAACTTAAATTTTTCTGGACAATGCCAGCATTTGGATTTTTTTAAAACAAGTAAATTTCTTATTGATGGCAACTAAATGGTGTTTGTAGCATTTTTAGCATATAGTAGATACCATCCGTTCACTATACTTTTCTAACTTAGTTGTCCTACATGCAAATACATGTTTTTAATGTTGTCTGTCTTCTGTGCTGTTCCTATAAGTTTGCTATTAAAATACATTAAGCTAAATATATATATTATATACATATATATGTGTATATATACACATATACATATATATATATATACATGCATAAGGTTAAAAAAAGGACAATATGATAAAGTGGTAAAGAACAAAATTGATTTCAATAAATATTATAATTGGGTAAGAACACAATTCACTGAATATTAAATTTTGGCAGGGGAATGGTTGTGCACATAGTTTGGCATTTTCTTCTGGGCTAGAGGTAACCATTTAAAGGGCTCCTTTGCATCTCATTTGAGATTCCTATCTCACATTCACTTTCATATGAATGTGTGTATACTCCCTCTGCTTGGTGAACATAATGTATTCCACTTTCCTCCTTTCTTCTACCAGTATTCCCTTCTCAGATTCCTTCATGGATAACACTTTCTGTCCCTCCTTTGAAAACTGGTATTCCTTAGCCTTTGGGATTTTTTTTTCCACTCTACACAGCCTCCTTGACTAATTTTATATGCACCCATATCTTTACTATTTATTGTAAGGGAACCAGGAGTTTTTTACTTCCTGCCAAACACCTTCCTAGCTCCTTCTCTCCATCTAAGTCTTGATAAATTAAATGATCAAATCTCAATACATTATTTGGGTAAAAGTATGAAAGGCAAACACAAAAAATGGGTCCTTTCTCCAGTGACTATATGTCATTGGTTCTAGGTTTAGTATATGTGCTGAGAAGAAGATAGTAAGATTCTGCAATTTGGATTCTAGCTTGTAATAAAGTTAGAGATCCTGCCTTAAGCCTGTACATAAAGACTGCAGTTTTGTGACCAACACCTTTACTAGAACCCTGAGCATTTGGCACAGGTACCTAAATGGTATTTTGTTTCTCATGCTTTACTGTAGTCTCCCATAGTCTCCTAACTAGTCTCCCTGCTTCAAGTCTTGCTCTCTTCCAATTCAGTTTTCACACTGTAGGCAGAGTAATCTTCTAAAATCTTATCTTACCATGTTACAAACTTCCTTAGATCCTCCAATTTATCTTTAATAATCTATAACAATAAAAGCATAATATGCTAATTAGACCAGATGTCCGAACAGCAGAACGACCGTCTAGACGACCTTCTGGACGAAGCCGGGGCTGCCAGGGACAAGGCCCTTGCATGAATTTCATGCATCCGCCCTCTAGTTTATATATAAAGTCCTAAGTACTTTATATATATACCATGGTCATCAAGGTATTTCACGTTCTGACCTTTGTCCACCTGTCCTCATCTCCCTCCCCTGGCTTCTCGTCAGGTATGTTGAACTATATGTAGTTTCTGGAGCATGCCATGTTTTTTCGTATTTCTTTATCTTTGCATGTGCTGCAAACATCCTTTCCATTAACAAATGGTTATTAACTGCCTACTATGGGCCAGGTAATGTTCTAGGGAATGTGATGACTAAGAGTTCTGGAGCTTATACTTCGGTATGTGTGTGTGAGAGTGCTGGGGGAAGGGGTGGAATGAAATGACAAATAATAATAAATAAAAGCCATATGGATATGTGAAGAAAGGGCTTCCCAGGCAAAGGAAACAACAGCAAACAAAAGTGTGGTGACTTCAGAGGAACAGCCAAGAGGCTGTGTGCCTAGAATGCAGTGAGCAAGAGGGAAAAAGGTAAATAAGACAAGCACAACAGATAGGTCAAGTCATATTAAGGCCTCATATGTTACAGTAAGGTCTTTGGAATTTTATTCTCAGCATGATAGAAAGCCACAGGGAAACTGCATGCCCACTCAAGTTGGCTACTATGCAGAGAACAGACTAGTGGGGCACAAGTAGAAGCAGAAAAGAGATAAATCACTTAAAAGGCTACTGCAGTTATGTAGGTGAGAAAGGGGTGGACAACAGATGACTGCATCAGAATCAACTATAAAGAAAGTGCTAACAGGACTGGGCTTGCTGATATGCTGTAGGATGGGTGCTGAGAGGGAGCAAACAATCAAAATCACTCCTCCCCCGCGAGAAAGAGAGCCAGCCGAGGGCCTCCTCCCTACTCCCCAGAGGAGGACGCTCCCTACGCACTGCCATGGAGAGAGTTCCATATCAAGTGAAGGGGCAGAATACTGTGTGTGGTACACTATCACTGGAGTGGACAAAGGAAAGAGTATATTCAGGACTATTTGTTTATACATGCATAGAAGAGCTCTTCCAGCTGCTGCTGCTGCTTCAAGTCTGACTATAGTTCCTACACTTCACTTCCTCCGGCTCACTCACCACTCGTTGGCTCCATGCTGGCTTCTGTCCTCACCACTACCTTGCTAAGGCAACTATGATCTCCATGTGGCTAAGACAAGATGCTCTTTTCAGCAGCATCTGATAGTGACCACTCCTTTTCCCGGAGACATTCTCTTCCTAAGCGAGTGGAGCCAAACTTTCCTCCACGTCCTTCTCATTGCTCACCAGCCTCAATTTCCTTGGTGGGCTTCTCAGTCTCCTTTGTGACTTACTTTACTTCCTCTTTGATCCTTAGAGTTCCTTAGGGTTTAGTACTAGGCTCCCAAATCTTCTCACTCTGCACTCTTTCCACAGGCTCTAATTATAAACATACACCTCATGCATGACTTCTCTACTTCTACACCCAGTTACACAACAACCGACTCCAAATAGCAACTTAAATGTCTCAAAGACACCTCAAATTCAACATGCCTAAAACCCAATTCATGATTATTCCCTCCAATCTTTATAATCCTTTGGCTCTGTAAATGACACCAGTTCTGAATTAAACCTTTGAGAGACATCATTAATATCTCTCTCTCAGATCCCTCAGCTAATCGATTATCAAGAATTGTTTATTCTATCATCTAAATATGCCCCCAAAACATCTTATTTCTCTCAAGTTCTACTGATAACAATCCTACTATGAGCCTGACTTCAATGACAACTGACTTTCCTGAGTTTCCTCTTATCATACTCCTCCATTTGCCTTCCCTATGGCTTCATTTTTCTCTACCTTACCATGAAATGCTAGAGTTCCTCAAATTTGACTCAGAGGCTCTTTCTTGCTCTTACTATAATGTGAACTCCACCAATTAAGTCAAATTCAGCCACTGTTTCAATTAGCCTACCTTGACCAGGATCTCCCAAGTTTACATTGCACACCAAGTCTATATTCAGAGGGGTGGTACTCCAAATCTAAGAGGCTATTTGTCATCTCCACTTGGATAACAAGGTCAACCAAAGACAACCAAGCAGCCCCTCCTCTTCCCTCCTGAACCCCATTGCACGAGCCCTCATCCAGACCCTTGTTACATCTTACCTACAATATACAATGGTCTCCAGAAACCTCCCATACCCAGTTTTGCCTCACTTTAAACCTATTTGCTGCAATGCTTCCAACGTGACTGTTTTTAATTTCAAATTACTAAGGACTTCATGGATTATTCTCCATGTGAAAAAAATCAAAAGATTACATATAAATAAAGTCCCCTTTCATCCCACCCACTCTGGACCCCATTCCAAGCATACTGTTACCAGCTAAGCTGTGCAACTAACTTCTCTGTATATTATACCTTAGACAAACAACCCCATAATTTTTTTTTTAAACATAAATGGTGACACATGATAACAATGCCCCTGAACTGCTTTAGTCCTTACCGTGCCTTGGAGGGCGTCTGTCCACGTCAGGTGCTCTTTCTGGCCGTACGCCAGAGCAATGTTTCTAAAATGTCAATGGCCACAGAATTCTTCTGCCTAAAACCCTCTGCATCCACCCATCGAGCAGTTCACATCTCTAAGAACTGTACCAAAGCACTTTATAATGGGGCCCAAATTTCCCAAAACCGTTTTTCATCTCCTTCTTTCCCCACACATACCCGGAGCCTCAGTCAGAATGAACTACCTGCAAGTCCTTACATACACGTTAGCTGAATGGGCACGAGAACGCGGCCCTCCTCTGAAACCACAGGAAAGGATAAGAAAAGAGGTCCTGACAGATCCATTCCAAAGTGAATAGCAGGGAAAGGAGAAAGGAGGAAGCTCGTGTCTGGTCCTCAACGTCCCTTCTCCGCCACTCCTGAGGACCAAGGACCCTGGAAAGCCGTTCCCAACCATCATCTGCAAGCCTCACCCTCCACTTACTAACCAGACCCTCGCCTGGTGACCCGCAGGCACCTCAGCCCCACTCACCGAGAGGGGCGCCCCAAGGACTCTCTTCCTCCACCTTCCATGGCTCTTCTCCTTGCTGCAACAGGGAGATCACTTTTGGTTTGGAAAATAGGAGCCCTGTTCATAGACCAAAAAAGAAAGAAAGAAAAGACTTGGATTTTGTTTTGACACAGAGAGGTAGCTCAGATCCAAGTGGAAACTCAGGGGATGGTACAAAAGCTTCTGATGGTACAAAAGCTCTCTGATGTGAGAGGTGTGCTAGGAAAAAGGGACTTGAAGCACATGACTACGTAATAATTAGCTGTACGTTAGGGAAAGAGCATAAACATCAGCCTTGATTAATAGGGTGTTATTGGCTTCCTATAGCGATGAAATATGTTAAATGTATAGACTGAATTAAATTTGTACACAGATACGTATGGAAAGGATTATGTACCAAGTAGCTTGTTTAAAATGAGAAACACAATCTGACTCCCTTTAACGATGGCAGTGGTCAGCAAAGTATGCAAAATCGAGCCCACTGTCTAAGGATGCCCTTGGCTGACAAAATAAAAGCAGAAGGTTACAGAGACCACATGTGGCCCCCAAAGCCTAAAATATTTACTACCTGGCCCTTTACAGAAAGTTTGCTGACCCCTGGAAAAGGCAAGTGATAGGTCCAGAGACTGGACAAAGCCCTCTGCTGAGAGACGTGAATACCAACCATAGAACAATCAGTGCAAGGAAATACTGCCTTAACCAGGGAGAAAGTTCTAGTGTGTAATTACACAGAGGGAAGGGGATGATGATCAATACCCCCCTCCCCCATTCCCATGGCCAACTCCATGCCTATAGGGGATGTGTTCTTAAGATTTAGAGATATCCCATAAGGACAATCTCACAGCAAACGCAGCAGAAGTTTCTTAGACAACCCATGGCACTTATCCAGGGAAGCAGGTACTAGATCAGCTCAGTTTCTGAACTGGAAGAGAATTAGGAAAGGCAAGTGGTCGGCCAATGAAGAGGGTAGAGGGACGCTCCCTGCCGAGAGGTGAGCAACCAAACACAGAACAATCATGATGGAAAAACGATGCCTCAAGTGGGAGGGAATTCCTAATGTGTGACTGCAGAGTGTGCCTTCCACAGGCAATCCAATGTCTATAGAAAGGGGAAAGGTTTTCAGTATCTATTTGTGGAGATCCGAAGTGTGCAATCCTAAGGCAAATCTTAGCTCAAGTTTCTGATGACCGGGGCTTTTATTTAGAGAAGGAGGTGCTGCGTTACCCCATTTCTACAGGGAAATGTCTCCACAAGGAAACTTCCTTACCCAGCGAGACCAGATTACTGTAGTTTTCCAGCATCACATCCTGGTACAGGTGTCTCTGAGGAGGACGCAGCTTTCTCCACTCGTCCCGCGTAAAGAGGACCGCCACGTCCTTGAACGTCACCGACATCTGTAAAGACAAGCCACCCCAGCTCACTCTGATGACCCACTTAGAGTGAGGAAGGAGGCCGCGGGGCGGTAGATGGGCCACCAGGAAATGCTTAGTCAGAGATTTCCACAACCCACTCCCCAGGTTCCATTAATTTGCCAGAGTGGCTTCCAGAATTCAGAAAAAGCAAGTTACTTACAAGATTACCAGTTTATTATAGAAGGACGTAACTTGGAACTGTCCATGAGGAGATGCACAGGGCAAGCTTTGGGGAACGGGGTGCGGAGCCTCCCCACCCTCTGGCTGTGCCACTCTCCTTGACTCTCCACGTGTTCATTCACCAACCAGGAAGCCCTTAGAACCCTGTCCTTTTGGGTTTGTATACGGAGGCTTCATTACAAAGGCATGATGGATTAAATCATTGGCCATTACATGTACATGGCTGATTAACTCATTACACAGGCGGGACTGAGTCAACCTCCAGCCCAAGTCAGGCAGCGGGTAGAAGGCTGAAAGTGCCATCCTCTAGTCAGGGTTGGTTTCTCTGGAACCAGCCCCACCTTAGGGCTCTCCTAAAGTCAGCTCATTAATATAAACTCTGGTGTGATTGAAAAGGGCTGGTTATGAATAACAAAACACAGCCATTTCATCTTTATTGCTTTGAAGTTATTGCAGGTAAAAAACGCACATATTACCAATCACTCAGGGAACTGTAAGTGCTTTGGAAGCTATGTGCCGGGAACAGACGAAGACCAAACATATATTTCGTTTATAAATCACAAAATCACAGCTGCTTAGTGCTAGACACGGAATTCCAACGCAGGTGGACGTCCAAGGCGCCATTCTCACCTCTCCGCCAAACTCCGTCATGCCTACCTCATAGGTCAAGAAAGAAATGAGATAATCCATATAATGGAGATGGACAGTAGTGATTGTCACCCAACATGAATGTACTTAATGCCACTGCATTATACATTCAAAAAGGGTTAAAGTGGTAAATTTTGTCACAACAAAAAGTTAAAATGATAAAATACATACATATGTACATAAATAAAGATGCATAAAATATTATTCTGAGGTAATGCATACCAAAGGGGTGATGGTGATTATTTCCAGATGTTGGGGTAAGAGTGAGCTTTTTTTTTTGTTAATCCTCATCCAAGGATACTTTCCCATTTATCTTTCAGACAGAGTGGAAGAGGGAAGGACAAAGAGAAACGTCGATGTGAGAGAAACACATCCACTGGTTGCCTCCTGCACACATCCCAACCAGGGCGCGGGCCAGGGAGGAGTTTGCAACCAAGGTATACGCTCCTGACCGGAATCGAACCCGGGACCCTTTGGTCCACAGGCTCTATCCACTGAGCCAAACTGGCTGGGGCGGGGTAAGAGTGATTTTAACTTCTTCATATATGCATTTTTTTATTCTCTGAATTTTTAACATGAGAGTGCAACACATGTATAAGATAACTTACTGGCATATGGGGGAATACAAAACAATCTTGCCCTAAAAAGAATTTAAAACCCAACTGGTAGAGAAGAAAATGATGAAATGATGTGAACAATGAAAGAAAAAGTGTAGCTGTACAGGACTGTATGCCATCTCCTAATTCAATCCTCATCTCAGAGGTGAGGAACCCAAAGTCCAGGGCAGTCAAGACCCCAGGTCACATAATGTGTTAGTGACAGAGGCAAGACAATAATGGAAGTTTCCTTTTAATCCAGTGCTTAGTCTATTCTCCCTCTGGTCATAAACAACCCGTCAGTGAGATTTCCACAGAGGTCCACGCAGTACTGCCGTGTGGGCAGCAGGCAAGGTTGGGGAGAATGCCATATGGGATGCACTCACACACAGGATGAAGGTGATTCTGGCCAAGAGACCAACTTGGCTCTGTTGGAATGAAAGGGCAAAACCTTGGAAAAAAAGCAGCCCACATATGCAATGGGAGGCTCTAGCCACAGCCTCAGATCAACCACCACCAAACTGCGCGGGTCCAAAACAGAGCATCACGGTGCAGACAAGCCTGGGGACACAGGGCAGGGTCTGCGCTGTGCTCTGAAGATCACCAGCAACGGCTGGATGATAACAAGTGTGAACTTAGGGGCCACACCCACTTGGGTTTGAATCCAGGTTATTGACTTCTCTGAGCCCCCGTTGCCTCACATGTAAAATGAGGAAAATATGCCCAGCCTGTGTTGCTCAGTGGTTGAGCACTGGCCCATGAATCAGGAGGTCACAGTGTGATACCTGATCAGGGCACATGCCTGAGTTGTGGGCTCAATCCCCAGTAGGGGGATGTGTAGGAGACAGCCAATCAATGATTCTCTCTCATCACTGATGTTTCTCTCTCTCTCTCCCCCTCTCCCTTCCTCTCTGAAATCAATATAAATATTTTTTAATTAAATCTTTATTGTTCAGATTATTACATTTGTTCCTCTTTTATCCCCCATAACTCCCCTCCTCCCAGTTCCCGCCTCACCCCCCGCCCTCACTCCCCACCCACTGTCCTCATCCATAGGTGCACGATTTTTGTCCAGACTCTTCACGCATCTCCCACACCCCTTTCCCCCCCCCCAAGAATAGTCAGTCCATTCCCTTTCTATGTCCCTGATTCTATTATAATCACCAGTTCATTCTGTTCATCAGATTACTTATTCACTTGATTCTTAGATTCACTTGTTGATAGATGCATATTTGTTGTTCATAATTTGTATCTTTACCTTTTTCTTCCTCTTCCTCTTCTTAAAGGATACCTTTCAGCATTTCATATAATCCTGGTTTGGTGGTGATGAACTCCTTTAGCTTTTCCTTATCTGTGAAGCTCTTTATCTGGCCTTCACTTCTAAATGATAGCTTTGCTGGATAAAGTAATCTTGGTTGTAGGTTCTTGGTATTCATCACTTTGAATATTTCTTGCCACTCCCTTCTGGCCTGCAAAGTTTCTGTTGAGAAATCAGCTGACAGTCATATGGGTATTCCCTTGTAGGTAACTGAGTTTCTTTCTCTTGCTGCTTTTAAGATTCTCTCTTTGTCTTTTGCTCTTGGCATTTTAATTATGATTTGTCTTGGTGTGGTCCTCTTTGGATTCCTTTTGTTTGGGGTTCTCCGCGCTTCCTGGACTTTGAAGTCTATTTCTTTCACCAGGTAAGGGAAGTTTTCTGTCATTATTTCTTCAAATAGGTTTTCAATATCTTGCTCTCTCTCATCTTCTGGCACCCCTATAATTCTGATGTTGGTACGTTTGAAGCTGTCCCAGAGGCTCCTTACACTATCCTCGCATTTTTGGATTCTTTTTTCATTCCGCCCCTCCGGTTGGGTGTTTTTTGCTTCCTCGCATTTCAAATCATTGACTTGATTCTTGCGCTCCTCTGGTCTGCTGTCGGGAGTCTGTATAATATTCGTTATTTCAGTCTGTGTATGCTTAATTTCTAGTTGGTTCCCCATCATAGCATCGAGGGTCTCATTAGATTTCTCGAGGATCTCATTAAGTTTATCGGTGGCTTCTAAACAGTTCTTGAGAGACCTTAAAAGTGTGGTTCTGAACTCTATATCTTCCATTGACAATTTTGTCCTGTTTCTTTGTCTCCGCATTTTGTTATGCTTTCTTGGTGCACCCCCTAGTGGCCTTTATGCACAGTCTTTTAGTTAAGCCTTGATTGTTGTAGCTAATACTAGGGGGGATTTGACCTCCAGGCCAAGTGGCTGTGGGAATCAGCTGTGTCTGCAGTGAGACAACTACTGTCCTCTAGGGAGGTGCTAATCTAGCCTTTGCCTGAGGCTATCCAGCAAATAACTCTGTGCCGGGCTTGGGCGGGGCGGGTCACACAGGATCAACAGGGTGGGCCGGAGAGAGAGCAGTTATGGCGGCTCTCAGTCCTGTCCCCAGGGGTTCTGCCTCTCTGAGTCCCAGCAACCGCTGCAAACCTCGGAGAGAAAGCTGCACTAGCTCTGACCAAAGCCAGACAGTCCCGCTTCTCCTGTTTGAGTCTGGGTCCCTAAAGACTCGCCTGGATCTGGAGCTCAGAGTCTGCGACTCCCTCCCGATTGAAAACGCCAACCGCGCCCTCCGCCGCCAGCCCGCTCCGCGCGCTCCGCACCTTAGAATTTGACTTCAGCACTGCGCCTCCTCTGAGTGTCCGTATGCGTTACTCTTTCCTCCTAGTTGTAGGAATTCCACTCAGCCAGCGTTCCTGTGGTTCTGGGTGATGTCCGTTCCGTCTTTTAGTTTCACTTTTGAAGTGGTTGTTCAAGGCAGCAAACTCCGGCGTTAACTTATGCCGCCATCTTGGTTCTCCAATATAAATATTTTTTAAAACATAATAATAAAATAGGGATAATAAGTGCTACACTGTTATGAGAGTGAAAACAAAGGTAAAGCCTTCAGGACATTCCCAGCAACATTGCCTGTTATTATTAGATGAAGGTTAATAAAGAAAGGACAAGTATTTATGGGTCCTATGAACATTATGTAACACTAGAGGCCAGTGCACAAATCCGTGCACCAGGCCGCTAGTACGGATACCAGATCTTTGGTTAACCTCTTCCTGCCCTCCCTCCTCCCCGCTTCCCTCTGAGAGTCATCAGTCTGTTCCATGTTTCCATGCCTGTGGTTTCCTTTCCTGCATTGAGCATCTGCCCCCTGGTGGTCAGTGCATGTCATAGCTACCAGACGGTCAGCCAGTAGCTTAAGCTTTTATATATATACTAGAGGTCCAGTGCACAAAAATTTGTGCACTCAGGTGGGTCCCTCAGTCCGGTCTGTGCCCTCTCACGATCTGGGACCCCTTGGGGGATGTCCACCTGCTGGCTTAGACCTGCTCCCCGGGGGATCGGGCCTAAGCTGGCAGTCAGACATCCCTCTGGCAGCCCAGGAGCCCTCGGGGGAAGTCCACTTGCCAGCGGGGAGCAGGCCTAAGCTGCAGTCGGACATCCTTAGCGTGGCTGAGGAGGCGGGAGAGGCTCCCACCACCACCGCTGTGCTGGCAGCCATCAGCCTGGCTTGTGGCTGAGCAGAGCTCCCCCTGTGGGAGCACACTGACCACCAGGGGGCAGCTCCTGCATTGAGCGTCTGCCCCCGGTGGTCAGTGTGTGTCATAGTGACCAGTCATTCCCAGTCGTTCTGCTGTTAGGGTCAATTTGCATATCACCCTTTTATTATATAGAATAGAGGCCTGGTGCATGGGTGGGGGCCGGCTGGTTTGCCCTGAAGGGTGTCCCCGATCAGGGTGGGGGTCCCGCTGGGATACCTGGCCAGCCAGGGTGAGGAGCTGAGGGCCATTTTCAGGCTGCCCACACCCCCTTCAGGGTGGGGGTCCCCACTGGGGTGCCTGGCCAGCCTGGGTGAGGGGCTGATGGCCCCCCAGCGACCCAAGCTCCCAGCCTTTCCTTTCTTCTTTTTCTGGGATTTATTTATCTTCTATAATTGAAACTTTGTAGCCTTGAGCAGAGCCCAGGGCTGGCCAGGGCAGGAGGGAAGCTTGGCTTCCTCCATTGCCGGGGGCAACCCAAGCCTCCTGCTCGCTCCAGCTCCATGGCTGCCGCCATCTTAGTTGGGTGCTCCTGATTGGCTGGTGGGCATGGCTTGTGGGTGTAGTGGAGTGGTGGAGTGACAGAGTGATGGTTAATTTGCATCTTTCTCTTTTATTAGTGTAGACTACAGGCCCGGTGCACAAAAATTTGTGCACTGGCGGGGGAGTATCCCTCAGCCCCACTTGTGCCCTCTCACAGTCTGGGACCCCTCGGGAGATAACGACCTGCTGGCTTAGGCCCACTCCTGGGTGGCAAAGGGCAGGCCCAATCCCTAGGTGCCTGCCCTGCAGCCCCTGGTCAGGCTCAGAGCAGGGCCGACTGGGGAGTTGGGGCGCCGCCCCATCATGCACAGAGCAAGGCGGATCAGGAGGTTGCGATGCTACCCTCAGTCACGCTCAGGGTAGGGCCGATTGGGGGGTTGGGGCACTGCCCCCGTCACACTCAAGGCAGGGTCGATGGGGAGGTTGCGGCGTCCCCTGTCACGCACAGAGCAGGGTAGATCAGGGGGTTGGGGCTCCGTACCCTGTCACACACAGAACAGGGCCGATCAAGGGGTTGGGGAGCTCCCCGCTGTCACCCACAGAGCAGGAAAGATCAGGGGTTGGGGAGATACCCCCCTGCCATGCACAGAGCAGGGCAGATCAAGAAGTTGTGATGCCACCCTAAGTCATGCTCAGGGTAGGGCCAATCGGGGGGTTGGGGCGCCACCCCGTCATACTCAAGGCAGGGCGGATGGGGAGGTTGCGGCTCCACCCTGTCACACACAGAGCAGGGCCCATGGGGGGGGGGGGGGGTTGGGGCACCGCACCCTGTCACACACAGAGCAGGGTCAATCAGGGGGTTAGGGAGCTCCCCCCTATCAGGCACAGAGCAGGGCCAATTAGGGGGTTGGGGAGCCTTCCCCTGTCACGAACAGAGCAGGGCGGATAGGGAGGTTGTGACCCCGGCCCGTGTCACACAGAGCCACAGGGCGATCAGGGGGTTGTGGCCCCGCCCCCTGTCACACACAGAGCCGCAGGGCGATCAGGGGGTTTGGGCGCTGCCCCCATCACGCTGCTCCAGGGGCCAGGAGGCCTCGCGACTCCGCTGATCCCAGGGCTGGGAGGCCTCGCAGCTCCGCTTGACACCAGAGCAGTGAGGCCTCACTGCTCAGCTGATTCCGGGTTCGGGAGGCCTCGTGGCTCCGCTAATCCCAGGCTGGGAGGCCTTGCAGCTCCACTGATCCCCGTGCCGGGAGGCCTCATGGCTCCACTGATCCTGGTGCCAGTAGGCCTTGCTGCTCAGCTGATCCCGGGTTCGGGAGGCCTTGTGGCTCCGCTGATCACAGGCCGGGAGGCCTCACAGCTCCGCTGATCCTGGTGCTGGGGGGCCTCGCTGCTCCGCTGATCCCAGGCCGGGAGGCCTTGCGGCTCTGCTGATCCCGGTGCTGGGAGGCATATTACCCTTTTACTATATAAGATAGAGGCCTGGTGCATGGGTGGGGTCCGGCTGGTTTGCCCTGAAGGGTGTCTTGGATCAGGGTGGGGTTCCCCCTGGGGTGCCTGGCCAGCTGGGTGAGGGGATGATGGCTGCAGCTGGTCACACCCCCTTCAGGGTGGGGGTCGCCACTGGGGCGCCTGGCCAGTCTGGGTGAGGGGCTGAGGGCCGTTTTTAGGCTGGCGGGTGACTGAAGCTCCCAACCTCTCTTTTATTTCTTTTTTCTTTTTTATTCTGGGATTTATTTACCTTTTATGGCTGTCACTGGAGCTGAGAGTGGTCTTCAGCTCTGAGGCTTGGCTCCAGCTCTGAGACCTCAGCTGCTGAAAGCAGGTTTCTGGGCTTTGTTTACTTTCTGTATTTGAAACATTGTTGCGACTCCAGCTCTGAGATCCCAGCTGGCTGAAAGCAGGTTTCTGGGGTTTTGTTTAGCTTCTATATTTGTAACAATGTTTCTTAGAGAGCAGCTGAGAGGCCGGCAGCAGCAGGCGGGGAACCTGGCTTCCTCCGTCACTGGAGCAAGCAAGCCTCCTATTCGCATCAGCTGCCTGGCTGCCGGCCGCCATCTTGGTTGGTAGTTAATTTGCATATCTCGCTGATTAGCCAATGGGAAGGGTAGCGAAGTTACGGCTAATTAACATGTTTCTCTTTTATTAGGTAGGAGATATATATATATATATATATATAAAATGTATCTACCTAGCAACATTAATGGTATTATTACTAGAAAAACATTGTTCAGCTACCATGATGATATTTTGCTAGGCCCTGATCTAAACACTTCGCATGCACTAGTTCCATGGTCGGCAAACCGTGGCTCACGAGCCACATGCAGCTCTTTGGCCCCTTGAGTGTGGCTCTTCCACAAAATACCACGTGCAGGCGTGCACGTACAGTGCGATTGAAACTTCATGGCCCATGCACAGAAGTCGGTATTTTGTGGAAGAGCCGGTATTTTGTGGAAGAGCCACAGTCAAGGGGCCAAAGAGCCGCATGTGGCTCGCAAGCTGTGGTTTGCCGAGCCGCAGTTTGCCGACCACTGCACTAGTTCATGTGAGCCTCTCACTTAACCTATAAGGTAGGTATTTTTGTTATTCCCATTTTACAGGTGAGGAAACTGAGGTAGAGAGGTGAAAGTATTTGCCCAAAGCCCAGAAATGACAACAGAGGACATGGGTTCAAACCTGGCCATCTGGCTCAATAGCCCTACTTCCTAGCCACGTACACACTGCCTCTCCACTACCAACATCCCATGGAACCCTCCCTGAGCTTCCTGAGGAGTCTTCTCCTGCCCCCAGAGTCAAGAGGCCTCTGACTGTCCCCTCCAGCATGGCTCTCTTTTGTTCAAGCACTGGCTCACCATACAGGGCCTCCCTCATTCACGCACATAGAGATGAAAACAAGAACAAGATCAGTTTTCAAAAGTGTACAAGCAAGGCGCACAATCCAAAGTTAAGAGGGAGGCGGCGAAGGCCTGGGGCGGCGGACGGGGTGGGCTAGAATGGGGGGAATGGGGAACATATGTAATACCTTCAACAATAAAGATTAAAAAATAAAGTGAAGAGAAAGGAAAAATTAAAAACTATGGATTACAGAAGCCTGGGGAAGGTGTCATGAGGATTCTAAGGGTGGAAAGAAAAAGGAAAGCACTATTGCCAAGGGCAAGGAGGGAGACGGGGATGAACCACAGAGGGAGATGGGGGTGAGCAGGGAGGGAGATGGGGATGAGCCACGGGGATGAGCCACGGGGATGAGCTACAGAGGGAGATGGGGGTGAGCCACGGAGGGAGATGGGGGTGAGCACGGAGGGAGATGGGGGTGAGCAAGGAGGGAGACGGGGATGAGCCACGGGATGAGCCACGGGGATGAGCTACAGAGGGAGATGGGGGTGAGCAGGGAGAGAGATGGGGGGTGAGCAGGGAGGGAGATGGGGGTGAGCCACGGAGGGAGATGGGGGTGAGCAGGGAGGGAGATGGGGGTGAGCAAGGAGGGAGACGGGGATGAGCCACGGGGATGAGCCACAGAGGGAGATGGGGATGAGCCACAGAGGGAGATGGGGGTGAGCAGGGAGGGAGATGGGGGCGGTGAGCAGGGAGGGAGAAGGGGGTGAGCCACGGAGGGAGATGGGGGTGAGCAGGGAGGGAGATGGGGGTGAGCAAGGAGGGAGACGGGGATGAGCCACGGGGATGAGCCACAGAGGGAGATGGGGATGAGCCACGGAGGGAGATGGGGGTGAGCCACGGAGGGAGATGGGGGTGAGCAGGGAGGGAGATGGGGGGCGGTGAGCAGGGAGGGAGATGGGGGTGAGCAGGGAAGGAGATGGGGGGCGGTGAGCAGGGAGGGAGATGGGGGTGAGCAGGGAGGGAGATGGGGGTGAGCCACGGAGGGAGATGGGGGTGAGCAGGGAGGGAGATGGGGGTGAGCAGGGAGGGAGATGTGGGGCGGTTAGCAGGGAGGGAGATGTGGGGCGGTGAGCAGGGAGGGAGATGGGGGTGAGCAGGGAGGCAAGGCCAGGAAGGAACTCTGCCAAGTGTGACTCTTGTTTGTTCTGACCCCAAGCGGCATCTGACCTGTCAAATTGGTAATCAGGTAGTGAATTGGAATTAATGAATAAGAGTGCCTATTAGGGAAGGAAAAGGGAACCACTAGACAGGGAAGGGGGGGAGGAGACACAAGATTCACTACAGACCCACCTTCCCCGGGGGACCAGCTCTTCAACGGGAAAGGACTTGGGCTCCACATCCTGGGGAGACTGCCTGGGGTGGAGAACGCCAGTTCCAGGGAAAACAGAAAACAAAACAACACGAACAAACAAACATCTGTCCCTGAGGCCTGAGCTACAGTGACCGCGCCTGAGAGCCTGCGCCGCTCGGCTCCGCAGCCGTGTCCCCGCTGGGCTCGTCGCCCCGAGGACGGGCAGAGTCTCCAGAGGGCAGATCTGCGAGAACAGGGGCGCCAGGAGGGAGAAGCCCCTTCCATTTCCACCCTCAGGCTCACCAGCTCTCGGACCCCTGCACCGGAGAACGGCTCCGTGAGCCCTCGGGGAGGGGAGTCAGGAGGAGCGAGGGGCAGGCCCGGAACCGAGAGCCCGGCCACCTGGTCAGGCCCCTCCGCCCCGGCTCAGCAGCAGCGAACCCCGGCGTCTGCACCCCCATTTCACAGGTCGGGACACTGAGGCAGAGCGGGAGCGCTCGCCCCAATTCACACCGCCGGCGAGGGCGCCCCAGGATACCCACCACGACGAGCCCCGGGGACCCCTCCAACCTCACGGGCGCGCCCCGGGCGCCCCCTCCAACCTCACGGGCGCGCGCGACAACTTTCTCCGCCGCCAGCTCCCCACCTGACGCCCCTCCCGTGAAGTTACCCAGGTCCAGGTGCGGCGAGCAAACGGCCTCGCCGTCGGGGAGGTCAACATCCCTCCGCTCCGGCGCGCGCGGGGCTGCTGTCCGGGGAGGGGGCGCCGACACCAACGCTCGGGTCGAGGCCGGACTCTGCCACCGGGCGAGGCGGCCACTCCCTCCGCGCGGAAAGCTGACCGCCCGCCGGCCTCCGGGGCCGAGGACGCGAGCGGAGGAAACCTGTCCTCACGGGCCGGCGGCCGGGGCCGAGGGTCGGCAGGTGGCGGGGCCCGGGGCCCGCGGGGCGAAGGACCCGACCGGCCGCGTTCCGGCGCCCGACTGCGGGCGGCTCCCGGGGGCGGCGAGCAGAGGCGGTGCCCGGCCCGCGCCCACAAAGGCCCCGCGCCCCTCGGCCTGTGCGGCGCATCCTGCCGGGGCCGCCGTCCCCCCGCGCGCCCCGCGGGGCCCCGGCCGCTCACCTCGCCGCGCTCCCAGGAGGGAGGCTCGGGGACCGCCCCGCCGCACCGCCGCCTCCGGCCCCGACTCCCCCAGGGCTCCGGCCGGGAAGGCGCTCACTCCCGCGGCAAAGGTCCAGCGCCCCACGCAGGTCCGGCCGGGGCGGGCCCTCTCTCTGGGAAATGGAGCCCACGCGAGAGCCGAGGATTCTGGGAAGTGTAGTCCTCAGAGCCTGTCTGCGCTCCCGGTCAGGAAAGGGCGGTTCCGGGTGGGGTCGCCCCTGCATCTGCATACAGATGTCAGGTGGACAGACCACAGGCAGGACCCGCTAACTTCCTCTGTCGTTCAAGGAAAGTGCACGTGTGCCAGGCCGGTCTCCGCAGCTGGAAGTGTGTCCGTGAAAAAAACAAAGATCATTGGTTGCTCCCTGCTCTCTAGAACTCTTTGAGGAGGTGAAGCGCATACATAAGCCATGAACATCCTATATAATAAAAGCCCTCTATGCCAAGTGCCCGGTAGTCCAGTCGTTTATTCAACCAATCAAAGTGTAATATGCTAATGATATGCTAAGGCCGCTCAACTGCTCGCTATGACATGCACTGACCACCCGAGGGCAGATGCTCTGACCAGTAGGTTAGTTTGCTGCTGGGGTCCAGCCTATCAGGACTGAGGGAAACAGGCTGGACACGCACTGAAGCCCTCCCACGGACCCTCCCCGGCTGGCCAACCTCCCACGTCCCTTCCCAGCCCAATCGTGCACTGGTAGGGTCCCTCGGCCTGGCCTGTAGCCTCTCACAATCCAGGACTCCTCAGGGGATGCTGGAAAGCCAGTTTTGGCCCGATCCCGCAGGCTAGGCCAAGGGACACCACTGGTGCACGAATTCGTACACTGGGCCTCTAGTATTCTAATAATTAGGCGTGGTGCTGGATGGGTGCAGGTTTTATTGGGATGGTCACTTATTAAGTTACTAGAGGCCTGGTGCATGAAATTTGTGCATGGTGGGGGGGGGCTGTCCCTCAGCCTGACCTGCACCCTCTCCAATCCGGGAGCCCTCAGGGGATGTCCTACTGATGGCTTAGGCCCGCTCCCTGAGGTTCTCTGCTCTCTGTGGGTCCTGCCTGCTCCACACCAATGTGCAAGCAGGCCCTGCTGGGTGCTGCCTGTGGACCGCGCTTGCCTGCTCCTGCGTCACTGGGTGTTGCCTGGAAGCCACACTTGCCTGCTGGGCTCGTGTTGCCAGGGCGACACCACCAGCATCCCGCCCCCGGCCGATATGGGTGCCGCCATCTTTGTTGCAGAGTGATGGTTAATTTGCATATTACTCTTTTTTTAGATAGGATGTGATGTCTTATCACTGGGGTGAATATCTGAAACTAACATAATAATGTATGTCAACTGCAATTGAAAATAAAAAATGATTTTAAAAAATAGAAAATATTGAATGCTTCAAATGGCAGAGTTTTTGAAAATAAGCAATAGATGACGTGAAAAAATATTTCAAAAAGGATGTCAGTCAGGACCTTAGTGGGCTTACTTGCTAATGTCAACTCTGTCTGCAGCTCTGCAGCTCAACATTCATCCACAGAAGGGCTCATTAACTGTCCAACTTGTATTTTTCCAACACCACCAAGCAATTAACTCAATTGTAACACTATTTGCCTGGTTAAAAACAATCCCAGCTGAAAGCTTTCCTGAAAGAAAAGATTTATTGAGCCATACGCTAGCCAGGACCTGGGGCATACAGTCTAAAGTACCAGCAGCCAAGAAGGCATGGAGAAGGCAAACACACCTACCATCCTTGAGCTGATGGGGCTTTTATACAATGTGTTTGGGGAATAAAGATGCAAGTTGTTTTTGTGGATAAATAAAGGGAAGTAACTTTTCAATGGAAAGTGACTTCACAGAGTTATCTGATCATACATTCCTACCTGGGCAGGTCATGGTGGGGATATAACTTCTCTGGTAAAAGGCTCATCTTTGTCTTAGGCAAGTCCATTGTTTCGGCACATCTAGGTTAACGCACCTTCGAAATGCCCCTTTCAGGCCCTTCCTTCTAAAGCGTGACCGCCCTTTCAGACACCCTCTACAGGAGAGGACCCTCCAGGGAACACATGACTTTGCTAACCTGTGACCTGATCCCTGCCTCTCTCTCACCTTCATGTAATCTTCCTGAAGGTCTCTTCTTAATTCCAAGTTAATAACAGAAACTAGAAATTGTTATTTTCTGGAGCATGTGTCTCAGGCTGTTGAGATATCTTTTTTTTTTAATAATTAAATCTATTGTTCAGATTATTACATTTGTTCCTTTTTCCCCCCATAACTCCCCTCCTTCCAGTTCCCACCCCACCCACCGCCCTCACTCCCCACCCACTGTCCTCATCCATAGGTGCACGATTTTTGTCCAGACTCTTCACGCATCTCCCACACCCCTTTCCCCCGCCCCAAGAATAGTCAGTCCATTCCCTTTCTATGTCCCTGATTCTATTATAATCAACAGTTCATTCTGTTCATCATTCATTCACTTGATTCTTAGATTCACTTGTTGATAGATGCATATTTGTTGTTCATAATTTGTATCTTTACCTTTCTCTTCTTCTTCCTCTTCTTAAAGGATACCTTTCAGCATTTCATATAATACTGGTTTGGTGGTGATGAACTCCTTTAGCTTTTCCTTATCTGTGAAGCTCTTTATCTGACCTTCAATTCTGAATGATAGCTTTGCTGGATAAAGTAATCTTGGTTGTAGGTTCTTGGCATTCATCACTTTGAATATTTCTTGCCACTCTCTTCTGGCCTGCAAAGTTTCTGTTGAGAAATCAGCTGACAGTCCTATGGGTACTCCCTTGTAGGTAACTGAGTTTCTTTCTCTTGCTGCTTTTAAGATTCTCTCTTTGTCTTTTGCTCTTGGCATTTTAATTATGATTTGTCTTGGTGTGGTCCTCTTTGGATTCCTTTTGTTTGGGGTTCTCTGCGCTTCCTGGACTTGTAAGTCTATTTCTTTCACCAGGTAGGGGAAGTTTTCTGTCATTATTTCTTCAAATAGGTTTTCAATATCTTGCTCTCTCTCATCTTCTGGCATCCCTATAATTCAGATGTTGGTACGCTTGAAGCTGTCCCAGAGGCTCCTTACACTATCTTCGTATTTTTGGATTCTTTTTTCATTTTGCTTTTCCGGTGGAGTGTTTTTTGCTTCTTCGCATTTCAAATCTTTGACTTGATTCTTGCGCTCCTCTGGTCTGCTGTTAGGAGTCTGTATAATATTCTTTATTTCAGTTGGTATATGCTTAGTTTCTAGTTGGTTCTTTATCATAGCATCGAGGGTCTCATTAGATTTCTTGTAGATCTCATTAAGTTTATCGGCGGCTTCTAGACAGTTCTTGAGAGACCTTAAAAGTGTGGTTCTGAACTCTATATCCTCCATGGACAATTTTGTCCTGTTTCTTTGTCTCCTCATTTTTTATGCTCTCTTGGTGCACCCCCTAGTGGTCTTTGTGCACAGTCTTGTTGTAGTTAAGCCTTGATTGTTGTAGTTAATACTGGGGGGGATTTGACCTCCAGGCCAACTGGCTGTGAGAATCAGTTGTGTCTGCAGTAGGAAAACTTCTGTCCTCTGGGGAGGTGCTAATCTAGCCTTTGCCTGAGGCTATCTGGCAAATGCCTCTGTGCAAGACTTGGGCAGGGCGGGTCGCAGAGGATCAAACAGGGTGGGCAGAGGGAGCAGTTATGGCTGCTCTCAGTCCCGCCCCCAGAGGCTCTGCCCCTCAGAGTCCCAGCAACCGCTGCAAACCTCAGAGAGAAAGCTGCCCTCGAGTTCCGACCGATGCCAGACAGTCCCGCTTCTCCTGTTTGAGTCTGGGTCCCTAGAGACTCGCCCAGAACTGGAGCTCAGAGCCTGAGCCTCCCTCCCGATTGAAAACGCCAACCACGCCCTCAGCCGTCAGCCCACTCCGCACGTACCTCCGCACTTTTGTATTTTCCACACTGCGCCTCCTCTGAGCCCCAGTATGCTGTTCTCTTTCCTTCTAGTTGAAGAATTTCCCCTCAGCCAGCTTTCCTGTGGTTCTGGGTGATGTCCCTTCCATCTTTTAGTTATATTTTTGAAGTGGTTGTTCGAGGCCGCAAACTCCGGTGTTTACCTATGCCGCCATCTTGGTTCTTGTACCTGTTGAGATATCTTGCTTCCAGGTATATCCTCTGTTTGACTCAAACAATTTTTATAAAAATTCTCTATAGGTTTGGACATCCCTGAGTGGCCATGTTCTTGGCATAGTAAGGCAGGATTCTGAAGAAGCCCAACCAGGACCAGCCCAGGATCTGGACCAGCTGCCATGTGCCCCACTGGCTCCCTGCTTCAAATTCATTGAACTAGGGGAGTCTTCTCTTGGAGTACCAAACCCACCTGCTTTAGGTAGTGATTCCTGGCTTTATTTGAGCTGTTCTTATGTGGCTGCTTTTAATTTCATGGGGGTTTTTTTATAATGGCTCAAAAGAAAAATTAAAATTAACATGGAAAATCGTGCCCCGTGGCCAACAAGTCCCACAACAGTCAGCCTCCCTTTAGTAATCCGGCAAGTTTAATGTACAATTCATATGAAGCCTCACCTTGTAAGTATCTACCAAATGGGGAGATTTAATTAAAAGTGATTTCAGCTTAAGATGTCCAAAATGGGGCTGTTTTGAGATTCTAAGTCAATTTTTTACATGCTCAATTGGAAAAAGCAGGCTCTAACTTGGAACTGAATGAATGGAATGCTTACCTTGATTGACAAATAGAAGCCTCTACCTTGTATGCATAGTGCATGGACACAGACAAGGGGGCCCTGAGGGCCTGGGGCAGGGGGCAGGGGAGGGCTGGAGGGGGCCAATGGGGGAATAAGGGGGGCATATGTAATACTTACAACAATAAAGATCAAAATTATTAATAAATAAATAAATAAATAAATAAAAATATGTGATCTGTGACACTGATAACACGAAGTGGAAGACATAAAGAAGTAGAGCTTTTGTATGCAATTGAAGTTAAATCATTAGCAGCTTGAAAAGATCATTGTAACTATAAAATATTTATGAAATCCCCATGGTAACCACAAAGAAAAAACCTATAGAAGATACACAAAAGAAGGAATACGATATAGGTCAAAGTTGTGGAGTGGCGTACTAAAAATGAAAAGCATCAGAAATGGAAGGTAAATATGTACTTCTTTTTCTTGGTTTTATTTGCTCTGATAGATAGATAGCTGCTTAAAGCAATAATAGCAACAATGTATTGGGTATTTATAATGTATTACAATGGAATGCATAACAATAGGAACAAGAGGGAAGAATTGGGAATATACTGTTATAAATCCCTTAAACTAGTGATATAATATTAATTAAAGGGAGACTAAGAATATCACAATGTATATTGTAAACTCTAGGGCAATCACTAAAACTTTTTTTAAAAGAGATATGTAAACAAATCAATAGAGAAGATAAAATGAAATAATTTTAAAATACTCCAAGAGATAGAAAAAGAGAAAGTTTAACAAATAAATGGCACAAATGAAAAAATAGCAAGTAATAGACTTTAATCTAATTATATAACTAATCGCTTTAAAATTGAATGATCTAAAACACTAGTTAAAAGATATAGGTTTTTAGATCACATTTTGTGTTATTTTTTTAAAATATATTTTATTGATTTTTTACAGAGAGGAAGGGAGAGGGATAGAGAGTTAGAAACATCGATGAGAGAGAAACATCGATCAGCCGCCTCTGCACACCTCCTACTGGGGATGTGTCTGCAACCAAGGTACATGCCCTTGACCGGAATCGAACCTGGGACCTTTCAGTCGCAGGCCAACGCTCTATCCACTGAGCCAAACCAGTCAGGGCTTGTGCTATTTTTTTAATCTTCACCTGAGGAGGGGAAAACAGAGCAAAACATCCATGGGAGAGAAACATCCATGGGAGAGTTAGCATGTCACCTCTGACACGCGTGTCATAGGTTCCCCATTACTGCTCTAGGTCCATCCAGGTCTTCTTAAATGGTAAGATTTCATTCTTTTTTATGGCCAACTAATATCCATTGTATATAAGTACCACATCTTCTTTATCCCTTCTTTGTCCTTATGGAAACTTAGGTTGCTTAAATATCTTGGCTATAGTAATTTATACAGCAGTGAACATAGGGATGCATATGTCTTTTCAAATTAGTGTTTTGGATTTCTTCAGATAAACACCTAGAAGTGCAATTGCTGGGTCATATGGTTGCTCTATTTTTAATATTTTGAGGAATCTCCATACTATTTTCCATAGTGCCTGCACCAATTTGCAATCCCAACAGGGCATGAGGGTTCCCTTTTTCCCCCATCCTGGCCAACATTTGCTGTTTGTTGATTTATTGATGATAGCCATTCTGGCAGGTGTGAGGTGACATCCCATGGCGGTTTTAATTTGCATCTCTCTGATGACCAGTGATGTTGAGCATTTTCATATGTCTGTTGGCCTTCTGTATGTTCTCTTTGACAAGTGTCTATTCAGGTCCTCTGCTGATTTTTTAATCAGATTGTATGGTGTGGGTTTTGTTTTGTTTTTTGGTGTTAAGTTGAGTTCTTTATATATTTTGGATATTAACCTCCTATTGGATGTATCAGTGGCAAATATCTTCACCCATTTGGTAGGTTGTCTTTTCATTTTGTTGATCATTTCCTTCGCTGTGTAAAAACTTTTTGCTTTATGTGGTCCCATTTTATTTTCTTTTGTTTCCCTTGCCAAAGGAGACATCCAAAAAAAAATATTGCTAAGCAATGCCAAAGAGTTTACCGCCAGCATTTTCTTCTAGGAGTTTATGATTTTAGGTTATATATTTAAGTCTTTAATCCATTTTGAGTTTACTCTTGTATATGGTGTAAGAAAGTGGTCTAGTTTCATATTTTTGCATGTATCTTTCCAGTTTTATCAACATTATTTACTGAATCAAATTTCTTTATCCTATTGTAATATCTTGCCTACTTTGTCATAGATTAATTGACTATATGGATGTAGGTTTACTCCTGGGTTTTCTACTCTGTTTCATTGGTCTATGTGCCTGTTTTTATGTATCTGGTAGAATGATACCTCCCACTTTGGTCTTCATTCTCAAGATTGCTTTGCCTATTTAGGGCCTTCTGCAGTTTCATCTAAGTTTTAGGACATTTTGGGGGCTAGCAATCTGAATTTGTTCTAGCAACCTGCTTTCTACTGCACTCTCTTGCTAGCTGACACTTAACTCCATTTGTAACAGAATGTAGGAGACTAGCATCTGGACTCTACCTAAGTTAATCAATGTCCCTAATGCACATTCCTGAAGTCACTGCCCCTCCCTTAATTATCTGATCTTGCAAGAGCTGTTTGCCTAAATACTCCCAATCTCTAAGGCCCATAAACCAGAAGTGTAACAGCTTAACTAGAGGGAGGTCACTGGCGCCATGCAGGATGGACATTGGATACAATCTAAATTAACCATTCTAACTGATTTTCAAGGGGACAGGCGGGGGGTACGGGGGTGCTGTGAGAGTCCACTACAGAAGCTTAGTGGTTTAGGGAAAAAAGAAACTCAGTAATATATAAAGAGAAAATCTTATCATCTAAGTTATTCAGGATCTGGATCTTAGAGTCCCTTGAACCAGCAGCGCTGCTTTGAATGAAGGGTTTTTCCTGAAACTTCAGAGTTTCCAACTGTCTCTTCTGCACCAATTCCATAAATTCCATATTCTATAACACTTTTTTATTCAGTCTTGAAAGATTGTATGTTTCTAGGAATTTATACATTCTTTCCAGGTGTTCAGTTTGTTGGCCCATAATTGTTCATAGTATTTTCTCTTTAAAAAATATATATATTTCTCTATTGATTTCAGAGAGGAAGGGAGAGGGAGAGAGAGATAGAAATATCAATGATGAGAGAGAATCATTCATCAGCTGCCTCCTGCACACCCCCTCCTGGGGATCGAGCTCACAACCCGGACATGTGCCCTTGGCTGGAATCGAACCTGGGACCCTTCAGTCCACAAGCCAATGCTCTATCCACTGAGCCAAACCGGCTAGGGCTCATAGTATTTTCTTATAATTCTTTGTATTTTTGTGGTTTCAGTTGTTACTTCTCCTATTTCATTTTTTATTTTATTTACTAGAGGCCCAGTGCATGAATTCATGCACAGATGGGGTCCCTTGGGGGGCCTGCAGAGATCGGGCCCCAGCTCGTGCCCCCAGCCTCACAGCCCCACAGCCCTGCCTGGCACCCTGCCTTGGCCTGGCACTGCCCCCTCACCTGCTCCACCATCCCGCCTGTGGGGCAATTGGTCAGGGCTGGGTCCCCTGCCCAGCTCCCTCAGTGCCTGGGAATCTGGAGGCGGCCCTGCCTTCGGCCCCCCTCCCCCTGCTGCCACTGCTGGTCACTGTCTGTGGGGTGATCAATGGGGTGATCAGGTCCTGCTCGCACCTACCTTGGCCTGGTGCCACCCACTCACCTGCTCCACCATCCCACCATGGTCCCACTCTCATCAGTGTCCATCAGGGCCAGCAACACCTCCACTGCTGCCCACTGCCAGCACCATGTCGCCAATGCCTTCCATGTTCCACACCGCCCCCTGGTGGTCAGCACATGTCATAGCGAGTGGTCGAACTCCCAGTTGAACAACTGCCCGAGGGACAATTTGCATATTGGGCTTTTATTATATAGGATTACTATCTTCTCTCTTTTTTTCTTGATGAGTCTGTTCAAATGTTTTATCAATTTTGTTTATCTTTGCAATGAACCAGTTCTTGGTTTCATTATCTTTTGTATTCTATTTTAGACTCTATTTCATTTATTTCCAACCTGGCCTCTATTATTTCCTTTCTTCTGCTCACTTTGGGCTTTGCTTGTTGTTCCTTTTCTAGTTCCTTTAGGTGTACAGTTAAACTGCTTATTTGAGATTATTCTTGTTTTTCAAGATAAGCCTATACTGCCATGAACTTCCTTTTATATCTACTTCAGCTATGCCCCATAAATTTGAGATTGTTGTGTTTTCATTTTTATTGGTCTCCAGGTATCTTTTTATTTCTTGATCATTGTTGACCCATTCATTATTTAGTAGCAGGTTGTTTAGCCTCTGTGTGTTTGTATGTTTTTTCAATTTTCTTCTTATAATTGATTTCTAGTTTCATATCATTGTATCAGAGAAGATGCTTGATATGATTTCTATCTTTTTAAATTTATCAATACTTGCTTTGTGGTCTAAAATGTGGTCCTGAAATATACTCCACATGCACTTGAAAAAATATATATATTTTTCTGCTTTGGGGTAAAATGTTCTAAAACTACCAATTAAATCCAGTGACCTAGTGTGTCATTTAAGGCCACTGTTTCCTTGCTGATTTTCTCTCTTGATGATCTGTCCATTTATGTCAATGGGTGTTCAAGTTCCTTTTTATGACTCTATTACCGTCAATCTTTCCCTTTATGTTTGTCAATTTGCATTAGATGTTGGGTGCCACAGCCTGCACAGCTAGGGTGCAGGATCTAAAGGAGGGGCTGATGCACAAATGAAAATACTATACAAGAAATATGAATTTTGAAGGCATGAGGGCCAGGTGGAGACCTCTCCCTTGGAGAGGGACACTGAAACCTGGCCTTATTCGCTTTTTATTCAGTTTTAGATACACATCTTGCCCTCAGTAAAGCACGGCAAACAGGTAGCAGACAGGTCATCTCTAAGGTCAATAAAGATCAGTAAAGATCAATAAGCTTCAGTAAACATTTACTTTGAGGCTATTAGGTAAGGAAATTGCTTCAAGCCACGGCTATCTCAACACAGCCCTCCTAACAATTAAGTCCATTGGCCTTCCACGTTCCTTGATGCACTCTCATGATAGTATTGGGAAAGCGGTGGCTTCTCACAGTCGGGTGCATATGTATTTACAAGAGTTATATCTTCTAGTTGAAATGATCCCTTTATTATTATGAAACTAGAGGCCTGGTGCACGAATTTGTGCACGGGTGGGGTCCCTCAGCCTGGCCAGCAATTGGGACTGATTGGGGCCATCTCTCCCAGTCCCGATTGGGGCAGCCGGCTCGGGGGAGGAACCGTGGGAGGTTGGCCAGCTGCAGGAGGTTGGCTATGGGAACACACTGATCACCAGGGGGCAGCTCCTGCATTGAGCGTCTGCCCCCTGGTGGTCAGTGCATGTCATAGTGATCGGTCAGCCAGTTGGAACGGTTGCTTAGGCTTTTATATATATAGATGCCCTTCTTTGTCTTTTTTTATAGCTTTTGTTTTAAAGTCTATTTTACCTGATATGAGTTCTGCTACCTCAGCTTTTTTTTCCATTTCCATTTGGATGAAGTATCTTTTCCGTCTATTTATTTTATGTCTTTGTGTGTCTTTCAATCTAAAGGGGGTCTCTTGCAGGTAACAAATATAGGCCTTTTTTTAATTCATTAAGCCACCCTATGTATTTTCATTGGAGCATTTAATCCATTTACATTTAATTATTCACAGGTATCTAGTTATAGTCATTTTGTTATTTTTTGCTTATTTTGTAGTTCTTCTCTTTTTTCTTTCTTATTCTCTTGCTCTCTTGTATGCTGATGACTTTCTGTAGTGTTGTGTTTGGATTCCTTTCTCTTTATTTCTTGTATATCACTTATAGATTTTTAGTTTCTGGTTATCATGTGCTTCATAGATACCAAACTGTGTGTATAGCAGTATATTTTAAGTTGATGATCGCTTACATTCAAACACATTCTTTATTCTCTACCATTTTTCTCACCCCCTCCACTTTTATGTTTTTGTCATTACTTTTTCCTTCTTTTGTGTGTGTGTTGTGTATATCCTTTAGTTTGTTTTTATAATTACCCGATAATTCTACTTTTGCCTTTTAACTTTGTACTAGTTTTATAGTTGGTTAATCCACTGCTTTTATTATAGGTTAGCCTTTGTCAGAAGAGTATTTTTTCTTGGCCATATTTTCTTATCCATATTTTTTATTTTCTTCTTTTTAATCTTCTTAAAGAAGTCCCTTTAACATTTCTTGTAATATTGGTTTGGGGTGATGAACTCCTTTAGCTTTTTCTTGTCTGAGAAATTATCTTTTTTTTCTACTCTAAATGATAGCCTTGATGGGTAGAGTAATATTTATTGTAGGTCCTTGCTTTTCATTGCTTTGAATATTTCATGCCAGTCTCTTCTGGCCTACAAAGTTTCTGTTGAGAAATCAGCTGACAGTCTTATAGGCGCACCCTTGTAGGTAACTAACTGCTTTTCTCTTTCTGTTTTTAAGATTCTCTCTTTTGTATTTTAATTATGATGTGTCTTGGTGTGGGCCGCTTTGGGTTCATCTTGTTTGGGACTCTCTGTGTTTTGTGGGCTTCTATGTCTATTTACCAGACTAGGGATATTTTCTGTCATTATTTCTTCTAGAATGCCATGGGAGTAAGAGTATCTTGTGAAATTAAGATGTCCCTAAAAGATTGAATAATCTAGAAGACAGATGGTTCATATGCTCAGAGTAACCAGTATTTATGTTACCCAGAGAATTTATATATTCTTATAGGGACCTTACTCTCTAGGACCTCAGGAAGTCTTTATATAGTCAGAATATTGTCCTATGGGTTCACCTGGTCTCAGGCTAGTAAGCATACCTGTGTAGTCTCCAAGGGTTTTGTTGGATTATGACATTCTAAATGGTCAGAGTACCCTAGGGAAGCAAGGGGAGATTATTTAGAAGATTCCATGACATCATATAGGACCAAATGCCTGAAAGAGAAAAGTCACAGAGTCTGGGAGACTTGGAGAGTCTTGGGAAGACAGGGGTATTAGAGAGAAAGAATGTCATGGGAGGCAGAGTGTTCTGAGCCTCGGGATTTTTATCATGTCAGAACATTCTTGAAGTGTCCTTATAACATCACTAACTTTGAGGTTAGAGTATCCTGGAAGGCGAAACTGTTTTCAAAGAATCGGGATGTCTTGGAGGTTGGGGTGACTGGGTGATTCAGAGTCCTGGAAATTCTGGGAGTACAGAGCTGGCAGGGATTTAAGGTAGATCAGCATACCCTGTTGGTATCTGAATGTGTGAAATCAGGCATTCTAAGTAGGTCAAAGTTTTCTGGAGAGCTGGTGTCCCTTGAGAATTTGAATCGACTTGAATAGACCTGTCATGGAGTAGAGTGTCAAGGTGTTCTTGTCGGGAATCAGAGCTCTTGGAGGAGCAGGGGATGCTAGTCAGGAGTGACGACAGTATCCAGGGAATCAAGATACTTGAGCAGTTCAGGGAATGTTATGAAGTAAGTCTCTTTTTCTTTTCTTTAAATATATTTTATTGATTTTTTACAGAGAGGAAGGGAGAAGGATAGAGAGTTAGAAACATCGATGAGAGAGAAACATCGATCAGCTGCCTCCTGCACACTCCCTACTGGGGATGTGCCCACAACCAAGGTACATGCCCTTGACCGGGATAGAACCTGGGATCCTTGAGTCCGCAGGCCGACGCTCTATCCACTGAGCCAAACCGGTTAGGGCTGGAGTAAGTCTCTTATAGGGAATGGTTTCCTTGATAGGCCAGAATTTTTTTGAGGGTTAGAAAAATCATCTTTTGCATTCAGAAGGTCCTGGTGGGTCAAAGCTGATCTGGGCTGTCGTGTGTTGGGGGTAGGAGGAGGTGTCAGTGATTATGGGACCTGTTGAGAAGTCTAGGGCTGAGAGAGCAGAGGTCACTAGAGTGTTAAAGTGTCCTGGCCTCAGATGTCTTGATGTGCCAGGGAGCATCAGATAGCCAGGGTCCCCTGAGAGATCAGGCTATGTCTTTACCTGGTCAACAGGGACAGGCTTGTATGATCAAAGTATTTCCTAGGTTGGTTTGGGGGTTGAGTGGTTTTTTTAGTGTCAGCATGCCCTTTGCAAGATTAGAACCAACCAAGGGTTCTGAATGGACTGGAAGGCAGCATACTCTTGAGTGTCTAGATGCTTTAAGTCAGAAAATTCCTTATAGGGTCAGAGTTTCCAAAACCTCTATAGGTCTGGATGTCCTAGAGCAGTGATGGCTAACCTTTTGAGCTCGGCGTGTCAGCATTTTGAAAAACCCTAACTTAAGTCTGGTGCCGTGTCACATATAGAAATTTTTTGATATTTGCAACCATAGTAAAACAAAGATTTATATTTTTGATATTTATTTTATATATTTAAATGCCATTTAACAAAGAAAAATCAACCAAAAAAATGAATTTGCGTGTCACCTCTGACACACGTGTCATAGGTTCGCCATCTCTGTCCTAGAGTGTCAGGGAGTCCTTGTGAGTTTAGGCCACCATGCTGATTATAAGGTACTCAGGTCAAAACTTGCTGGAGGTCCCCTTAGTCCTAGAGAGTGAATTCTTTGTGCCCTAGGGAATCAGAAATCTGACAGGGTCAGAATGAGTCTCTTAGAAACTATGGTAACTATAACAATGACTAGAGGCCTGGTGCACAAAATTCATGCATGGGGGTGGGAGGAGAGGGTACCTCAGCCCGGCCTGCACCCTCTCCAATCTGGGACCTCTCAGGGGATGTCAGATTGCTGGTTTAGGCCCAATCAGGCCTAAACCAGCAGTCAGACATCCCTCTCGCAATCCAGGACCACTGGCTCCTAACCACTCACCTGCCTGCCTGCCTGATCGCCCCTAACCACTCTGCCTGCCTGCCTGATCACCCCTAACTACTCTTCCCTCCTGGCCTGATCGCCCCTAACCACCCCTGCCTCAGCCCCTGCCACCATGGCTTTGTCTGGAAGACGTCCAGTCTAATTAGCATATTACCTTTTTACTAGTATAGATTATTAGTATAGATAACAAGGTAGCATTTTCATGCATGCTTACTATTTCAGGCATAGTCCTATATCCTTCTCTCTTCTGGATTCTCAATCACTACTTCATCAGGTAGGTACAGGTGGTCCTCATTATTTGTGGATTCCATATTTGCAAATTCACCTACTCACTAAAATTTATTTGTAACCCCCAAGTCAATACTCTTTTTCAGTGCTCTTTGGCATGTCTGTGGTTACTTGTAGCCATGTGCTGCATGGATGGGTGAAAAAATTTGAGTCTCAAAAAAAAAGAAAAGAAAAATTTGAGTCTCACATTCCTAGGTGAGGTCAAACAAGGCAACTGCTCTACCATTTTCTCTCAGCTCTCATACTGTACACAGGTGTCTTTTGCAATCTACTTAGTGCCGTTATTTTTTCACATTTTTGTGCTTTGGGGGGGTAATGTTGCTGCTTAAAATGCATCAAAGCTGAAGTGCCATCTGGTGTTCCTAAGTGCAGGAAGGCTGTGACGTGCCTTGTGGAGAAAATACATGAGCTTAGATGAGCTTTGTTCAGCACGAGTTATAGGACTGTTGGCCAAGAGTTCAATGTTAATGAATTAACAAAATGTGTTAAGTAAGGGGTATCTTGAAACAGGAACACACATGCAACAAGGTTATGTATTGACCAGTGGACAAAAATATTGTGTCCAGAGGCTAACAGGAACCTATTTCCTATAGGAGCAATGGTTCAGTATTCACTAATTCAGTGTTTGTAGTGACTTTATGCAACATAACTACCTATCTCAAATAAAGAGAGAAGCTGTGTTAATTATCCCAGGGTATAACATTATGGCATGGAAATATGAAGTACTGAGCTCAGAATCACATAGCTAGTATAAGGTATAGGTAGGATTTGAACCCGTGGCAGACTGGCTTCAGAACCTATGCTCTCTTTCCTATCACATCACTCTGTTTCTTATAAGACAAGAGGTTCCTGATCAGGATTCCTTGAAGGTCAAGGTTGGGGGGATCAGGGTGTCCTAGAAAACCAAATGCCTCCAATTACTTGTAGACAGGGTTGGATTTTGGGTCGGGTTTATGCTTAAGATTGAATTGCCAATTCTGCCTTCGGGCATCCCTTACAAAGGGGCGAAGTCCTAAAGTAAAGCTGAGTCTCATGAGTTCACCCCAAGGACAGAGTGTTTCCTTTATTATTATTAAAATTTATCTTGACTGAGTCAAAATAAATGACTCAGACCTCCACGGTGGGTGAGTGAATCTCTGGGGTGCTCCTGCTGAGGCGGCAGGTGCGGGGGCTCCATGCCTGGGCTCCGTAGGGCAAACTCGCCCCTTCTTTGGCTTACCAGCCTCCTGAGGGATTATGATATTCTGTGATGTCGAGTCAAAGTTATGATGTCTCAGTATTGTAATGGGGTGACTCGCGGAGACAACCACCGGGGACTCAGATCAAAATTTAGGACCCTTTATTAAGCTGGCCAGCGACTACAGTTACAGCACCCTGCCGAAGCAGAGGCTGAACTGCAGCCTACTACAGGTTTTCTGAATGTCCTCTTTTGAAAAATGTCTATTTAGATCCTTTGCCCATTTTTCAATTGGATTGTTTATCTTCCTTTTGTTAAGTTGTATGAGTTCCCAATAAATGTTGAAGATTAAACCCTTATCGGTGATAACATTGGCAAATATGTTCTTCCATGCAGTGGGCTTTCTTGTTGTTTTGTTGATGGTGTTATGGGTTCACTCAGCGAGATAGACCACCGACTCAGAATTTAAATTTATGAGCCTTTATTAAGCTGGCCAGCTGACTACAGTTACAGCACCGTGCCGAAGCAGAGGCTGAACTGCAGCGATGACTACAGGAGTTACATTTAATTATTAAATTCTGTGGAGGCCCAGAGAAAAATGTGTCTTTCAAATTCCAGGCCCCCCAATATGGAGGAAACTCTCTTTATTTATACTTTTTCCAGTCCTTTGTCTCCCTAATTTGGAATGAGACTTCCGGACCTTCTGAGAAAGAAGGCCTGCATGCTGGGAAGGGGCTATGAGACCATATCTCAAGGCCTGGCCTGATGTCACTACCTTCCTATCTGGAAGTATATGGAACAGACAGCACAGCATGACCCGTCTGGTCAAAGCGCCAGATATGCAGCCCAGCACTGTATCCTCTGAAAACAGGACTAGTGGATCAAAGTTTCTTTGTAGTATCAAAATGTCCTGGGAAATTAGGCTGTCCTGGGAGGCTGGGCAGAGTTCCCATGTAGTGTTAGGGGATCTTGAGGTGTCAGGGTACATTGGATTTCAATGTTTGATTGTGGGTGCAAGTTGACTACATGTTACTGGGTCTCTGAAGGTCATGGCTCTCATGGAGCTCAGGTTACTCTAGGAGGTCACGGTATATCTTGGGGTACAGGGAGAGGGGCTGTTATCTCGGGTCAGTGTTTCTCGACTTTAATGTTATCACGATTGAATGTGCCTCCTTCCAGTTCATAATCCCAGTGTGAGGTTATTTGGAGTTGGGGCCTTTGGGAGGTGGTTGGGGTTAGAGGACATGGCGAGTGTGGGGCTCCCACAATGGCATTAGTGCCTTTGTAAGAAGAGGAACAGACACCAGAGCTGGGTCGCTCCTGCACTGTGGAGACGCTGACTGTCTGCAACCCGCAACAGCTCTCGTCAGGATCTGGATCAGTGGGCACCTTGATTGTGAACTTCCCTGGCCTCCAGGACTGTGAGAAACAAATGTCTAAAGTTTAAGCCACCCAACCTTTGGTTTTGTTTGTTTGTTTGGGGGGGGGGGGGTTGTTTGTTTGGCAGCCTGAGCTGATGAAGACAAATGTACATTCGTTCTCCTGGGGATCCTGTTGCAATTCAGATTCTGGTTCAGTAGGACTGTGGTGGGGCCACGATCCTGCATTTTTAACAAGCTTTAATATGTTTCTGATGCTTTTGATTCATGGACCATATTGCAAGTCTCAAGATCCTAGAGGATTATGATGATTTTCTGTCTTAACTTGTCAGGGTGCTTTTAAAGGATGTGTGTGAAGGATTAGCATGACCTTGAGGATCAGACTGTTGTATGGGTGCAGTGTGTTCTAAGAGGGTTAGGGTGTCCGCTTTGGGGCAGTGTGTCCTGACAGCTCAGAGCTTCATAGTGGGGACAGGGGATCTCCTAGTGGATGTGGAATGTTCTGGGTTTCAGTGTGTCCTAGAGGCCCCTAGATTCCTGGGATATCAGGTTGTCTTTAAAGAGTCAGGATGTCCTAGGACAGTGATGGCAAACCTATGACACGCGTGTCAGAGGTGACACGTGAACTCATTTTTTTGGTTGATTTTTCCTTGTTAAATGGCATTTAAATATATAAAATAAATATCAAAAATATAAGTCTTTGTTTTACTATGATTGCAAATATCAAAAAATTTCTATATGTGACACGGCACCAGAGTTAAGTTAGGGTTTTTCAAAATGCTGACATGCCGAGCTCAAAAGGTTCGCCATCACTGTCCTAGGATGTCAGAATGTACTTCCTGGGTCTGTGTAGCCTCAAGACCAGAGTATTGTGGGTGTCAGGGTGTCCTGGCTGCTCTGGGATTTTGGGTGTATCCAGGTTTCCTTGAGCAATCCAAATGTTGGAATGTCATGGGAATCCCAGTCTCCTGCGAGTCCTGAGGCCCAGGGGTTTTTTTTCAAGGTGCACCTGGAATTCAGATGCTGTTCAGGGTCAGAGTTTTCTGAAAGTCTAGGCAACCTTGGAAGATCGCGGAGTCCGGGGCCCTGGATGAATGAGGCGGTGACATGTGGAGGAGGAAGCAGAGAGCACTGAGAACTGTGGTGTCCTGGAGACTCTGCGGTGGCTCAGGCTGTCCTCGGGCGTGTCTGGTGTATTCTGAGAATCAGGGGATCCTGGAGGGGCCAGAATGCACTTGTATCTCTTAGTCGTCTTAGTTGCCTGGACACAGGCCTGTGGTAGCACCCACGGGCTGAGATGCCAGGCAGGCCCTGCTCCTGGCCCCCGTTGCCCTCTCCCCCAGGTGGGGTTCTGAGGAAGGGTCTTAGGAGGAATGCATTTTCTCCTCCTTCCCCTCCGCTCCCAGCAGGGGATTTAACAGGACAAAAGAATGTTGTCCTCTGGGAACAGGAGCTCTTGGCCCCAGTCCCTGGACCCTCCAGCAGAGCACCTTCCCTCATCCGGCTTGTGATCCTCCCCTGATGAAGGGCTCTGGTGACCAGGCCGTGATTGGATGGGCCCACAGGGCGAGGAGGAGGTCATTCCTTCAAGACTCGGGAGACAGAGGTGGTGTGGGGTTGCAAGCTGGGCAAGGAGGCAGCTGAGAGCAAAGGGAGAACGGTGTGAGGGAGTGAAGGGGCAGGGAGAGGATAACAGAGGCAGAAACAAACAGGGGGAGGGCAAGACAGAGAAAGAGGTGAAGCTCAAGCAAAGAACTGGGGAATTAGAAAAAAACACAGAGATATCTATCTATATCTACAGAGAGAGAGAGAGAGGTATAAACAGAGGGAGACAGAGCGAGGTAACAGGCATAGAGGGAAAACAGGAAGAGAGAAAGACTGCCCCGGATTAGACTCTTAGAGACTCGGACACAGGCCGGGACTGTCCAGGGTGCTGCTGTTAGGCATGGAGGTGGAAGGGAGGCGTGAGCAGGGTAAGCCAAGGAAGGGGCGAGTTTGCAGCAGCCTCTGGCTGGAGAGCTGCCCGGCCGCCAGGACTCAGACCTCCACGGTGGGTGAGTGAATCTCTGGGGCGCTCCTGCTGAGGCGGCAGGTGCGAGGGCTCCATGCCTGGGCTCTGTGGGGCAATGGTTTGACACAAGGAAGGTGAAGAGAAGGAATAAAACAGAGCCCCACAATGTTAGAGCCATGGGGACCCGTGGAAGCCTGGGCCACTCCTTCCCTGGCGCTGCTGAGCTGCTGAGCGGCTCACCTCACGTGGTGTGGGCACGGGGAAAGCTGGGCCTGGCTCCTGGCTCCTGGCCTCAGTTTGCCCACTGCACCGCCTTCTCTGAAGGAGGGGGCTGGAGGGGCCACGGTTTGGGATCTGAGGAGAGCGGGGACCAGTGGCTCAAGGCATCCGTGTCCCCAAGGCCGAAGGTGGGCACTGGGTGGGGCCAGGCCCCTGGGTCCCCATGGGGATGGGGTGCTGCGGCTCCAGACACCTCCTTGTCTCAGTGAGTGCCTTCCAGGTGTTTCCTTTCTCTCCCTGTTCTCTCTTCCCCGCAGGCTCTCAGACTAATTAGTGTGGGGGCTTAGGGAGCCTGCGGGAAGGACAGACAAGCCTTTCCCACGAGCTCAGGTTCCTGCAGCCGAATGGCCCAGCCAGGGCCGGAAAAAGGGAGAAGATGAAATGAAGAGGGGAGGGTGTGTCTGAGCGGAAGAGGGGGAGCATTTTGTCTTCCCCGGGAGCGGTGCGGAGGATAGGAGCAGTGTAAGGAAGGTTTCGGTGACTGTGAGCCCTAAGATAGGGACAAGTCATGGGTCTTAGAGACCTGGACAGTTGGTTGGGTGTCAGAGCAAACAGGGCACTGGTGGAATGTCCTCGGAACAGGAGCTCTTGGCCCCAGTGAGACGCAGGAGGCGGCTTGTGCGCTCAGAGCCGTGAAGCCTGTGTAGGGCGCATTGCAGGGGGTGGCCCCGGGAGAGTGGGGTGGGGTGGGCATGCCCTGCAGAGGCCAGGCTGCCAGAGCTGAGTGCCCGGAGGAGGAGTGAGTCTGAAGAGTGGATCCCACGCGGAGAGGCAGCCTGGCTTAGGAGACACGAGGTGAGGCAAGGCTGAGCTGGGTCCAGCTGGTTGTGAAAGCTGCAGGGTCTCTGTCGGGGCAGCGTGTATATGGACAGCATGGAGGCTCTGAGTAGAGCGGGGACAGCACCAGTGTCAGGAACGGACGGTGGGTCCACTGCGCAGCATCTCTCCCTCCCTCCCTCCCTCCCTCCGCAGGCCTGAGCGCCCAGCCCTGCAGGAGCCTCTCTGGTGGAGTGGGGACACCACGGCTTTCCCCGCAAGGACAGAGAGGCCACCTACACTCCCGGCGCCGCCACCGCACCACCTTCAGCCCCGCGCAGCTGGAGCAGCTGGAGTCGGCCTTTGGGAGGAACCAGTACCCTGACATTTGGGCCCGAGAGGACCTGGCCCGGGACACCGGTCTCAGCGAGGCCAGAATCCAGGTGATGGATTCTGGGAAGAAGTGAGGTTTGGGGGCTGAGGAGCTACTGGGACACGCATGCTCACAGGCATCATGACCCCAACCTAAAATTCACCAAAATATAGCCCACCCAACAGTCAACAGAACCTCCTCTGCTCGGGAGTGTCCCTGAGTTAACCCTAGTGCTAACCTAATTGAACTTGCATTTCAGCACCTACCCCCACCCTTAACAGTGATGTGAATTCCAACAGAAATTCAATCTTAACTCTTCACCTACATACAGACACATAACCTTGTCCCTAACCATGGCCTCAAAACTCCACCAGCCTGAGGCTCCCTCAATTCTAACCGTGGAGTTCATCAGTCTTAAACATAAACCCGACCCTAAATCCAACCCTGTCTGCAACAATTCAACTTGTCCATTGTCTGAATGTCTAATAACCCTAGGGGAGCTGTCCTATTCTCTGGGGAGGGAGAAATGCCATGGTGTCATATTTATCTCCTTCTTGTTGCAAGTTAACATTTCCTACCCAAAGTTACAGTAGGGCAAATGTAGATACAAGTTGGGGATAACAGTATGCGTCTCACTTCGTCAGTAGGTCTGGCGCAGACATGGCTCCTGGAGAGCGTTACTTCCTGTGGTGATGTGGGAGACATTTATGCCCTGTGCTTATTCCTTCTGCCACTGGGAGGAGTCACATGTAACAGTGCCACCTAATTGAGAGGAGGGCTCTGACTTGGCTATTCTCCCCGCTCCTCAGGTCTGGTTCCAGAACCGCAGAGCTAAGCAGAGGAAGCAAGAGCGGTCACTGCTCCAGCCACTGGCCCATCTGCCTCCTGCCACCTTCTCTGGTTTCTTGCCCGAGTCCCCTGCTTGCCCCTACTCCTACTCCACACCATCGCCACCAGGGACCTGCTTTCCTCACCCCTACAGTTATGCTCTTCCCTCTCAGCCCTCCACAGCTGGTTCCTTTGCTCGACCCCACCAGTCCGAAGACTGGTACCCCACCTTGCACCCAAACCCCACTGGTCATCTTCCCTGTCCCCCACCCCCACCCATGCTTCCTCTCAACCTTGAGCCACCAAAGTCCTGGAACTGAGGTCAAACAAGGGCTAATAAGGTAATTAATTGCCCAGGAAACAGAGAAAACTAGGTGGTTCCTTTCCTTCTGAGTAAAGTAGAGTATGGTGAGGGGCAGCACGGAGAGTAGAAATTTAAAAATGGGAGGTCATGATCAAGGCTCACTGAGGTGATTGAGAGAATTTAGGGAGGTGAACCTACTGGAAGATGCACACAAGCCTCAATGGAGGCGACTGGGGGAAGGGTAGTTTTGATGGAAGCAATTGTTGCTGCTGACAATAGAAAGGGTTAAGGGAGATAGAGCTTGTGGGGCTTCATTCATTGAGGTCATGATTCAAGATCTCGATCCGAACCATTGCTAGCTGATTTCAAGGCTTTTGATTGAAAGGCTACCCATACATTCCTTCCCAATCACCCACCCTACACCCCAAATCAGTCACTCACTTTTGTTCATTCTGCCCTAGAAATATCTCTTGAATTTATTCTTCTCTTCTCCATTCCAGCAGGCACTGCTTTTTCTAGCTCAATATTTTCTAATTCTCATTGGTTCCCTTAGCTTCAGTCTTTCTGATTCCAACAGACCTTGCAAATTCAGTCATCAAAGAATGGCTCCCAAATGTCTTATAATAAATAAATAAGATCTGATTCACTTGGCCTGTAAGAGACGTAACATTCTTTCAACCTAACTTTTAAGTTGACTGCATATTTAATTTTCTTGTGGGGTTATTTTTTTAAATTGGAACAAAGGAAGAAGATGTGTGTGTGTGTGTTTAGATACCATAAAGACTGTGCAGAAATCTATATGGTGTAAGCCAGGCAGTTCCATTTATAGCACTTTTTTTATGTGGTTACATGATGTGATGGTAGTGTTTTAAACTAGGAAACCCCTGAGAGATTGTACCTCCTAGTTGAAATAAATTATTTATAATAAATCATGCTCCAGAAAAAGGAGGGGACTTCCAGGCAAGATGGGGGTGTAAGTAAACGTGTTACTCACTTCTTCCTACAATCACATCAAAATTACAACTAAACCACAGAACAACCATCATTCAGAACCACCTGAAATCTGGCTGAATGGAAGTCCTACAACAAGGGAATTAAAGACACAGTCACATCCAGACTGGTAAGAGGGGCAGAGACAGGAACAAGCTGGTCCCACACCCATGTGTGGCAGATAAAAATAGGTCCCTGGCCAATGTGACTTAGTGGTTAGAGCATCAGCCATGCACTAAAGGGTATCGGGTTCAATTCTGGGTCAAGGGCACGTCTGGATACAGCTTCAACACCTGGCCCCGGTCAGGGCACATGCAGGAGGCAACCAATCAGTGTATCTCACATCGATGTTTCTCTCTCTCCACTTCCCTCCCCCCATCTCTTCCACTCCCTCCCTCCCACACTCTCTAAAAATCAATGGAAAAAATATCCTTGGCTGAGGATTACTACAAAATAAAAAAAAATTGGGCCCAGCTGGTGGAGCTGATGTAATGGTTGAGCTTTGACCTATGAACCAGGAGGTCATGGTCCAATTCTGGGTCAGGCACATGCCCAGGTTGCTGGCTCATCCCCAGTGGGGGGCATGCAGGAGGCAGCCAATCAATGATTCTCTCTCATCATTGATGTTTCTCTCTCTCTCTCTCTCTCTCTCTCTCTCTCTCTCTCTCTCTCTCTCCCTTCCTCTCTGAAATCAATAAAAATATGTATTTTTTTAAATGGGAGGGATATCTCAGCCATGGAGGTGCCACCTGAGGAGCGAGGGGCTCTCAGCCCCACACCAGGCTCCTCAGCCCAAGGTTCTATTGCCAGAAAGAGAAGTCCCATAACTTCTGGCTATAAAATCCAGCAGGGATTATGGCTCAAGTGAGATGGAGGGCTGCTGGAGTCCTAAGCAGTTCATCAGACTCACTTCCTCTGAGCTCCAACACTGGGGCAGCAGCTTGAAAGGCACCAGAGACACATGGGGAGGAACGGAATTGTCAGGCATCAAGGCAAGACTGGGGTGTGGGGGGTACCTTTCTCACAGACAGAAGTGCTGGCAGAGGCCATTGTCCTTTGCTGAGCCTTGCGTCCACAGAGCCAGCAGGCAGGAGCATTTCTGAAACTCCATCAACTAAGCTCACACTGTTTGCCCACCCTGGTGATTCCCTGAGGCCCTGCTCCACCCAACTTTTATTTATTTTTTTTCTGTTCATCAGATTATTTATTCACTTGATTCTTAGATTCACTTGTTGATAGTTGCATATTTGTTGTTCATAATTTGTATCTTTACCTTTTTCTTCTTCTTCCTCTTCTTAAAGGATACCTTTCAGCATTTCATATAATACTGGTTTGGTGGTGATGAACTCCTTTAGCTTTTCCTTATCTGTGAAGCTCTTTATCTGACCTTCAATTCTGAATGATAGCTTTGCTGGATAAAGTAATCTTGGTTGTAGGTTCTTGGCATTCATCACTTTGAATATTTCTTGCCACTCTCTTCTGGCCTGCAAAGTTTCTGTTGAGAAATCAGCTGACAGTCCTATGGGTACTCCCTTGTAGGTAACTGAGTTTCTTTCTCTTGCTGCTTTTAAGATTCTCTCTTTGTCTTTTGCTCTTGGCATTTTAATTATGATGTGTCTTGGTGTGGTCCTCTTTGGATTCCTTTTGTTTGGGGTTCTCTGCACTTCCTGGAGTTGTAAGTCTATTTCTTTCACCAGGTAAGGGAAGTTTTCTGTCATTATTTCTTCAAATAGGTTTTCAATATCTTGCTCTCTCTCTTCTTCTGGCACCTCTATAACTCGGATGTTGGTATGCTTGAAGCTGTCCCAGAGGCTCCTTACACTATCTTTGTATTTTCGGATTCTTTTTTCATTTTGCTTTTCTGGTTGGGTGTTTTTTGCTTCTTCACATTTCAAATCTTTGCCTTGATTCTTGCGCTCCTCTGGTCTGCTGTTGGGAGTCTGTATAATATTCGTTATTTCAGTCCGTGTATGCTTAATTTCTAGTTGGTTCTTTATCATAACACCGAGGGTCTCATTAGATTTCTTGAAGATCTCATTAAGTTTATCGGCAGCTTCTAGACAGTTCTTGAGAGACCTTAAAAGTGTGGTTCTGAACTCAATATCCTCCATTGACAGTTTTGTCCTGTTTCTTTGTCTCCGCATTTTTTATGCTTTCTTGGTGCACCCCCTAGTGGTCTTTGTGCGCAGTCTTTTTGTAGTTAAGCCTTGATTGTTGTAGTTAATACTAGGGGGTTTTGACCTCCAGGCCAACTGGCTGTGAGAATCAGCTGTGTCTGCCGAGAGAATCATTGATTGGCTTCCTCCTGCATGCGCTCCACAGTGGGGATTGGGCCCACAACCCAGGAATGGGCCCTGATTGGGAATCGAAATGTGACCTCCTGGTTCATAGGTCGAACTCAAACACTGAGCCATGCCAGCTGGGAAAGTTTTTTTGTTATAGTTTATTTCTAGTTTCATGCCATTGTGATTCGAGAAGATGCTTGATATGATTTCAATCATCTTGAACTTATAAAGACTTATTTTGTGTCCTAACATGTGGTATATTTGAGAACACTCTATATGCACTTTTGCAGCTTTGGGGTGAAATGTTCCATAAATATCAATTAAATCCATCTGATTTCGTGTGTCATTTAAGGTTGTAGTTTCCATATTGATTTTTTTGTTTGGAAGATCTATCCAGTAATGCCAGTGGGGTGTTAAAGTCTCTACTATGACTGTATTGCTGGTGATCTTCCCCTAAAAGTCCTCCAGAAGTCTTTAGATATATTTAAGTGCTCCTATATTGCATGCATATATGGTTTCTTTTGCATACATATATGTTTACAAGGGTTATATCCTCTTGTTGGATTGATCCCTGTAGTATTATGTAGTGACATTTTTGTCTCCTTTCACTGGAGCATGTAAGCCATTTACATTTAAGGTTATGATTGATACGTTTTTTCATTTTTATTCTTTATGGACATGCTCTGCTTCTTCTTCTTATAATAGTCCCTTTAGCATTTCTTGCAATTCTGGTTTGGTGATAGATAATAAACTCCTTTGGTTTTTATGTGTGTGTCTGGGAAGCTCTTTATTTCACCTTCAATTTTGAATGATAGCCTTGCTGCATAAAGTAGTCTTGATTTCAGATCCTTGATTTTCATTGCTTTGAATACTCCATACCATTCTCTTCTGACTTGTACTGTTTCAGCTGACAGCCTTATGGGAGCTCCCATGTAGATAACTGTCTCTCTCTCTCTCTCTCTTCTTAAGATTCTCTCTTTGTCTTTAATGTTTGCCATTTTAATTATGATATGTCTTGCTGTGGTCTCTTTTGGTTCAATTTGATTGGGACTCTCTGTGTTTCCTGAACTTGTGTGACTTTTTCCTTCACCAGGTTAGGGAAGATTTTTGTTATTATTTCTTCAAAAAGTTCTCTATCCCTCGCTCACTTTCTTTTCCCTCTGATACCCCTGTGATGTGGATGTTGTTCCATTTCATGTTGTCCCAATGTTCCCTTATATTCTCCTCATGCAGAGGAAGGGAGGGGAGAGAGAGAGAGAGAGAGAGAGATAGAGAGAGAGAGAGAGAGAGAGAAACATCAATGATGAGAGAAAATCTTGATCGGCTGCCTCCTGAAAGCCCCCTACTGGAGACCGAGCCCACAACCTAGGCATGTGCCCTGCCTGGGAATCAAACCATGACCTCCTGGTTCATAGGTCTGCACTCTACCACTGAGCCACACTGGTCAGGCTCCAGTGTATTGTTGATGTCACCTATAGTATTCTTCATTTCCAACTGGTTGTTATTTATGGTTTCTATGTACTTTATCATGCTGGTGTAATTCTCACTAAGTTCCTTGTGGTTGTATTTAAGTTCCTTGAGCATCCTTAGAACCATTACTCTGAACTCTATGTCTGCTAAATTGTTTACTTCCATACCATTTATTCCTTTTTTCTAGATATTCCTTCTTTTCTTTCATTGGGTGTTGTTTCTTTGTCTGCCCATTTTAGTTATCTTCTTGCATTTGTTGCTATGTATTAGCTATAACTGCTATGACTCCCAGTCTTCATGTGTAGACCTTTGGTAGTAAATTTCCTTTGGGGCCCAGTGGTATGGTCTCCTGGAAATCCTGAGCTGGCTGCTCTAGGACTGTCAGTTTGTGGGTTATTTGGGCTCTGCTGTTGTAATTGGGTCTTGATTGTTGTCCCATTCATGCATGGTATCTCCTCTCAAGCATCCTAACTGTTAGGCTCACCCTGACCACAATGTGCAAGCTGTTTCACAGGTGCTGGCAAAACAAAGCAAAACAGGAAATAAATGAAAACATACAAAAGAACTCAAGAGCAACAGCAAAAACTGCCACAAAAGAAAAAAGAATTAGGAAAGAGAACAAGAATAATAAGAAAAAGTAAATAATAACAATAAATAAATAAAGTACTAGAAGAGCCCTAGCCGGTTTGGCTCAGTGGATAGAGCATCAGCCTGTGGACTGAAGGGTCCCAGATTTGATTCCAGTCAAGGGCACATGCCCAGGTTGTGGGCTCGATCCCCAGTGTGGGGCTTGCAGGAGGTAGCCAATCAATGATTCTCTCTCATCATTAATGTTTTTTTAATTAAATCTTTATTGTTCAGATTATTACAGTTGTTCCTCTTTTTTCCTCCCATAACTCCCCTCCACCCAGTTCCCACCCACCCCTCCGCCCGCCCCCTCCCCGCCCCCCCTCACTGTCCTCATCCATAGGTGCACGATTTTTGTTCAGTCTCTTCCCGCATCCCCCACACCCCTTTCTCCCCCAAGAATAGTCAGTCCGCTCCCTTTCTATGCCCCTGATTCTATTATAATCACCAGTTTATTCTGTTCATCACATTGTTTATTCACTTGATTTTTAGATTCACTTGTTGATAGATGTGTATTTGTTGTTCATGATTTGTATCTTTACCTTTTTCTTCTTCTTCCTCTTCTTAAAGGATACCTTTCAGCATTTCATATAATACTGGTTTAGTGGTGATGAACTCCTTGAGCTTTTCCATATCTGTGAAGCTCTTTATCTGACCTTCAATTCTGAATGATAGCTTTGCTGGATAAAGTAATCTTGGTTGTAGGTTCTTGGCATTCATCACTTTGAATATTTCTTGCCACTCCCTTCTGGCCTGCATAGTTTCTATTGAGAAATCAACTGACAGTCGTATGGGTATTCCCTTGTAGGTAACTGACTGTCTTTCTCTTGCTGCTTTTAAGATTCTCTCTTTGTCTTTTGCTCTTGGCATTTTAATTATGATTTGTCTTGGTGTGGTCCTCTTTGGATTCCTTTGTTTGAGGTTCTCTGTGCTTCCTGGAGTTGTAAGTCTATTTCTTTCACCAGGTAAGGGAAGTTTTCTGTCATTATTTCTTCAAATAGGTTTTCAATATCTTGCTCTCTCTCTTCTTCTGGCACCCCTATAATTCAGATGTTGGTACGCTTGAAGCTGTCCCAGAAGCTCCTTCCACTATCTTCATATTTTTGGATTCTTTTTTCATTTTTTTCATTTTGCTTTTCTGGTTGGGTGTTTTTTGCTTCTTCATATTTCAAATCTTTGACTTGATTCTTGCGATCCTCTAGTCTGCTGCTGGAACTCTGCATAATATCCTTTATTTCAGTCAGTGTATGCTTAATTTCTAGTTGGTCCTTTTTCATAACCTTGAGGGTCTCACTAGATTTCTTGAGGGTCTCAATACATTTATCGGCAGTCTCACTAGTCTTTTTGAGGGTCTTACTAAATTTATCGGCAGTTTCTAGAAAGTTCTTGAAAAGCCTTAAAAGTGTGGTTTTGAATTCTATATCCAGTCGTTTGTTTTCCTCCATTTCTGTCATTTGTGACCTGTTTCTTTGTCTCTGCATTTTTTATGCTTCCCTGTGTTGGTAGAGTGGCTTTGTGTACTAGGTGTCCTTTAGGGCCCAGTGGCTCAGCCTCCCCAATTACCTGAGGTGGACACTCTTGGTGCACGCCTTTGTGGGCTTTGTGCACAGTCTTCTTGTAGTTAAGCCTTGATTGTTGTAGGTATCACTGGGAGCAATTGACCTCCAGGCCAATTGGCTGTGAGAGTCAGCTGTGTCTATGGTGGGAGAACTTCTGTGCTGAAGACACCCTTATGGGGCAAGACTTGCTTCAGTGGGGCTTTGGTGCTCACTGAGTCTTCCCCCTGAGTGTGTCCCTTATGGAGCTGAGGAGTTGTAATTGGATGGTCCCACTCTGACCCCTGGGTACACTGGCTCTTGGATCTAAGGAGGTGCTAATTTAGCCTCTGCCTGAGGCTACCCAGCAGGAGGTATGGAAAGATCTGCAGATTCCCCTTCCTTGTTTGGGGTTTGGAGGTGCCCAAATGAGGTCCAGCTGTGAAGCAATGCAAGCTGCTGTGGGGCCTTGGGCCTTATTTTGGAAGTTCTGGGTCTGTCTGGCCCAGCTGCAGTTTGTTAGGTAATTTTCAGATTGCAAAGGGCCAGGGCATTCATATGCAAAATCCTCTGCCGCAGCTTGAGTGGGGCAGGGTCTCAGGGAATCAGCAGGGTGGAGCAAGCAGCTATGGCTGATCCTCAGCCCTGCCCTAAGGGGCACTGAGTCTCAATGTCCCGGTAATCGCTGCAAGCACCTTTGAGAGAAAGCCGCCCTCGAGTTCCAAGTTCTGCCTGCTGCCAGACAGTCCAGTTTCTCCCTGTATGAGTCTGGGTCCCCAGAGACTCACCTGGAACTGGAGTTCAGAGCAGTCGGGGGTTTGTGACTCCCTCCCGATTCAAAAAGACAGCCGCATCCTCAGTTGCCAGCCCTTGCCGCGTGCGCCTCCATACCTCTGCACTTCTGCACCTCCTCTGAGTCTCAGTGCTTTTCTCTTTCCTTCTAGTTGTAGAATTTCCACTCAGCCAAACCCTCCTGTGGTTCTGGATGATGTCCATTTTGTCTTTTAGTTGTATTTTTGAATTTGTTGTGGGAGGCAGCAATTTCCGGTGTTTACCTAGCCACCATCTTGGTTTCTCCTCCTGTGCTGTTCGCATCTTGCTGTCTTCCTCAGCCTCTTGTCCTTCTCATCCTTTTGTCCTGTCCTCATCTGCCTATTGCACGGGGAGGGATTTTGAAATGTATGAGAAGGTGGGCCTCGCTGAAAGAGGGGAGGGGCAGTCCCACAGTCAGCAGGTCCTCTCCACACAGTGATCATCCTCCAGCAAGAGCTGGAAACAGATCCTCCCCTCATTATCCTCTCCTCTCACCTCCCAGCTGCCCATCCTGTGACCACCACTGTGGGAAGTCGGTGTGGGCTATAACATAAGGGCAGCCAGGTAGAGTCATTGTTTGGGGCCACAGGAGAATTTTCCTGGCTTGGGGACAGTTGAGGAGGCCTTCCCACAGATTCTGAGTGTCTCCGGCTACCTTCTCTGCAGACACAAGTGTGGAGGGGCAGCACTGAGGGTGGAGATGGGGAGAAGACAACCTTTCTCCAGCCAGGCAGCACTAACCTCAGACTTGCCCTTCAACATGGAGCTGGCTCTCCTAAGAGGCCTGCTCTGTCCCACCAGGGTTGCCAGTCCCAGCCATGTTCCTTGCTGGGACTGGCTTTCTCCAATCCTCTGTGGCCAGGAGCCCTTGTCCAGTTACACACCTCTCTCTTCTTCTTCCACCCACCCTGAGCGTCCCTCCTGCTGGTGGACCTTGACCATCTTTAGGACCAGGTGGGCTAAGCTGGTCCCTGGGAGGTGTACGTTCAGAGAGAGGGCAAGGGCTCTAGCCCAGAGCACTGTGACTTCCTGCTGCTCATGGGCAATTGCAGCCAGCACTCCCACACAGGAGGACACCATGCTGCCTGGAGCCAGCTGACACCACTCAGAACAAACGTGTTCTGTTTGCCACCTTCCATACTTCCTCCTCCTTGCAAAGGCCTCAGGCCAGAGCAGTGAAGACCTTAGCCAGGGAGCCTGTTATTGGCAGGTGACCCCTGAGATGGAGATTGTGAAAGATGAGAATTAATAGCTCCCATAAGACCTATGGTCTCAGGTGAACCTATAGAAGGATTTAGCCTTCAGCTCCCCCTGGGGAGCACTGAGGGAGAATCCCAGTGGATGTCTGGGCTGGAGATCGGGGAGAATGGAGCTAGGGGTGGGGGAGAGTTTGGCCAATGTCCCTGGAACACCATGGAGCACTTGGGACAGGACCTTCCCATGAATTTTCCAGTAAGAGAAATTGCCCAGCTGAAAACTATTGTCTTGAACATGGGGTTCCCTGGTCAGAATTCAGCGGGACTGTGAACCTGGATGGGAAAAATAACCTTGAGTTTTACTAAGCGCTGACTGTAATGTAGCCATTCCCCCACGGTGAATGGAGGTAGCAAAGCGCAGTAGACTGAGCAGGACCCGGGCCGCGTCCCCAACAGAAACCACAGGTGTTTTCGAACCACATGACAGTTGTGGCAGACACCTGCCCTACTTCCCAAATTACAGTAACATCGTTGGCTCCACCGCTGGATATCGTGTCATGAGGTGGTGAAGAAGTATATACGCTATCTCTGTATACATAGAAGCCTGATATGCAAATTGTCCCCTCGGGAGTTTGACCGGGAGTTCAATCGTTCACTATGACATGCGCTGAGGGAAGGCCCTGATTGGTCCTGATCGCCAGCCAGGCCTAGGGACCCTACCCATGCACGAATTTCATGCACCGGGCCTCTAGTATTTTCACAATTACCAACATGATTGGTTTCCTTTCATATTTTTCTTGGTTTTCTCTTTCGGAGGACCAGCAGAGGGGGTCAGCAGAGCATCCGCCAGAGCCAGACTGGAACGGGGAGGGGCCTGGCGGGGGCGGGGCGGGGCGGGCCCGGAAGGGGCGGGGCCTGGCGGGGCGGGGCGGGGCGGGCCCGGAAGGGGCGGGGCCTGGCGGGGCGGGGCGGGGCGGGCCCGGAAGGGGCGGGGCCTGGCGGGGCGGGTGGTAGCACCTAAGCGCCCCTGGAGAAGCTGAGCGGTGTGCATCCGGTCGGAAGGCTCGGAGCGCTGACGCAGGGCCAGCGGCCCCGCAGCCGGAGGCGGTCGGCAGGGCCCGGCTCTGGAGCAGCGCGCGAGGCTGGCGGCCTGGGGACCCCGGAGCCCGGCGCGCGCGCCGCCGCTGCTGCCGCTGCTGCTGCTGTGGGAGCTGGTGCGGGAGAGCGCGGCAGGTGAGCGGGGGTCCCAGTCACCCCACCCGAGTGCAGTGGGCGTGGAGGAGGCGACGGGACCCTGGCTGAGGCTGCGGAGGCCGCCTCCAGGTTGGAGAGCTGGCCCGGAATCTGCGGGGGACAGGGGGTCCGGAACGTCCGGGCGAGCCGGTGGCCAGGCGTCCCGTGGCGAACGGGTTTGGGGGTTGCTTTACAGCCAAGGGCACTGGGCTAGGCAGGTCTTCGGTTTGCCGCCTCCCACTGTGGCCCCCGGATCGGGGTGAGCGGCCAGCGGGCGGGGACCGCGGGGGACTGGCGGGGGACGAGACATTGGCGGTGACCCCCCCCCCGCCCGTCCGGGACCCCGCCGAGGCCACAGCTTCCTGAGGGTCCCCGCTGGCGCTCGCGCTCGGCTCCCCGGGCAGGTCCCCCCTAGGCAAGCTCCTGCGGGCAGGGACCCGAGCCGACAGGTCCCCCCCGCTGGCTCGGTCCATCGCGGGCGGGAGGGGGTCTCCCTGGCCCCTTGGCGAGGCTCAATCGGGTGGCCCCGGCGGGAGTGGAGGGTGAGGAGGAAGGAGCCAGCAACCTGGCTCGGGATTTACACTCTTGCTCAGTTTTGTTGGGTGCGCAGAGCTGGCCGGCCGCGCCCACCCCGAATTCCCCGCCGCAGGCCACGGGCGCCGCCCAGCGTCCATTCGCAGGCGGGACGTGTCAGCCAGTGGCCGTCATGCCAGCTGCGGTCCTGTGCCTTAGGATCTAAGGCTTAGATGAGCCTCAGAATGTTCTCAACACATAAAAGGAAACACAGGATTACCAAGGAACCCTCCTGCACACCGTGGCCTCTGACCATCATGAGAGGGAAGGCTGTCAGCTAGAAGTCTGTGAAAACAAGCAGGTTATATCTTCCCTCCAAATCGAGGCTCTGGGACTCAGGTTTTCAGGTGCACACAGGGATCTGTGGACCCAGCGTAAGAGCCTCTTCCAGCCCCTCCCTGGTGTGGTACAGGGGCCCACGGCTGGTCCCAGTTGTGCAGGGCAGGGATGGTCATGGTGTGTGCATACAGGCCCTGTAGCCTTGTGGGGGGAGGGTCAGGGCTGGCCCAGGGGGATAGGACCCCAAGCAAGGAGGCGAGAAGTGGAGGGATAAACCCAGGTGTGTGCCAAACTGTAGGAGAGAGATGGTACATGGAGGGGACAAAGCCAGAGGTTCCAGCAGACCCCCTCACAGTGTTCTGGCTGTCCGCCCTGCCCTCCCTGGAGATGGTGAGGAGTGGGAGGTGGCTCTCAGGAAAGAGGTGAGTGTGCAGCAGGGAGCTGAGCCTCCAGCACACTGCAGATTCAGGTATATCCATCTCCACGGCACACAAGAAAACAGGCTCTGCGAGATGAACTGGTTCCGAGAGGTTGGCAGTTGATTGGCTGGCTAGGACTTGGACCCAGAAGGCTGGCTCTGGAATTCATGCTGCCTCGGGCAGGAGGGCGTGCTGGCCAGGTGAGAACGGCTAGAAGGCAGAATGAAATCAGTGGCCTGTGGGACAAGACAACTAGGGACAGAATCATTAAGACAGATCGTTTCAAAGCTGGTTACTAAGGCAAAACTGGAGTTAGGGCTGGGAGGTGGGAGCAGGATGAGGGGGTACTCTGGGGTGTCTGCCTAAGCACCCGGCTGGGCGTGCTGCTGGCGCTGAGCGGGGAGCAGTGCGAAGGGCCGGCCAGCGCAGGGGCCTCAGAGGCCAGCGTGGGCACTGAGGCATGCTCCCGGGGAACGTCACAGGCCCCCTGAGACTTCTCTGGTCTCCCGCTGCCCTGCCCCCACCTCTCAGGTGGTTCTGCAGGCCCTTCTCACTCCGCCTCCCCAACCCTTCCCTCCATGGAAGACCCAGCTCAGCCCCAGGACTCAGGGGCCCCTCCATGCCAACCTCGGCCACGTCCTTTCTCTGGCCCAGGCCCTGCCCCTGGATTCCAGCCTTAGGCTCTGCACCAACTTGGCCTTTCCCATGGGCCCATCTGACAAATGCTTTGAACGGCACCCCCTCACACCAGGCACTATTCTAGGCACTTTGCAATATTAACTTAGTGTACCCTCAAACTGTCCTATTATCCTCTGCTTTCTAAAGGAGAAACTGAGGCATGGAGAGGTGATCTAGACCTTTCTCTCTACCCAGACTCATCTCTCTCTTTTTTTTTAATTGATTTCAGAGAGAGAGAAAGGGGGAGAGAAAGAGAAACATCAATGATGAGAATCTTCAATCAGCTGCCTCCTGCACGCCCCCTACTGGGGATGAAGCCTGCAACCCGAGTATGTGCCCCGACTGGGAATCGAACTGTGACCTCCTGGCTCATAGGTCGATGCCCAACCACTGAGCCACAGCAGACAGGCTCCCAGACTCATCTTTTAAATTTGCAGTCTGCCCTCGGCCTGCGTTTTCCTGGATACGCCGTTCTTCCTCCAGCATTCGTACTCTGCTAGTTCTTTTTGCCAAGAGCAGCGGTTTTCAAACTTCAGAATCACCTGAGAATCACCCAGAGGGATTGTGAACTACAGGAAGCTGGGCCCCACCCCCAGTTTCTAATTCAGTCAGGCAGGGGCCTAAGAACATGCATTTCTAACAAGTTCCCAGGTGACACTGGTGCAGCTGGGCCAGGGATAACACCTGAAGACTCCCTAGCCTAGAATGTTCTTCCCTGCTCACCTACCCCACTGCTGGAAACTCACGGCTGGTGAGGTGTCCCCTGGGCTCAGTCTACAAGACCCCTGACCCAGCAGCCTCCTGGCCCCAGAGTTACCAGCACCTGGTCCCTCCTGCACCCCACACTCCTCAGCTCCCACTAGCCAGACTGAACCTGCTTTAAGTGCTCAGTTGTCTCCCTGCTAGACCTGATCTCCCTTGGGGCCATGTCTGCCTCAGGTCATCTCTGTCTGCACCCCGCCCCGCATCCCCCCCACACACACACACCTGACTCAGTGCCAGGCTGTGGTAGGTGCTCAGCAGATGCTTGTCCAATGCAAGAAAGTCAGGGCTGGCAGAGCTGAGCATGCCGGCCAGGAGGTGTGGGCCGGCCACCCGGCAGTTTGGGGGTCACCTGGGAGCTTGCACACCTGCAGTGTCCAGTTCCCCCTGCCCCAGAACAACTAAATCCACGTCAATGGCAGGATTACCAGAGCTGCTGGGCGGTGCTGGGCAGACGTGGGGGCAGCCCAGCCCTGGCCTCCCTCCTCTCTAAGTGGGAGCAGTCAGGGCCTACCTTACAGGATATGCCTGTGAAAACACCATGGATCGATACTTACAGAACCCAGGAAGCACTCCTGGCACTGAGACCTGGGACTCGCCTTGCTGGCTTTGCACGGGCGCTGCAGAAGTTTCTGGTGACTCCGAGGCCAGGCCCCCACGCCCCTCTCCCCTGCCAACGGGCCTCTCACTGCCATTCCACACCCTCTCTCCCAGCAGACACGAGGATGTGTGGGGTGTTTATGCCTGGAGAGTCATGCTTGCCTTTTCACTCCCCTTTCAGAGAGCCCCTGGGCGCTGCCAGTGGTGGCTGATGGCCCAGCTCCCTTCGCAAAGGCCGTGATGGCAAAACTGGCCGGCCTGAAGTTAGAAAACAAGCCATGGCCCGGAGGTAAGGCCCTGCCCACCTGCTGGAGGGACCGGGTGGCGGAAGCCAGGAGCCCCCAGCCTGCAGGAGGGCACCTCCGCAGTCTGAGAGTCTGGGGGTCTGGCTCAGGGAGGGGGGACTCTACCAGGGGGGGGACACAGAGGCCAGAGCCTCCCCAAGGTGCCTGGGGGCAGGGACTGGTCTCAGAGGGCTGGCTTTTCAGGAAGCTTCCCCACCCAGCTCTTTCCTTCCCAGGCCGCCTCTCCCCTGCAAGCAGCGGGGACACTGAGAATGGCATCTGGGGTCTTCCTCCGGCCACTGCTGTGCCCTTCACTGCCTCAGGGGCCGCCCAGTGCGGGAGGTTCTCGCTGACAGATGAGAGCAGGCCAGGCGGTGACATGACTCCCTCATGCCACACAGCTAGAGTGCCAGGGCCGGTGGAGAGGTGGGCAGAGGCCAAGTCTCCTGGGGGGGGGCAGGGATGGGGCCAGGCATCTCGCTCCCCACAGTCAGAGGAAGAGACTGCCTACGGGGTGCGGGACTGCCCATTGAGGTCCTGGCCCCACAGCCCAGTGACCAGGAAGGGACTGTGGGGGCTGATGACACAGACAGGCCCTGAGGCAGCAATGGGCAGCGGCCACTTCCTTACGCCATGTCACAGCAGAAGCAGGTTCCCCTAACCAGCTGTCATGGGGCCCTCGCTTCCTCCTGCTGTGGCCCCACAGCGCCTGGCACTGACCCCAGCTGGCAGGGGTGGCACCTGGTACCTCCAGAGCCAGGGAGTAGCCTGGCGGTTGCTCCCTCAGCTTATTTTGCCACGCTCTGCACTGGAGTGATGAACCCTCCTGGGTCTGGTGAGCAGGTGGGGATCTAGTCAAGCTCCGACTGTCTCTCTGGGCAAAAGAGGGGTGTAGTCAGTGTGTGAAGCCCCAGAGAGCAGGCTGGGCCCCAGGGCCGTCCGGCAGGTAGAGCAGACAGTGGTGGGGTTTTCAGGGCAGGAGGGATGCCAGGCTCCTCACTGGGTACGTGCAAGGCGGTAACTGGGAGGCAGCTATGATAATGAGCTTGTGGCCCTTACTCTGGGATTGGGCATCCAATGCCAGGAGTAAGCTGTGGGTGAAGCAATCAGGGTGGAGCAGAAGCCAAGACCAGGAGCCAGCACTCCCATGGAGCGGGGGGCTAGGTGAGCTGGATCCAGGCCATTCCAGACCCCTGGCCACGCCGGAGCAGTCAGCACTCAGCCCTTCTCCATCCCCCCTCCGCCCCGAGTCACCCGTTTCCTTTCCCTGTTATTACACAGTCCTCGAACACCCTCTTGCCTCAGGACCTTCGCACTGGCTTTCCCTCTTCCGGAATGCTCTCCCCCAGGTTTCTTCATGGCTGGCTCCATCGAGTCTTCACTCAAAAGCTCCCCTTGGGAAGGCCACTCCTGATGGTTCTGCCCCAAACTTAAACCCCTCCCTTACCATTTCACACGCCCTTACTCTTTTCCCTGTAGCACTTATGCTGTCCAGCCTGTCGTGCGCTGTATTCATTTACCTTGCGTATCCTGCATTCATGTAATGTCCAGCCTCCCCTTGCTCCTTTCTGATGATTACCAGCTAGCTAGTTACAATGGTAACATTGGGGTTGGCTGCCAAACTGATCTCATCTCCAGCACCAAGGTGAATGGATCAGTTGGTGCTTCAGGAGACATGGTAGGAAGCAAGCTGAGGCAGCATTTGGATGTAAAGAGATCAACTAGCAATGTCTGCTGTGGAAGCGGGGGGAGGGGGGGAGGGTGTCCAGATGCCACCAGCTCAGCAGCCCAGGTTTAAGGCAAGAATGATGGTCAACCTTTATCGGCTTCTCTGGGAAATGAACAATTCCACATAAGTTAAGCTTCTAAACAAACAACTTTCTAAAAACCACCACCGTTTTGACTGTGAGATTGGAAACCGGATACGCACACTTACTGGAGATGATGTAAGGTATGAGTAAGAGCCCCGAGGAGCTGAAAACTGTGGAGTAAAGTCACAAGCCTCAGCACATAGCCCTGCCTCAGTATTTGTTTAAACCATTCAGATGCCCTGTTTTTGTAACTGAAATGGCCAGTTCTTGCTCTTGCCCAAGATAGCGAATTCTCTGGGTAGGTTCTGACCCAACCCCTGGTCCACCTGGCACTGCGTGAGCCTGAGACGCTCCGTGTTTCCACAGGGACGCACTCCCTCCGCTACCACTACCTGGCCCTGTCGGAGCCAGGCGCCGGCCTCCCCCAGTTTCTGGCTGTGGGCTACGTGAACGACCATCCCTTCATACGGTATGACAGTCGTGTGGGCAGGGCCGAGCCCCAGGCCCCATGGATAGCGCCCATGGACACCCACTACTGGGAGATGGAGACCCAGAAGCAGAAGGCCTGGGCAGAAGTGCAGCAGGTGGAGATGTGGACGGTGATGGGCTTCTACAACCAGAGTGGCGGTGCGTCAGGCCCCCTTCCCCAGCCGCCCTACTTCCACTAGGGGACAGGGTGCAGGCAGGCCCCTGAGGCATGGCTCTTCCCAGTCTCCTGCCCCACAGCCAAGCAGGGGCACAAGGGCCTTCAGAATCAGCTGTGATGTCAGCAGCTGGCCCCCAGGCCAGTGCAGGAAGCACCCCCAGGAGCTGGGAGCCCACAAGGCCTCCCCCTCAGCTAGCTAGGGTTCCAGACCTCAGCAGGCTGGGCGGCCTTTCCCCGCCTCACCCATCCCAAATGCTTCAAATCGTACCCACCCCCAGGCACCATAGGGAGGGAAGGGAGGCCAGAGGACCTTGAACTGGGCAGACAGTGCAGGGTAGGAGACCCCGAGGAGGACCCCTGATCCGCCCAATGTCAGCAAAGGACGGGAGCATTTCTCCCACCCCCGGCCTCCTCACTCCGCAGCAGTGAGCTCACACCCACGGCCAGGGCTTCGGACGTGCACGTCTGGGTGGGCTCCTTCATACTGCGCCCTCCCGCCTGGGCCGGGACTCCCACAGGATACCAAGGCCCCAAGGGCAGGTGTAAAGGACGGAGACTGGGAGGGGTGAGCTCAGCCCAGGGCCCCCAGAAGCAAGGCCAGCCCTCCGGGGCGAGTGACCAGCCAGGTGCACAGCTTTCACATTTCCCCCTTCCAGAGGTAGGGGCACAGGAGCCAAATCTTTCCTGCTTTCCTGCTCGCGAGCACAGAAAACATCCATCTGTTGTGTTCTTCCCACATGAAAGGCCCATCAGTGTTCTCAGCCCGAGCTGCTCATCCAAGTCGCCCGCGGGCCCGCCCTGCCCCCAGCACTCAGGAGGCCCCTTAGCATTAAGGAAGATGACCTGGAGGGGCGTGGGTGACGGGACAATGACTCCGCCCCAGCCCACCACCCGCACTAACCCTGGCCTCCTGCCCGCGTGTCCAGGCACGCACAGCGCTCAGCGCATGTTCGGCTGTGAAATCCAGGAGGACGGCCGCTCCAGCAGCTTCTGGCAGTTTGGCTTTGATGGGCGGGACCACCTGTCGCTGGACCTGGAGACGCTGAGCTGGGTGTCAGCCGAGCCCATGGCCGTGCGGACCAAACACTGGTCCGAGTCGGAGCGCTGCTACGCCGAGTACGACAAGGCCTACCTGGAAAGCCTCTGCCTCACCTCTCTGCGCAGGTATCTGGAGCTGGGAGGCCCCAGCCTCACCCGCAGAGGTAAGGCCCAGCCTGAGGCGGTGCAGGGACCCCCCACGCTCCCATTCTCCAGCGCCGTCCCACTTGACAAAGCAGCCTGAGGGGTTGGGGTGGGGGGGGGGGGCATCCGCTGGGGCCCAGGAAGATGGCCAATCGCCAGAGCAGAGAGGACCCGGCTCAGGCCCTCGCCCCAGGGGAGGTGGACGGGGAGGAGTTCCGGAACCCCTGTCCAAGGGTGGTCGTGGGGAATAACACCCCTAACTCAGCCTCGTTTTCTTCATCTGGAGAGAGAATGGATGACACTTGGTGGCTCATAAAGTCCTTTTGGGGTTTAACATCCTGTGGTTCTGCTCCTTGGGAAACAACCCCAGGCCCCGGGGACAGCGTCCGTCACCACTCCCAGGACCAGCAGGACTGCGGGGGACGCTTCGCCCCTCCTTCCACACAGCCTCATGCTAAGCATGCTCCCCAGACCTGGTGCCTCCCAGACCCCTGACCCTGGCCTCAGGGCTGAGATAGAGGGCTGGGGTGGACACTAAGGAAGGGGGGTGCTTGGGGTGAGAGGGTAGAGGCTGCTGGGGCTGGGGCTGGTCGAGCGCTCAGCACACCAGGGACGTCTGCTCACTGAGTGGTGGGACGCGAATAGGCTGAGGTAATGGAGAAGACAGTCCCCAAAGGAAGGTTAGAACAAGTGAGGTCGGCAGAAGACTGGTTGTGAGAGAGAGCGCGTGGTTTAGAGCTCAGGTACTTGAGCCCAGCCTCCAGACCCACAGCGGCTCCAGGATGTGCCAGTTTCCTTATCAGTGTAATAGGGTCCCTGCGGCACCACATTGCTGTTAAATGAGTGGTGTTGAACTCCATTCAGCACCAGATTCTACCTCCTTCTCCTGGGAGATTAGGCAAGTTACCCACAGAAACAGAAACGGAAGCAGCAGGTTTGTAGCTATAAAGAGAAAGAGGTGTAATATAAGGAATTGACTCATGTGGTCATGGAGGCTTAGCAGTTTCAAGATCTGCAGTCCACAAGCTGGAGAACTGGGGGATCCGCAGTCCACAGTTCTGGCCCAATGTGGACAGGCTCGACCCACGAGGAGTGATGACAGGAAAGACCAGTGCCCCGCCGCAAGCAGCCAGGCAGGCGTCCCCTCGCGGCGGCCTCTGTCCTGTGCAGATCTTCAGGGCATGGATGAGGCCACCACATTGGGGGCGCCGTCTGCTTTACTGAGTCCTCAAAGTCAAGTGTGACTCTCACCTAGAAGCACCCTCAGCACCCCAGAAAACTGCCTGACCAAATGCCCATGGCCAGTCATACTGACACATAAAATGAACCGTGCACCTAGATTATGTCGTTCAGAACAACTCTGGGAGGAAGAAACGACGGGTCCCCATGAGGGCCTGCGAGGCAGAGGGCTGTGGACAGGACCCAGGCTGCCCTGCTCCAGAGCCCATGCTCACACCATGCTTGTTCTAAGGCGAGGGAAGGGGCGGCATTCAACAACCTTATTCAGCACCTGCTGTGTGCAGGAAGTCACGGGAAGCATATAAAGTCTCTAAGAAATCCCTAGGGTCTCTGTGGCATGAAGCGGGTGGTGTCAATATAGGACCCAATAGCCCTGCCAATGTGGTTCAGTGGTTGAGCACTGACCTGTGATCTAGGAGGTCTGGGTCAGTGCACATGCCTGGGTTGCAGGCTCGATCCCCAGCAGGGGGCGTGCAGGAGGCGGCCGACCAATGATTCTCTCTCATCATGGATGTTTCTATCTCCCTCTTCCTTCCTCTGAAATCAATAAAGATCTGTTTTAAAATATATATAAAGGACCCAATGGTCCCACCCAGGACTCCCTTGGAGGTGAGCGCAGGAAGTCACATCCCCGCCATGGGAATTCCCAGGACAGGGCCCCTCTGGAATGGGTGACAAAAGGTTGTCCCTGCCTCCAACATGGGTTCAGTGCCCCCCTGGAGAGAGCCCTGTCCTCATCTCCTCCCTGCCCTCCATCATGGAAGATGCTGGAGGGGCCTGGGATCAAACAGAGGGGACAGGCAGAGTGGCCACGCACCAGCCTTCCTCCCTCCCCCTCTCTCTGCAGAACCACCCACGGTGCAGGTGACAAGGCACACGACCCAAGGCAGGGGCACCGCGCTGAGGTGCTGGGCCCGGGGCTTCTACCCACAGGAGATCTCACTGAGCTGGTGGCTGGGGGAGGAGGAGCTGGGCCTGGAGGCTGAGCACATGGAGACGCGCCCCAGCGGGGACGGCACCTACCAGACATGGGCTGCCGTGTGGGTGCAGGCCGGGGAGGAGGCTGGCTACACCTGCCGCGTGCAGCACTCCGGCCTGAACCACACGCTCACTGTGGCTTGGGGTGAGGAGCTGGGCGTGGCTGGTGGGGGCCATGAGGGCAGGGAGGGTCCGAGGCCCTCAGAGATAGACCCATGGTCCTGGGGGTGCCTCCTTTTCTCCACCTACCTCAGAACCGCCCCCTCATCAAGAAGTCATTGCCATGGTTACCTACGCTATCCCTATCCTGGTGCTGGTGCTGGTGGTTGGAGTTGTGATCTTCACCAGGACGTGCCTTCGAGGTAGGTGGGGTGGAATCAAGGTGGGAGGCCCTCGGGCTGGTCCAGTCTCACAGGGGGAGACACTGCTCCACCCTGCAGCTGCAACTTTTCCCTTCTGGTGAGCAGCAGCTACTGCTGAGCCTGCCCCTGCCCACAGCCGCACACCGTCCTAGGGCCCGGGGACCCCCAGCAGCCAGGGGAGACTGCTGAGCTGGGAAGGGCCTAGAGGGGGGAGGGAGAAGGAAGGAAGACCCGGGCCCCCACTCACCTCACCTCACCTTTTGCTTTGTGTCTTTTCCCACAGCCAGGAGCACGGAATCCTACCAACAAGCCCCAGGTGACTGTGGGATGGGCGGGCTCTGGAGAGGGAGCCCCAGGTGCTCCCAGCATGACGGTGGTGCTTTAGGACCAAAGATGGGGGCCGGGCACTCGGACCGGGATTTCTCCTGCAGCTGGCCTCATCCCGCTCCCTTCTCATCCTGAAGCAGAGAGGGCGGGGTAAGGGCACTCCTGGGAGTCACCACCTGGTTTGGTGGGATCCAGGAGCAGGTTGGGGTCACCTTCCTCCTTCCTCCCTGCAGGTGGAGAGGAACCCCCATAATTCCCAGAGCCCAGTGAGAACAGGCTTGCTCAGCTCCTCTACTGACAGAAGTTCGCAGACCAAGAAGCTGTTCTGTGGGGTGATGGGGGCCTGGAAGCGCCTTGCACTAACTGGCAGATGTGATCTGACGTAGACCACCCAAACCTGTAGAGAATTTTTATGTTTATTTGAATCAAATTGCTGACATGCCAGGAAGAAAGATCGCAAATGCTCTGGAGACAGTTGCTGGGTTTCTTTTGTGCATTAGCGCTAAGGAAGATGGCGTGGAGGGGAGTGGATTACAGGATAACTAACAAGAGTATGTGCTTTCCTGAGGGTAGTGTTCTGGCATCTCAGAGGTGTGCTAACCTAGATGCACAAGAACAATGGACAGGGCTGGCTTAAGGTAAAGACAGACCATTTACTACAGAAGGTATAGGCCTGGGGCGTGCCCACCCGCCGTGAGCACCCAGTTAGGGACTTAGGATCAGATCACCCTGTGAGGTTACTTTCCACAGAACCCCTTGTTCATCCAGAGGGGTCCCTGCTACACTGGCCCCTGGCTTGCGGGGAGTCTTCCTCCACTTTCCTCCGTCTCTTGCAGGAGCAGCCCCCACCCCTAACTTCACACACTAGACAGAACCTAGCGGGCTCCCTGCTACCAGGAGCAAGGTCATCCTGACCTCCAGAAGTGTCTGCTCTGGAAATGGATGACGAGGTCCTTGGCAAGTAGGCATCACTTCAACTTTTTAAAATCATATTTCTCTGAGAGGTTAGTTCAGGGTCTTGCCAATCCTATCTAATAGAAGAGAAACATGGTAATTAGCATACGACCACTATCCTTCCCATTGGCTAATCAGGGAGATATGCAAATTAACTGTCAGCCAAGATGGCGGCCGGCAGCCAGGCAGCTTAAACTGAACATGAGGCTTGCTTGCTTCAGTGACGGAGGACTGCAACGTTCCCCGCCTGCCTTGCCAGCCTCTGAGCTTGCAGTTAAGAAACATTGTAACAAATATAGAAGCTAAACAAAACCCCAGAAACCTGCTTTCAGCTAGCTGGGATCTCAAAGCTGGAGTTGATACAGAGTTTCGATTATAGAACCGAAACAAACCAGATACCTTCTTTCAGCAGCAGAGGCCTAAGAGCTGGAGCCTCAGAGCTAAAGCTGGCCCAGAATTAAAAAAAAGAAAAAGAAAAAAAGGAGCGGTTGGGAGCTTCAGTCACCCCCAGCCTGAAAACAGCCCTCAGCCCCTCACCCAGACTGGCCAGGCACCGCAGTGGGGACCCCCACCCTGAAGGCTGTGTGACCAGCTGCAAACAGCCATCATCCCCTCACCCAGGCTGGCCAGGCACCCCAGTGGGGACCCCAATCCTGATCCAGGACACCCTTCAGGGCAAACCAGCCGGCCCCCACCCATGCACCAGGCCTCTATTCTCTATAGTAAAAGGGTAATATGCCTCCCAGCACCGGGATCACATGACAGGGGGCACCGTCCAAATCCCCTGATCAGCCCTGCTCTGTGCCTGATAGGGGGGAGCTCCCCAACACCCTGATCACCTTGCAGCTCTGTGTGTGACAGGGTGCGGCGCCCCAACCACCCCCTCCCCACGGGCCCTGCCCTGAGTGTGACAGTGGCAGCGCCCCAACCCCCTGACTGGCCCTGCTCTGTGGGTGATAGAGGGCAGCACCCCAACCCCCTGCTCTGCCCTGCTCTGTGTGTGACAGGGGGCGGTACCCCAACTCCCCTATTGGCCCTACTCTGTGAGTGACAGGGGGAGCTCCTCAACCCCCTTATGGGCCCTGCTCTGTGCATGACAGGGGGAGCTCCCCAACCCCCTGATCGACCCTGCTCTGTGGGTGACAGGGAGTGGTGCCACAACCTCCCCATCGACCCTGCCTTGAGTGTGACAGGGGGCGGTGCCCCAACCCCCCAATCGGCCCTACCCTGAGCGTGACTGAGGGTGGCATCGCAACCTCCTGATCCGCCCTGCTCTGTGCATGACAGGGGGCGGCGCCCCAACTCCCCCATCAGCCCTGCTCTGAGCATGACCAGGGGCTGCACCTAGGGATTGGGCCTGCCCTCTGCCACCTGGGAGCAGGCCTAAGCCAGCAGGTCGTTATCTCCCGAGGGGTCCCAGACTGTGAGAGGGCACAGGCCGGGCTGAGGGACCTCCCCGCTGCCAGTGCACAAATTTTTGTGCACCGGGCCTCTAGTCCTATATAATAAAAGGCTAATATGCAAATCGACTGAACAGCAGAATGACAGGTCGCTATGATATGCACTGACCACCAGGGGGCAGACGCTCAATGCAGGAGGAGAGCGCCACTCAGCCAGAAGCCACCGCCACTGTGCTAAGGATGTCCACAGGGAGCGGGCCTAACCCATCAGTCGGACATCCCCCAAAGGCTCCCAGACTGCAAGAGGGCACAAGCTGGGGTCAGGGACCCCCTCCAAGTGCACAAATTTCATGCACTGGGCCTCTAGTAGAGCCATAAAATGGAACTAAAAGGATCCTGTACTAGCCCCTGATCAGTGGACACACTCACTCCCCACACGCTCCGTCATGCTGCCTCCCTCCACTGAGGTCCTGTGAGCCCTTCCTGCCCAGGCCGTGAGCTCCTCCGAGCACCTGGTACCTCCCGCCGCACCCTGGTACACACTGAGCTCAGTCTGGTGCGCCTGCAAAACAGGCCGTGGACCATGACTCAACCAGCACCCTGCCGCTGGGTAGGAAGTAAACCCAGGGCCCTGAGTCCCATTCCACAGAGGGGTGCGCAGGCCCAGAAAGCAGGGTGGTCCCACCTGACCAGGCATCGCAATCGCTTTCATTTTTGTTGACCTGAATAGCAATGGCTGGTCTGTGTTCCCTAATGAAGATGAGGGCTCTGGTCCCAGCTGGACACTTAGTCACCCCTCAGTCACCCCGACCAGGAAATAACCTTGTGAAGGGAAAGGGCAAACGCAGAGGTGGCTCATCTTAGCCCTGAGTGTTCCCCTGGGTGATGCCAACAGGCAGGAGGGCAAAGGAGGAAGACCCTGGCCCCCTCGGAGCAGAAAAGGGGCCTGCAAACCTGCAGGAGCAGAACGGCAGCTGAGCAGGGCTCTTCCCTCAAATCGCAGGCCCCGGGGAAAGCAGCCCCCACCCAGCGGGGCACTGGCTTTGTGTCCTGGGCCCTGACCAGCTTTCCTTGGCTCAGAACCACGGGCTCTCCCCCTGCTGGCCTGCCCCTCGGCTCAGAACCACGGGCTCTCCCCCTGCTGGCCGGCCCCTCGGCTCAGAACCACGGCTCTCCCCCTGCTGACCGGCCCCTGCTCCCACAGGGCAGGGCATCTGCCCCTGAATGAAGTGCCTCCGTCCACCCTGATCACCTATCCCTCAGACCACACCATTGGCACAGATCTCACCTGCGGGCCACCCTGGAGGCTGGTTCCAATCCTGGACTTGGTTCAGGCTCCCACGTTCAGAGCAGACGTCTCTGGCTGCTCATGTGGCCCCGCTGGAGTCAAGAGTATTAGAATTCCTACCCCGCAAGTGGCAAGGCTTTCCCACAAGCCACCTTCAGGGCACCCGCACTCCCCCATTCACCCTCACTGTCCGGCCACACCTGCCGGCCTGAGGTCACCCTCCAGAATCCACGTCGCCCCGGGGAAGCCCCTCTGGACATCTCTGCTCTGAGGTCTCCAAGCGCCCACGCGGGTCTGCAGGGCGCCCCGGTGACTAACGCAGGGCCCGCCCAGGCGGCCAGGGGCTGCCCTCGGGGTCAGCGACGACGCTGGCAGGAAGGCCCCTTCCCTGTGCTCATCTTTTTTCACTTCCAACTTCTGGGAGAAGCTCACAGACCAGGGTGGAAGCAGAACTGCGGGCACAGGCTGTCTCGCGGGTATCTTTTTAGCCTCTCCTTGCCCCTGAACTGCCCCAGAATGGAACAGTAAGATCAGAATGGAGACACACAGCCTCACCTCAAGGCCAACAGTGGGAGGAGGGAGCCAGCCTGCCAGGGCTCACGACAAAGGTGACCCTCACTCACTCAGGCCCCTCCAGGCTTCCTTGCAGTGACCAGGGAGCCAGAGCTGTCTCCTTACCGCTGGGCTGAGTTAAGGGAGTGAGGCTGTGCTGAAATCCCTCTTCCCCTTGCAGGGGCTGGGGGTGGGGACGGAGGGGTGACCTGCAGGCACCAAGATGGGTAGCTGGGCCCCTGCCTGACTCCGAGTCCAATGGGACTGAGGAGGGGAGGCCCTGAGCTGGCTTCTAGGTGCTCTCCAGTGGTTCTTAAGCACGCAGCCTCCCTGCTCTTCCCTGCTCTGCACCGGGAGAGAGGAGGCAGGAGGAACTGTCCTGGCTTCCTGGAGCTCCATCCAGCCCCCATCCCGATCCAGAGATGAGCATCTTCAACAGCTAGGCAGGTGACTGAAGAGAAAGCCCATTGAGATCAATGAGTCAGGCACAGGCAGAGCTGGGGTCTCCCTAAAGTCCATGATGGTCAGACTACACCCCTTCTGAGCTCCCCAAGTTTATGCACTACTGAGACTGGCGGTATGTGCCAGGCTGGCCTGCTCTGGGGAGGGATCTGGCAAGGAGAGACCTGGGGGTGTACTCCAGCATTTCTTTTTTTCTTTTAATATATTTTTACTGATTTCAAAAGGGAAGAGGGAGGGAGAGAGAGAAACATCAGTGATCCATGATGGGTTGCCTCCTGCACGCCCCCGACTGGGGATGAGCCCAAAACCTGGGCAAGTACCCTGATGGGGAATGGAACCGTGACCTCCTGGTGCATAGGTTGATGCTCAACCACTGAGCCACACAGACTGGGCCCAGCATTTCTGCTATAGTCTACAACTCTTAGCCTCCTGGTCTAGCCCAACCTGCCCCAGTAAGATGATCAAAGTATAGGGGACTTTAAACCCAAGTTTTAAACAATAATAAGTAAGATGTACTAACAACTAAACATATGTATCCTTCTGACCCAGCAAGTCCACTCCCTAACCTTATGCCCAGGAGAAGGAATTGCACACTTATATTCACCACACGACAGAAGCACCGTCCATAATAAGCCCCAAACTGCAAACAGCACCAGTGCCCACCAACAGAAGAACAGATAAACATATGTGCTCTATTTACACACAGAGTATTTATACTAAAGGGTAATGAGCAATTACTACATACAAAGGCATGGGCAAATCTGCACATGAAGTGAAATGAGAAACGCTAAACGTAAAAGCATGCACTGTGCGGTGGCAAGCTCTGTACTGTATGATTTCATTTCTCTGAAGTCCACCAACAGACAAAACTGATCCCTCGCTAAAGAGGTCAGGATAGTGGGACATTCAAGATGGCAGTGGAGAAGGCTGAAGCTACACTCACCTCCTCCCAGGACCAAACTGGAATTACAACTAAATGAAACGGCCATCATCCTGAACAGCCAACTGAAGACTAGCTGAAGAGAAGTCTTCTCACCGAGGGTTTACAGAAGAGACCGCTGAGACTGGGACAAAGGGCAGAGAGGAGAAACGCTGGTCCCCCTCCCACGGCCAGTGGCTGAGGTTCCGGGGGGATATCTCAGCTCTGGGGGGCCCCCTGAGAAGCATCCGGTCTAAACCCCAGGCCCGCTCCCCAGTGCAGAGCACCAGAGCCGGGAAGAGGCACCCACATAACATCCAGCTGTGAAAAGCAGGGGAGTGTCTGTCTGCCAGGGAGAGACAGAAACAGACTCATAGACGGAGAACAGACTGTGGTGGTCACACGGGCAGGGTTTGGGGAACTGGGTAAAAGGAGTGAAAAGATGAAGAAGTTCAGATTGGCAGTTACAAAACAGTCACAAGGACATACAGTACAGCCCAGGGAACATAGACAATAATATTGTAATAACTATGTATTGTGCTAGGTGGGTGCTGGACTTACCAGAGGGATCACTTCGTAAGTTATATAAATGTCTGACCACTATGTTGTACACCTGACACTAATGCAGAATAATACTGAATGTAAAATTACAAATGTTACTATTGAAAAAAAATAAAAGCTGCTTGTCTACAAAAAATCAACCAATAAATGCATAAATAAGTGAAACAATTATCATTTTTTTCCTCTCTCTTTCCACCCCCTTTCTTTCTCTCTCTCTAAAACTCAATGAATAAAATTTTTTTAAAGAGACTTAGAATAGCCAGCTGGCGTGGCTCAGTGGTTTCAGTACTGACCTATGAACCAGGAGGTCACGGTTTGATTCCCGGTCAGGGCACATGTCCGGGTTGCGGGTTCTATCTGCGGTGTGGGATGTACAGGAGGCAGCCAATCTCTCTCATCATTGATGCATATATTCTTTCAAATTAGTGTTTTGGGTTTCTTTGGATATATTCCCGGAAGTAGAATTGCTGGGTCATAAGGCAGTTCCATTTTTAATTTTTTGAGGTAACTCCATACTGCTTTTCACAGTGGCTGCACCGATTTGGATTCGCATGAACAGTGTATGAGGATTCCATTTTTCTCCACATCCTTGACAACACTTGTTTGTTGATTTATTGGTAGTAGCCATTCTGATAGGTGTGCGGTTATATCTTATTGTGGTCAAAATTTGCGTTTCTCTGATGACTGGTGACATTGAGCATCTTTTCATATGTCTGTATTGGATCAATATATGCAATATACTTTTTACTGAGGGTCAGGTAAACATAGTAAAAAAACCGCTTAGAGAACCTTCGATGGACGGTAACCACACGCCTATAACTCTGTACTCTCGAGGGGACTGATGGTCTTACCCGTTTTTTGTTACTGCTGTTCCTGTAACGTGGATAGATTGGAGTGGATGGATAAATGAGTGGGTTATGCATAAATGACTGGAGGGAAGAATGAAAATGCATGGATGGGCGAGCGGGTGGTGAATGGAGGGTGAAGAATGGAAGGGGGAAGGGTATGCAGAGTTGGTGCGGGCACGCGGAGTTCGCGGTGCCCGAGCGGCCGCGGGGCGGTGGAGATGATCAGATGATCGCAGAAGTGAAGGTCGCGGGAGAAGTCAGGGCTGGAAGCCGAGGCTCTGCAGGCAGCAAGGGAGGGCGCGCCGGTTTGAAAAGGTAAGTTGGAGGCACACAAATCCCAGACAGATACGTGGACCTCGAGGCCACTCCACGCTACCGCCAGCTCAGCCCCACGTGGCTCCTCCCCAGGCGCCCCGCCCTCCAGATGGGCCTCGGGGCGGCTCTCCGAGCGGCTGCGGGCCGTGTCTGCGGGTGGAGGCGCACCGCACGCCGCTCCATAGCTCCGCTCACTCCTCCGCCTCCACGCCTTCCCGCCCACGGCGCCCTGTCCCTGCGGCTCGGCCGCGCGCACCATAGAGACGAGGTCCGCCGCCGGCCCAGACCGCCCCGTGCGGGTTAGAGCGCCCTCCCCCGGCATCTGTGGTCGCCGGGAGCCGTTAGAAAGCCGGCGTCAGCGGACGCCGATTGGACAAACGCTGAGGGAGGGAAACGCGTGCTGGACCCGCGTTCGCTCGCTGAGCCTCGACGGCGAGTGGGCCCGTGGGGCGCGGCCGGGAACCTGGGCCTCGAGCTCGGAAGAGCCTGAGAGGGAGCAAGGCTTCCCTGCGCCCGAGGAGGAGGAGGAGGAGGAGGAGGAGGAGGAGGAGGAGGAGGAGGAGGAGGAGGAGGAGGAGGAAGAGAGGAGGAGGAGGAGGAGGAAGAGAGGAGGAGGAGGAAGAGAGGAGGAGGAGGAGGAGGAAGAGAGGAGGAGGAGGAAGAGAGGAGGAGGAGGAGGAGGAAGAGAGGAGGAGGAGGAAGAGAGGAGGAGGAGGAGGAGGAGGAGGAGGAGGAAGAGAGGAGGAGGAGGAGGAGGAGGAGGAGGAGTCCGGAGTCGGTCACAGTGTCCCACTCCTCGACGCCAGCACCTGCCGGCGGCGCATCGAGATGGCCGGCCACCGCCCTGCTCGCAACCCCGTGCAGACCCTGCAGGAGGAGGCGGTGTGCGCCATCTGCCTCGACTACCTCACGGACCCCGTGTCCATCGGCTGCGGGCACAACTTCTGCCGCGGGTGTGTGACCCAGCTGTGGGGCAAGGACGACGAGGACCAGGCGGTGGGGGCCACGGGCGGATGGGACCACTCCATTCGGGAGGTTTTGTACCAGCAGATCGCGGGCGAGTTGTTCCAGGACCCGGAGGAGGGACCCTGGGTCGCAGGCGGTGGCATCAGGAATTGGGACGACGCGTGGGTCCCGGAAGAGGGGGACTATTACCGAATTGACATCTACGGGGAAGAGGCGTTGCAGGAGGACTGGTATGAGGAAGATTGGTACTTTGTCCCGCTCCCGCCCCCGCCGGCGCCCCCGGCCCCCCGCCGGCGGTTCACCTGCCCCCAGTGCCGCCGGAGCTTCAGGAGCCGCAGCCTCCGCCCCAACCTGCAGCTGGCCAACATGGTCCAGATCATCCGCCACCTGCGCCCCGACCTGGTCTCGGGGGGTGAGCACGGCGTCTGCTCCGAGCACCAGCAAGCCCTGAAGCTCTTCTGCGAGGTGGACGAGGAGGCCATCTGCGTGGTGTGCCGGGAGTCCCGGAGCCACAAGCAGCACAGCGTGGTGCCGCTGGAGGAGGTGGAGCAGGAGTACAAGGTGAGCGGCCTACATTAAGGGGATATGGGAGTTTGGACAGGAGTTGGCAGGGATGGGTTCTTGTTTAGTCTTTTTTTGTTAGAGATTTGGGGGCGGGGGGTGGGGGGGTTACAGAGGAGAAAGATGAACACACAAGGACAAAGGCTGAGGCTGTCCTCCCCAGAGGAAGCTGAGCAAAGATAGAAGGTGACCATTGTCAGTCAGCCTAGGCAGAGGGACAGAGGTAACAGATCCCTGGTATTAATTTCCGTCTGACCTGAGTTCTGAGTTTATCCCTAACCAAGACTCCAGAACTCTGAACACATAGAAATGGAAAGCTGAGGTACTTGACTTCTCAGCACAAGCAGAATCAGAACGTAACTGGGCTACTGCGGGCAGCTGGCCATGCCCCACACCAACTGGCCATGTCCTGGTCACTTTGCTTCCCTGGTGTGATGTAGAGTGAAGGACTTAGGATCAGGTGACCTGTCTCATCTTAGGCAGGTTTCAACCTGTTCGCGTTATTTTTTCCCTAGGCTTGTTACAATTAAAAGAGATCACGTGTGCCCTGGCCAGTGTGGTTCAGTTGGTCGTGTTGTCCTGTGCACCGAAAGGTCACCAGTTCATTTACCGGTCAGGGCATATGCCAAGGTTGTGGGCTCAACCCCCAGTCAGGGTGCGTGCAGGAGGCAGGTGATTGATGTTTCTCTCTCTCCCCCGTCCCTTCCTCTAATATATATATTAGAGAGAGAGAGAGAGAGAGAGAGAGAGAGAGAATCATGTGCGTTAAAATATTTTATAAACCATAAGGCACTAATCAGATGTTTACTTTTATATTTTACTTTCCTTTTTGTCTTCCCTTCTTTGGATTTTGACCTGGTTAATGCCTTGCTTTCTAGTTCTCATTCTGAGTATTAGAAAGTTGACTCAATGACAAAAGTCAGTGTGAATACTAACTTCCTTACCAGAACCTAGGTGATGTGGCCCTTTGCAGTACCCAAGGAAGAAGAAGTCTTCAGGCCCAAAAAGTCTTAACCTGGTGGATATTTAGTAGCAGCTGCTCACATCTCAGTAGTGCTTTACAATTTATAAAATGTATTTCCTCATGTTCTCCTATAGCAGTGATTTTCAAACTGTGGATTTTCACCATTTAGTGGTTCTTAAAATAAATGAGTCATGCCCAGCATTATTTTAAAACTAAATAGAAAATATCACTGTGCATGGAGCATAGGAAGATATCCTATATAATAAAGAGGTAATATGCAAATTGACCATCATTCCAGCACACAAGATGGCCGCCACAGATGGCTGCCACAAGATGGCCGCCACAAGATGGCCACCCCATGTGGTCAAAGATGGCCACACCCCATGTGGCCACAAGATGGCTGCCACAAGACGGCCACCACAAGATGGCTGCCACAAGACGGCCGCCACAAGATGGCTGCCACAAGACGGCCGCCACAAGATGGCTGCCACAAGATGGCCACCACAAGATGGCCAGCAGGGGAAGGCAGTTGTGGGTGATCAGGCCAGCAGGGAAGGGCAGTTGTGGGTGATCAGGCCAGCAGGGAAGGGCAGTTGGGAGGGACCAGGCCTGAAAGGGAGGGCAGTTGGGAGGGACAAGGCCTGCAGAGGAGGGAAGTTAGGGGGAACCAGGCCTGCAGGAGAGGGCAGTTGGGAAGGACAAGGCCTGCAGGGGAGGGCAGTTGGGAGGGACAAGGCCTGCAAGGGAGGGCAGTTAGGGGGACCAGGCCTGCAGGGGAAGGCAGTTGGGGGGACAAGGCCTGCAAGGGAGGGCAGTTAGGGGAACCAGGCCTGCAGGAGAGGGCAGTTGGGAGAGAGAAGGCCTGCAGGGGTGGGAAGTTGGGGGGGGACAAGGCCTGCAGGGAAGGGCAGTTGGGAGAGACAAGGCCTACAGAGGAGGGCAGTTGGGGGGAGGGGGGACCAGGCCTGCAGGAGAGGGCAGTTGGGGGGGTGACCAGGCGTGCAGGGGAGGGCAGTTAGGGGTGACCAGGCGTGCAGGGGAGTGCAGTTAGGGGCAATCAGGTTGGCAGCAAAGGGCAGTTAGGGGCAACCAGGATGGCAGGGGAGGGCAGTTAGGGGCAACCAGGGCAGCAGGGGAGGGTAGTTAGGGGCAATCAGGCCGGCAGGAGAGGGCAGTTGGGGGGGGGGGACAGACCAGGCCTGCAGGGGAGGGCAGTTAGGGGCAATCAGGTTGGCAGGGGAGGGCAGTTAGGGGCAACCAGGCCTGCAACGGAAGGCAGTTTGGGGGGAACAAGGCCTGCAGGGGAGGACAGTTGGGAGGGACAAGGCCTGCAGAGGAGGGAAGTTAGGGGGAACCAGGCCTGCAGGAGAGGGCAGTGGGGGGGGTGGGTGACCAGGCATGCAGGGGAGGGCAGTTAGGGGCAACCAGGGCGGCAGGGGAGGGCAGTTAGGGGTGACCAGGCCGGCAGGGGAGGGTAGTTAGGGGCAATCAGGCTGGCAGGAGAGGGCAGTTGGGGGGGGGGGGGGACCAGGCCTGCAGGGGAGGGCAGTTAGGGGCGACCAGGCCGGCAATGGAGGGAAGTTAGGGGCAATCGGGCCAGCAGGGGAGCAGGTAGGCGTCGATCAGACTGGCAGGGGAATGGCTAGGGGGTGATCAGGCTGCAGGCAGAGGCGGTTAGGGGCAATCAGGTAGGCAGGCAGGCGAGCAGTTGGGTGCCAGCAGTCCTGGATTATGAGAGGGATATCTGACTGCCTGTTTAGGCCCAATCCCACTGGGGTCCCAATTGGAGAGGATGCAGGTTGGGCTGAGGGATCACCACCCCCCAGTGCACGAATTTCATGCACCGGGCCGCTAACATTTTATATATATATATATATATATATATATATATATATATATATATATATATATATATATCCATTATGACCAGCCACCATGATGTGCACTGACCACCAGGGGGCAGATGCTCAACACAGGGGCTGCCCCCTGGTGGTCAGTGCGCTCCCACAGCCAACCTCCCACAGTCCCTACCCTCCTTCCCCGCCTCTGACTGGCCAGCCTGGGACTGGGTGAGATGGCCCTGATCAGCCCCAACACCCAGCCAGGCCAAGGGACCCCACCCGTGCATGAATTCATGCATTGGGCCTCTAGTTGTTTTATAAAAGTTGTAAATTATATATACACATGTGTATACTTGGTCCAGAGTAAAAGGTATTGCTTACTCTGGGTTGCAGTCAAAACACAAGCAGAACATCATATATTAGATATCACACACACCCTCACTTTACAGTAACTATTGGTAAGTACAGTTAAGATAAACCTTTAGAAATCACTGCTAATTCCATATTAACCTGACTTTAAGGACAAACCCACTTTCCACCCGGGTAATAACTAAATTTGCCTACAGAAGGAACTATGTTCTATACACTGAAGCTGAGGAAAGGAGGTAACCTTACATTCCTCTGCTAGAATTTTTCTGGAAAAGATTTGAAACTGAAATTTTAATTAAAAGCCAGTTTAAGCAAGAGAAAAGAGGTGGTCTCTTCAACTGGGAAGGTCAGATAACACTCATTTGAAACCTGAAAATTTTTTATAAACAACAAATCCAGTTAAAGAAATTGGGGATAACCCCTTTTGAAATATAGAATATTTTAAAATAAAACTTTTATTTTAAAAAAGTTTTTATTGATTTTTAGAGATAGAGGAAGGACGAGGAATAGATAGAAACATCATTGATGAGAGAAAAATCATCAATCAGCTGCCTCCTGCACACCCACTACTGGGGATCAAGCCCAGAACCCAGGTATATGCCCTGACTAGGAATTGAAACAGCAACCTCTTGGTTCTGGGGTTGATGATCAACTGCTGAGCCACACTGGCCGGGCTTACTTTCAAATACACACCAGAACTTAGGTAGATAGCACTGCCAAACATAGGAATTACAATAAAAAGGTAAAAATCTTTTGTTTTATGTAAGTTATGTGTAAATTGATAGTAAGTGACATATTCTTTCATTCTTTATACAGTTCATAGTTTTGTAACTTGCTTTCAAAGGTGAATGCACATTCCAGTAGCATGATTTAGAATTTTACTGAACAAAAGTCTTATAATAGTTAACATTGTATAAGGAACTATTTTTGTACAGTGGTTTATTTAACATTGTACATTATCCATCTCACAGTTCTGGTTACATGAATTCTCTCATCAGCTATTAATTCAACACATATTTTTTTTAACTACTTTGGAGTGGTCAGGCTTTTTAGTTTTAGGTGTTAGGAATAGATTTGTTACTTATCAATGATTTTCAGGAATAGGAGAGAAAGGCATTCTCCCCCCTCCCTCCACAACTTCTATCAGCATTTCAGGTATGGGTTATCCTGGGTAGAGCAAGCAGCCTTCAGATTAGGTCTATACTACTTAATGAGGTATTTAATAGGCTGGGTAGCCATAGATGTTCATTTCTACTATTGCATATCCAGGGTAGTTATATTGTTTTGAAGTCAATGTTCTTTTGTTGAAAGTATTACAGATACATATCCTCTACCCCTGCCCCTCATGATCCCCCTCCTCCCCTGCACCTGCCCTCTCCACCTTCACCGCACTATTATCTATGTCCATGGGTTATGCATATATGCATGTAAGTTCTTTGGTTAATCTCTTCCCACCCCCATCCCCCAAAGTTCTTTTAAATGTTCTTTTAAAGTTTGAAGTTTAATTTTGTATAAAAAGAGGCTTTTTAACTCTGAAAACTTATTTACATCTTCCTTTTTGTCCATTCCATGAGTTAGAGTTCGTCTTGACTCTTCAAGCTAGAATCAGAGGATTGTGAAAGTAAGACCACTTAGATTTGACTAAGGGCACCATTAAATGGTGTCAGGTTTTAGGCGGCAGGTGGGTGTATAAAAAGAAAATGAACAAAGAATTTCACCTATGGAGGCTCAGGCATAGCTGAATGCCTGTATTGCCCTGCCACCCAGCTGCCGCCTATAAAGTCATTCATCGCTCTGCAAGAGGGACCAGATGCTTCCATCATCAGTATTCCTTGTTTATGTTTTTTCCTTTGACATAGCTAAAGATGGCAGCCAATTTTTTTTGAGGTGTTTATCAAGCATATATTCACATTATGATGTAGAAGATAGGGTCAGCTTCTCCAGTTGAGTTATTTGAGTGTTGGGCAGTGACACCATGCCAAACACTGTTAAATTTATGCCATTAAAAACAGTGTTCTACAGAACACGATCCTCTGCAGCTTTAAGATTGGACTGTATTGGAATATTAACAGGAATCTTCAAAGGCCATGAAAGCTTAATGTTAAATAGCCCTTTTAATTGCAAAGGAGAAAAAAATGGAGAAACTTGTGAAACCTTACATTCCAAGTGCTGTCACAACTTTAAGAGGAAATTGGGGAATCCCAGGATTTCTTCATTTACTTCTGCAGTTTTAATAAGGAATTGATGACTGAGCATATCACTCTTCAGGTTTTAAAAAACATCAGCTCATCTTTCTTTGCTATTAGTTGAGATGAATCTACTGACAAAGGAAATTGTGCTTTGCTTATTTTCACAATTAGGCTTTAAAAACCATGGATGTGCTGTTTTCATAAGCCTCATACTTGACCACTAAAGACAGTATTTTTTTTGAAACTGTTATCACATAAACTGAGTTTGGTGGAAAATTATAGTATTCATTGATGGTGCTACAGCAATGGCATGTTTTGGATCGGTTTTGTTTTGGGGAGGCAAAAAATGAAGAAAATTGGCATTCAAGATGTCCTGCAATAGTCAATACCAACCACAAACTTCCATCGATCTGCCCACAATCTACTGGAAATCTTCAGCCTTGCTGTCAGGTTCATTATTTGAAAAACATTACATCTGATCCCAGTTTGCCTTGGGTTTTGAAGATCTAAATGCTGTCCAGAGTGTTTTCTGTTATATACTGAGGTTCCTTGGTTGTTAAAGAACTGAATTTAGCTGAATTTATGGTCAGAACAACAGAATTTGGAACACCAATAACAGAACAATCCTGATTTTAAAACACCAACAAAAAAGAACCTGTACTTTAAAAAATTAAAGCTTTCAGAATGTAACACATTGAAGTTTAAAATACATTGACCCTGAAATTTCCAGGAGCAAACACCAGCACTGCTCATTATTAAATACTTGAAGCAAAACTTGCCAAAAATCCAGCTACAGATAGCAAACTCATGCTAACAATGTCTACTTTCTTGGTCAGTCTTTTGAGGACCAGATTCATGAATGTTATTTCAAGAAAAAAAAATGAAATATACAGAACTATTTTGGGGTGATGTATTCTTTAGTAGCTTTTGGGAAGAATGTGTTTCACACTGATGTTTAGTTTTCACTGGAAGAACTTCAGAAAGATTTTTATGGAACTCAAAAGTCCGACTGTTTTTACTAGCAACTTCCAGATACTCTAGAGAAATTTAGATGTCAAACGACTGAACAGAATACTTCATTCCATTTTTCCTTACATTGTAAAAGCTTTTCTTCTTTTTTTGCTATATCTAGCTGTGGGGAGAAAACAGTGAAAGAATGTTGTTAAACAGCTTGCGTTTTGTTGCATCTTCTACACCGCCCAGGAAAAAAAGTTAAGGTATAACTGTGACATGGTTATCATATCATCTGAATAAAGTTTTGCATTCCAAGATTACCATTTTTTAAATTGATTTTAGTTGTGATACTTAATTTTGAAAATTTAAGGATCACTGGAAGGAAAATGTAAGATTTTTAGATGTATGAGTAGAGGTGTGGGTTACAAAAATGTTGAGAAAAACTGGTATATCCATACCCAGCAGCTCATCTGTTTATTGCAGGTCTTCCCTACAGGTTTAGCTATTGACCACTGTATCAAAGTCAGACTGTTTAAACTTGCTCCTCTCTACCCCTGTGGCTGTACCCGGGACCTCATTTTCAACAGACTTGCTACATACCTGAAATCCTCAACTCCAATCGCACTATGACCTTGGCTCTTAGCTTTCTGGTGCAGTTAAAAACACTCGTTATACTAGCTACCGTTCGATCAACTTCTAATTGTTTTCCTTCCCAATTTATCAGATACTTGCTAGCCTTACTTACTATCCTACTGAGCCTGGACCTTGTGATTGGTCTTGGTGTGAAGAACTGGTTCATGTTATGGTCTAGGCCAGGGCTTCTCAACCTCAGCACTGTTGACACATTTTGAGTGAGCTAATTTTTTGGTGGTGGGGAGAAGGTTGTGCATTGTAGGCTACTTAAGAGTCTCTGGACTCTTATCTACTAGATGTAAGTAGCACCACTCCACCAGTTGTGACAACAGATTTCTCCAGACATTGCAGGATGAGATGTCAGGGGAGGGGAGTGCACGATCATCCCTAGTTGAGAACTACTGTTCTAGATGCAGGGAAACTGGTCATATCCATAGACTAGCCTCACTTAGGCCCTACAGCCAGTGCCTGGCATAGTTGTTCAAGTGTTCAGTGGAAGAACAGCCTTACCTAGCTGGACCCTTAGTAAATGTAGTCTCAACATCAGTAGGTTAATTGATAGGACCCAGACTTCTCCCAGCTCTTGGTGTGCAGATGGCAGGGTCAGCAAGCCTTTTATAAACATTAGCGCTGCTTATGTCACTGACACTTGGGAGAACAGGACAGTGACAAAGCAGTATATGAAATCAAGATCTAGGAATGATTAGTCAAAAGCAATCACTTTAGCTACTCAGTTTCAGCAAGGCCACAGGGCAGTCTTTTGTTTTTTAGGTATTATGCAGCCCTAATACAGGAGACCGGAGCCTGTCTACTCTTGTCAGAGTGTGGGTGGCCCTGTGGTGGTACATATGAATATCAGCCCCTAAAGTACTTCCTTAAAAGCTAAGACTCCCCTGCCATTGGTCATCAACCTCTGGCCACTATGCCATGCCTCCTGAAACTTTTATAGGACCTATAATTTCCTTGCTATTTCCCACCCCTATCCTTGACCCCCTCTGAAAGTTATCCTATAACAGTGAAGTTATTACAAATATGTATTGACTAATAAAATGAGATTACAAAGAGGGCGAGGCAGGCTTACTAGTCCTCTATACTAGATCTAAAAGGACTTTCTGCACTGATGGATGTGTTCTAAATCTATGCTGTCCAATACAGCAGGTACCACTAGCTACATATGACTTTTGAGCTCTTGAAATGTGGCTAGTGCAACTCAGGAACTAAATTTTCAATTGTGTTTAATTTTAATTGATTTTAAATAGTTATACTTGGCTGATGGCTAAAGTAGGTTGAATTCTGCTCCTTCCTAGGGCCCTAAAGAGTAATAGCAAGTCCAAAGAAAAGATGAAAATAAGCCAAAAAAACAAGTACAATTTATTTACCCAATCAGGAGAGAAAGGCTGTAAGGTGATATTTTTAAGCATATAAGGAGAACATATTTAAGAGAAGGCTTTCTTGTATTTTCAAAAAAATCTAACCAAAATGGCCATGAGCCAGTTTCACTTATAGGGGATATGACAGGGTTTTAGTAGAAATTAGCTTTAAAAAAATATTGTATTAACCCCTTCACCAAAAAAGCTGGGAGGCTGGGTCCTCAAAACAGGAATAGTATAAGTGAGGTTTTATTTGGTGCCTAATGTAGGGCAAAACTTAGTATTAAGCAGGTAAGTGAGTTCTTCCCTTTCTCATTTCACAGCAACTCCTGACAGAGGATGGTGAGGAGGTCTTGGAGTCCTAGAAGGGAAAGCAGTTTGTGCTGACAGTATTAATGAGAAAAGCGAGAGGTGTGGGAAGAACAGGGCTACGGAGACCATGAGAGATGATGGTGGTGATATATTACACTTTTTAAAAAATATATATTTCTATTGATTTTAGAGAGGAAGGGCGAGAGGTAGATAGAAACATCAATAATGAGAGAGAGCCATTGATTGGCTGCCTCCTGCACGCCCCCGACTGGGGATCAAGCCTGCAACCTGGCATGTGCCCCCGGCCGGAATCAACCCCAGGACCCCTCAGTCCAAAGGTTGATGCTCTATCCACTGAACAAAACTGGCTAGGGCCATATATTACAATTTTAATGACAGCTCTGGCCCACAAACCAGAGAGTTCTCAGAGGTACGGTCTAAGAACTCTGTGCTTGGGGAAATGGCTCATTTCTGCATGTGAGAAACAAAGGAGGAGAAGTAACAAGGCTCCTGTTATCAGGAGACCTGCAAAGAGGAAGGAAATGGCCTGTAAGTTAGTACTTTCCTCCCCCTCCCAAAGGGGGAAAATGGACATCTCAGGGATTTGTATTAAGGAACAGGAAGGCTTGCCCAGCCTGCATGGCTCAGTGGCTGAGCATCCACCTATGAACCAGGAGGTCACAGTTCAATTCCCAGTCAGGGCACATGGCCAGGTTGCGGGCTCAATCCCAAGTTGGGTGCATGCAGGAGGCAGCCGATCAATGATTTTCTCTCATCATTTATGTTTCTCCCTCTCACCCTCTCCCTTCCTCTCCAAAATTAATAAAAATATATTAAACACACACAGGAACTCTCATTCCTCCACAGCTATCTGAGGTTCAAACTTAGGCCTTCCTGACTTTTTTTCTCATCCTAATGTACTTGGATTCAGAGTTGGTCTGAGGCTTCTGGCTGACAATTCCACTTGGCACCAAGATGGGCCCAGAAATACAAAGTGGGATCCATGTGCCTGGAAGAGGCTCCCTGGAGGTCACATAACCCTTTTTTGTCTGCCATTTCCTAGGCACACAGAATCCCCTCTCCCCCTACAGCAAAGGATGGAATTTCTCAGCAGGCTTGGCTGAGAAACCCAAGTGTGAGCAGGAAATACTGTGGCTTCAGCCCTCTTACCTTGTGGTAAGCTAAACCAGCTTCAAGGTTCCATCTCAACACATTCTCCTGACCCTGGTTCATATGAAATTCTCTTCCTAGTAATAAAATCAGAAAAGCACCTTGGTCACACTTTTACTTCTCCCTACCACCTAATGCTGCTTTAAATCCTTTAACAAAGCTAAGAGCTTGCATTCACCCTGCATTTCTTATAATCCTGCCTGGACCAGGCCTACTTCCACAGCTTCTGACTCTGCACATCAGCTAAAGCACCCAAGGCCTCGAGCAGTGATGGCGAACCTTTTGAGCTTGGCGTGTCAGCATTTTGAAAAACCCTAACTTAACTCTGGTGCCGTGTCACATATAGAAATTTTTTGGTATTTGCAACCATAGTAAAACAAAGACTTATATTTTTGATATTTATTTTATACTAGGGGCCCGGTGCACGAAATTCCTGCACCGGGTGTGGTGTGGGGGGTGGGGAGTGTCCCTCAGCCCAGCCTGCCCCCTCTCACATACTGGGAGCCCTCAGGCGTTGACCCCCATCACCCTCCAATCGTAGGATCGGCCCCTTGCCCAGGCCTGACGCCTCTGCCAGAGGCGTCAGGCCTGGGCAGGGGACCCTCATTTCCCCCCATCACTGGTTCTGCCCCCAGCCCAGGCCTGATGCCTCTGGCCCAGGCGTCAGGCCTGGTCAGGGGACCCCCAGATCCCTCTGATTGCTGGCTCTGCCCCTTGCCCAGGCCTGATGCCTCGGCCAGAGGCGTAGACCCCCATCACCCTCTGATCGCCTGATCAGCCCCTTGCCCAGGCCTGACGCCTCTGCCAGAGGTGTCAGGCTTGGATAGGGGACCCCCATCTCCCCCCGATCACTGGCTCTGACCCCCGCCCAGGCCTGAGGCCTCTGGCCCAGGAATCATGCCTGGGCAGGGGACCCCCATCTCCCTCTGATCGCTTGCTCCACCCCCCGCCCAAGCCTGACGCCTCTGACCCAGGCTTCAGGCCTGGGCAAGGGGACCATCATATCCCCCCAATCCCCGGCTCCGCTCCCCACCCAGGCCTGATGCCTCTGGTCCAGGCATCAGGCCTGGGCAGGGGACCCCCAGCCCCCCGCCCAGGCCTGATGCCTCGGCCAGAGGAGTTGACCCTCATCACCCTCTGATCACCAATCACCGGATCAGCCCCTTGACCAGGCCTGAGGCCTCCGGCAGAAGTGTCAGGCCTGGGCAGGGGACCCCCAGCTCCCTGCGGTTGCAGGCTCCGCCCCTGCCCAGGCCTAATGCCTCTGGCCAAGGCATTAGGCCTGGGCAGGGGACTCCCAGCTCCCCGCGATCTCCCACTCTGCCCCTGCCCAGGCCTAACACCTCTGGCCGAGGCATTAGGCCTGGGCAGGGGACCCCCAGCTCCCCTCAGTTGCAGACTCTGCCCCTGCCCAGGCCTAACGCCTCTGGCCGAGGCGTCCAGCCCAGGCAGCGGGGACCAGCAGTGGCAGCGGGGGGCGCCACGATCGCACGGGCTCCGCCCCTGCCCCTGCCCCTGCAGGACGCCTCTGGCTGAGGCGTCTGGCCCGGGCAGCAGGGACCTGCAGCTGCAGCGGCCCCGCAATCGTGGGCTCTGCTTTAGGCCCAGGCAAGGGACCCCTAGCTCCTGGGACTGCCAGCTTTGACCGTGCCCAGCTCCCATCGCTGGCTCCACCCCTACTTCCTGCTATCACTGGCCAGGGCGACAAAGGCACCTGATTCTCCGATCATGGCTGGGGGGCAGCTCTTAGCTCCCCCCTGGGTTTCCAATCACTGTCAGTGGCAGGGGGCTTCTTCCTGCTTTCCCTTTTGCCTCCCTGCATTGTGCCTACATATGCAAATTAACCTCCATCTTTGTTGTCAGTTAACTGCCATCTGAGTTGGCAGTTAATTTGCATATAGCCCTGATTAGCCAATGAAAAGGGTAGCTCGTACGCCAATTACCATTTTTCTCTTTTATTAGTGTAGATATTTAAACTAGAGGCCCAGTGCACAAAAATTTGTGCACTGGGGGGGAGGGGGGTCCCTCAGCCCGGCCTGTGCCCTCTCGCAGTCTGGGACCCCTCAGGAGATAATGACCTGCTGGCTTAGGCCTGCTCCCGGGTGGCAGAGGGCAGGCCCAATCCCTAGGTGCAGCCCCTGGTCGGGCTAAGAGCAGGGCCGATTGGGGAGTTGGGGCGCAGCCCCCTGTCATGCACAGAGCAGGGCGGATTGGGAGGTTGTGATTCCACCCTCAGTCACGCTCAGCGAAGGGCCGATTGGGGGGTTGGGGCACCGGCCCTGTCACACTCAAGGCAGGGTCAATGGGGAGGTTGCGGCGCCACCCCCTGTCACGCACAGAGCAGGGCTCATCAGGGTGTTGGGGCACTGCCCCCTGTCACGCACACAGCAGGGCCCATCAGGGGGTTTGGGGCTCCCCCATCACTCACAGAGTTGGGCCGATAGAGGAGTTGGGGCACCGTCCCCTGTCACACACAGCGCAGGGCGGATCAGCAGGTTGGGGCGCCACCCTCTCACCCACAGAGCAAGGCCAATCAGGGGGTTGGGGCGCCGCCACTGTCACACTCAGGGCACAGCCGATGGGGAGGTTATGGCTCTACCCTGTCACACACAGAGCAGGGCCCATGGCAGGGCGGGGGGATTGGGGCAGGAAGCCCCGCCCGTGAGCATGAGTGGGGGACCAGGGGCTCTTTCACACCTGGGCCCTGGCCCTCCCTCAGGGATGCCGATTCCACAGGGGCTCCCTGGGCTGTTCAAAAACCAGATGAGGTTTCTCAAGGGGAAAATACAATGCGACTGACTGCTGATGTCCCTGGAAGTGGAGGCAGGAGGTGGGGGAGCGCGTGCCCTGGGAGCAGAGGAAATCCTCCGCGTAGACCAACAGCCGGGGCAGCCCTTGCGCAGCCAGCGACTCGCCCGATACACGGAGCCAGATACACGGAGTCCCTGCCTGAGCGGGCACAGCCGGGCTGGTCGGGTGCGTGACGGCGGGCGGGGGCCTAGTGCCGCGTTAGGAACCTTAAGGGCGGGGGTGCAGGTGGCCACCGGGGTGAATCCAGCTGTGGGGGTGCCTCAGGACAGGGCCCTGAGGAGGGCGGGGCGTGCAGGCCGCAGCGATCAGTGCTCCCAGGAGGCATCGCGGCCCTTCCGCTCCGCGCGGCCCCGCCCCGGCAGCTGTCACCGCCCGCGCCTCCTCCCGTCTGCCCTCCCTCCCATTGGAGCATCCTTCCCCCATGGCCACTGGGGTCTGTCCCACATCTCCTGTCTTTCTCCAGTCGGCCCCAATATCCCGCCCCCGGCCCATCTAACCCCCAAAACGGTCCCGCCTCCCCAAGACCTAAACCAGGGCCGGTCCCAGAGGCGCTCACGGAGAAGGCGGGCGTCAGTCCGCCGGCACCTGGGCCTTCACCCTCCACACACCCCGCCCCGCAGGCCCGGGCCCGAGTCCGTCACAGAAAAGCAGACACTGGGTCCAACCCTCCCTTTATTTTACCCGGAGGATACGGCGGCCTCCTGCCGAGGGCCCGGGAAGGAGGGCGGGGACCTGAGCCCTGGCCGGGCGGGTCAGCAGGTCAATCGGAGCGTCAGCCGGTGCCCCGAGCGGCGAGTTCAACTCCCGGTCCGGCACGCGCCCGGCGGCCGACCAGGTCCCGGCCGGAGGCAGCCAGGGACATGGATGGATCCCTCCCTCCCTCTCTCCCCTTCCTCCCCCGCGTCCTCTCGAGAAGCCAGTAAACACATCCTCGGGGGAGGCTTTACAAACATCTGCACTGGACGGCGCTGCGAGCGCCGTCCCTGCCGGGACGTGCAGCCGTGTGCCCCCGGGACCCGCAGGCAGCCAGGCGGCCGTGAGCCGCTCACCTCCCTGCGGCCGGGCCCGGACATCAGCACCCGGAGGCCTCCCTCTCGGACCCGCCCGGTTCTGCCCGCGACCCGGTTTCCCGTCACCCCGGCTTCCGCTCTGGACGCGCTCTCGCCGGGGCCCGAACCCTCCCGCCCGCGGCGAGCTCCCCGGAATCTCAGACGTAAACCCCTCGGGAAGAGCCGCCCCTGCGCGTGGAAACCTCTCGGGGCTTCCTAGTCCCGGGCACCGTCCATGTCAACAATCTGACGCCGCGGGTTCGCACTGCGACCCCCACAGGAAGCTCCGCCAGCGGGGCCACCGCCGGGCGCGCGGCCCGGAGCCCGAGTCCTCGGGGCGATGCCGGCTCGTCCCCCTTCCGCTCCTCAGGCTCCTCGGCCCCATCAGCGTCCGAGGGGCGTTTTGAAACAGGGTGGTCTTGGCTTCAGAATATTTATTCACGTTACCAAGTTACGCTGTGTGGGTGTTGTCATCTCACCTCGCTCTATACGCTCCGTGGCGCCGCCATCTTGCGCGGCATTGAATCATGGGGGCCGCCATTTTGCGAAAGAGGGCGGGTGTTTCCGGTTCCGGCGGGGGATGTTCTCTCTTTTCCTCGCGGGGCGGCGGCGGTGGTGGTTGCGCTGCTGCTCTCTCTGAAGTATCCAGGTCCATCCTCGTCGCTGCGGCGACCCCCGCACCCGCCGCCGCCATGACTGAGCAGATGACCCTCCGTGGCACCCTCAAGGGCCACAATGGATGGGTGACCCAGATCGCCACCACCCCCCAGTTCCCGGACATGATCCTGTCCGCCTCTCGAGGTACGAGCTGAGATGCGGGGCGGGCGATTGGAGGATAAGAGAGGGTGTCCCTGTCGCGTGGCTGGGCCCGTGGCACGCGGCCGGGAACGGGGCGGAAGGGCCGCGCGGACTGTGCCCCGGCCTCGGCCGGGATGCAGACGTGGAGACGGGTCAGCCCGCGGCCGCCGGGAGGCTTGCAGGGCTGGGGGCTCTGATTTCTCGCCCGCCTCCCCGCAGGTGTGCTGCAGTGGGTCGGGCGGGGCGGTGATGACACCAACATGCCATCTGAGTGCCCTGCTGAGAACCAGAGGCTGTTTCTGAGCTGCCGCCCGGCCCCTGCCCGGTGGGAAGCGGGTGGGCACCGAGGGCGCCGCGCGGGGCTAGTCCCCGGCCGGCCGGCCCGAGCCCGCCCTCGGTGCCTTCGGGTTTCTGCTCGGAAGCTTCCTGGGCCTTGGGTTTGCGCCCACCCGCACCGAAAGGTGACTGACCGCGTGGTGCTCAGTCGGGAGGCAGCCACCAGGAGCGAGGGGAGCGGCTCGCCTGGCGGCACCGCAGGCAGCCCCGCGGCTAGTCTTCCCGCTCCCGAGCGGCTGGTTCTGCATCAGTCGTCAGATGAGGCCGAAATGAGTGTTGAGCTGGCCTGAGTGTCAGGAGAGAGCGCCCTAATCTCCGGTGAGGTTAGGCACTGCTTGGCCCACTTGGTTCTGGAACAGCGGGTCACTTGGCCTTGGCCGGGCCTGTGCTCGGGGCCTGCGGCTCCCCTCCCCACCTGCCCTTCACTGGTTAGATTGCGGACCCACCGGGGACCAGGGGCGTCCCGATCGTCCACAGGTGAGCAAGTGGCCGTGAGGCTGCTCACTGGGCTTCCTTTCCTGTCTGACCTGCCCTTAGACAAGACCATCATCATGTGGAAGCTGACCAGGGATGAGACCAACTACGGCATCCCCCAGCGTGCTCTGCGGGGTCACTCCCATTTCGTGAGTGACGTGGTCATCTCCTCAGATGGCCAGTTTGCCCTCTCTGGCTCCTGGGACGGAACCCTTCGCCTCTGGGATCTCACAACGCAAGTAGCTGCTCACTTCGCTCTGGGGGGAGGTGGGTTCCCTGGGCTCTCCGGTCCCTTGTGGAAACTGAGTCCAGAGAGCACCTGAGGAGGGTAGTGGGGTGCTGGCTCTCTCTCCTTGTTGCTTTGCGTTTGTTGCACAGAAGTGCCGGGGAGTGGTCTTCCCGGTATTGCCATTGAGGCGGCAAGAGTTTGAACAGGTTCTGCCTTGGGAACATAATGGAGGGTCCTGGTGATGACAGGCGACATGGTCAGCCAACCCCGTGTGGGAGTGAGGACATGTCCTGCAATTCTGAAGGGAATCCTCTGGAGCATTCTTAGCTGAGGGCCGGTCTGTGCAGACCCATGTCCGGGCTGTATGAGGAAACGCAGCTCCGCTGGGGCAGGACCAGGCCAGGGAAACGTCTCCCTGGAAGAAGGCTCGCCGTCTGTCTGGGCAGTGACCGAGTCCTTCCTCTCAGGGGCACCACCACACGCCGGTTCGTGGGCCACACCAAGGACGTGCTGAGCGTGGCCTTCTCCTCGGACAACCGGCAGATTGTCTCTGGCTCCCGAGACAAAACCATCAAGTTGTGGAATACTCTGGGTGTGTGCAAATACACCGTCCAGGTAAAGTGACGACGTGCGTTAAGGTGCTCTCCCACCCTCTGAACCTGGGCCTTAGGTGGTGATCTCGAAGGTTTGGGCTTGGAAGTGTGAAAACAGATTGTCATCATAACTAAGGGGTGGGGTCAAGAGTTTCATGGACAGGATGGTTTTCCCTAATTTCCTTTTCATCTGTAGGATGAGAGCCACTCAGAGTGGGTGTCTTGTGTGCGCTTCTCACCCAACAGCAGCAATCCCATCATCGTGTCCTGTGGCTGGGACAAGCTGGTCAAGGTGAGCTTGGAGCCAGGGTGTAGGGTCTTCACCAGCTGGAATGTGTTCCCACTCTCCCCCAGATGGTCATGCACTCCAACTTGTCCCTCAGTTTACTTTTTTTCTTTCTAGTTGATCTAAAGAAGCGAATTGATGGGCCTAAGTCCCTTATGAGGCAACAGGAGGGTAGTGGGGTGCTGGCTCTCTCTCCTTGTTGCTTTGCGTTTGTTGCACAGAAGTGCCGGGGAGTGGTCTTCCCGGTATTGCCATTGAGGCGGCAAGAGTTTGAACAGGTTTTAATCCTAATTGTCCACAAGTGGCCAGGACCATTTTTGGTTACTGATCAAATGAAAAATGACCACCAGATCCAGGAATGCTTTGAAACGAGCTTTAAAGGCCCTTTCTGTTTGGCTAGAGCTCTTCTGACTCTTGACAGATCCAGAGCCAAGTTCTTCATCTCTGACCACCACCACCCCAAATTTAGGTATGGAACCTGGCAAACTGCAAGCTGAAGACCAATCACATCGGCCACACGGGGTACCTGAACACTGTGACTGTCTCTCCAGATGGGTCCCTCTGTGCTTCTGGAGGCAAGGTACTTGGGCCAGGAGTCTCCTACGCGATGGGTACAGTGCTTGACAATAAGAGCAATCTGAGAATAAGTGTTTCCAAAGATTGCTTTCTGACAATGAGATCTTTAAGGCATGCTATACTGTTCAAAAGAAAACAATTGTCTTCTATTATACATCTGGTTTCTTTTGAAGCTATTGATGACATTAGGATCTCATTTAACAGACAGTGGTTTGGTTTAGGTGACAGGCTATTGGTAGGTTTGGTGAGTGAAGTGGCGCATTAAAGGAAAGGTATAGAGGTAAATATTGGCTACTTCAGTCATTCGTTTTGGGGAAGTTTAGGGTACGGGGGTGGGGTAGATAAGACAACCTTGAGACAGCTGGGGTTAACATCTAGAAGAGGTCACATTGCCCTGACTCAACTTTGCTCTCTCCCAGGATGGCCAGGCCATGCTGTGGGACCTCAACGAAGGCAAGCATCTTTATACACTTGATGGTGGGGACATCATCAACGCCCTGTGCTTCAGCCCCAATCGTTATTGGCTCTGTGCTGCCACTGGCCCCAGCATCAAGATCTGGGTGAGTATGGGCTGCAGTTCAGGACAGGTACCTAGCTGTACCCTAAGCCATGGCACTGTTGTGATTTCCTGAACTGCTGTCAGGGTGTCAGTGGAGGCCCAGAAAAAGCTAGTTAAAACTTGCTGGGTTTGGGGTTTGCAGTGATTCAGTCTTTGCCTACTTAAAGGAATGGCCAAATAGAGTAGCTTATTCAACTGCAGCACAGTTGGCACTTGCATCTGAATGTTTGCCGGCGGGGTGGGGTAGCCCTGTGTATTTTAGGTTGTTTAGCAGCAAACCTGGTCTTGAGTCACCAGTAAGCGCCTATAGCAAACTCCCTTAGTGACAACCAGAAACGTCTCTAGGCATTGCCAGGTGGGAGTGGCAAAAAATACCCTCTGTTGAGATAGTAATCTCAACGGATATAAAGGGACTTTTGAGAGGGGACTTCTGTTTCCAGTTTTTTTGTGTTTTTTAGTATCAGTGGCATTAAAGTGCAGGGTTGCCTTAACTCTGTTTTGTTCCTTCCCCAGGACTTGGAGGGTAAGATCATTGTAGATGAATTGAAGCAAGAAGTTATCAGTACCAGCAGCAAGGCAGAGCCACCCCAGTGTACCTCTCTGGCATGGTCTGCTGATGGCCAGGTAAGTGGGTGTGCCATTTGGAGGGAAGATTGTGGTCTAGAGCAGCAGTCACCAGCCGGTGGGCTGAGGTCCAAAAGGTTGGCAACCAGTAGTCTAGTCTAGAGGGTAGTGATTACCTGCTTTCAGTTCAGTTTAATTTGACCAATTTACAAGCATATTAGTCCTTACTTACCAGCTGTTGCTTCCTCTAGGAATAGGAATAATCGCCCATAATCATGTAGTTAGAAGAGTGGGGATCTTAAGGGCCATCTTTCTTCATTAATGGGACTAGAGTTTCATGACCCTGACGTATCACTCAATTCTCCTTTGCAGACTCTCTTTGCTGGCTACACAGACAACCTGGTGCGAGTGTGGCAGGTGACCATCGGCACCCGCTAGAAATACATGGCAGAGCTTTAGTAATAAAATGGTTTTCTGGCTTGTAGAAAGCGTCTTTCTCTGATTAGGAAAAACTGCTTCCCATTTTTATATTGGCAGGCTGGAAGCACAGACCAAGTAAACAAAGCTTTGGGGAAGAGGGAGAAGTCAGATTATGTTAGGTACCCTCATTCATAATGTCCTATTTCAGATAGATCCTTGATGCTTTTTAATGTTTTTATTGATTTGAGACAGAGAGACAACCCATCTGCCTCCCACATGCCCCTACTAGGGATTGAGCCTGCAACCTGGGCAAGTACCCTGATTGGGAATTGAATCTGCCACCTCTGGGTGCATGAGATAAGGCTCAACCAACTGAGTTGCTACACCAGCCAGGACCAGGTCCAACTCTAACACACACACAAAAAGAATATAGCAGAGGTGCATTTTGTTACTCTTCCAAAGGGAAGATTAGAAAACTTTCTGAAACTGGTTAAGGCTAATGTAGTCTACATCATATTAGGTCTTTTGTTAACACATTTCGTACCGCTCAGTTTTCTCGTGTTTCGCGCAGCCGCTCATGAGTGTTCTCGTTTTTCACGCCCATGGAAAAAGGAGCGAATCTAGATACTTAACGTTTGGTCCCTCTTCATAGAGGAAAATGTTTTACACAGTACCATACGTTAAAAAAGTACTAGGAACTTTGTTTTTGTAAATAAAAATGTTTATAATTATTGAAAAACAACACCTAAAGTGCATTATGATGATTTAAATAACGTCCAGTTTGCCCAAAAATGTGCGGTCCCTGGCGTATGTCTTAGAGATTTCTATGCGGTACGCAATGTGTTAGGATGGAGTCTTTCTTTTTTAATTATTAAAGGCAAGTCAACTCAATCAAAAGAACTACCTAAATCCTTTTCACTCCTTCCATACTGGAGATTTAATATATACAGTGGTCTGGAATTCATAACCACAGAGCCGGCTAAATTACAAACAGCTATTGAAGTAGCCCATATATATATACACACATACTAGAGGCCTGGTGCACTAATTTGCACACAGGTGGGGTCCCTCAGGGAGGCCTGTAGGAATCTGGCTGAAACCCACAGTCTAACACCACCTGCAGCTCCTACCTGCCATTCCTGTTCTTCCCAGCCCCACTGCTGCAGTGTTCGCCAGCTCTGCGCCTGGCATCTGTGCCGCACCAGCAGAGCCAAGGGCGAACCTGAGTGGGGGCTGCTGAAAGGCTTAAAAAGGACAAGAATGAAAGCTGGGTTTCAATGGGATGCTGCTGCTTTAAGGGATAATGATGCCCACAAGCCGTGTGTTTGTTTACAGTACAGTGGTTCTCAACCTTGGCTGCACATTAATCACCTGGGAATCTTTCTTTAAAATATATTTTATTGATTTTTCACAGAGAGTAAGGGAGAGAGAGAGTCAGAAACATTGACCAGCTGCCTCCTGCACATCTCCCACTGGGGACGTGCCCGCAACCCAGGCACATGCCCTTGACTGGAATGGAACCTGGGACCTTTCAGTCCGCAGGCCGATGCTCTATCCACTGAGCCAAACCAGTTTTGGCTATCACCTGGGAATCTTTAAAATCCTGATTTCTGGGCCTTATCCTCCTGAAATTCTGTTTCTTTGTTACTAATGTTGTGGCCCTATCCCATAACAAAGAAACAATTTCTGGAGGATAAGGCCCAGAAATCAAGATTTTAAAGATTCCCAGGTGATTCTAATGTGCAGACAAGGTTGAGAACCACTGTTCCAGTGGGTTTCAATCCTACTCAACTACATGCACCTGAACTCTATCAAGCCTACATTACTCAGGGACATGGGCCACATGTTCAGACCATAGGTTCAAGCTTACAATTATAGCTGTTGGCTATAATTGCGCTGGGAGGGCTCTGCCCTCCCATTAGTCCAAGGCTTGAACCTGTCCAAACACTAGCCACTCCCCCACAGGCATCCTTCCGAGGGGAGTGGCCTATGGGGATTGGGTCAAAACTGGCTCTCCAACATCCCAAGGAGTCCCAGATTGTGAGAGGGTGCAGGCCAGGCTGAGGGCCCCATTGGGGCAGGAGAGGGACTAGGGACAATGGGGGGGCTCCAGGGTGTGTCTAGCCTCTGTCTTGACCAGTTCCGATTTGATGACCCCAGCAGCAGCAAACTAACCAGTCAGCGTCTACCCTCTGGTGGTCAGTGCATGTCATGAGTGGTTGAGCAGCCTTAGCATATCATTAGCATATTAGGCTTTGATTGAACAGTTACCAGACACTTCAAATATTAGGCTTTTTATTATATAGGATACCCTCCAGTTCCTCCTCAGCTAATAGTAATGATCTCTGGCTTTATCTCCAACTTTGAGATTTCTAGATATGGTCACTTATACTTTGGAAATGTGCCTGAGCCATGGGTGTGGAGATTCTTAGGGAAGCATAGTCCTAAAGCATCGTAGTAGTAGGAGATAGCAATCAGCAAATGGTCTTCAAGTAGTCTGAAGAGTATGCCAATAAAGGAGGTAGGCTATACAAACGGAAGGGTAGGATTTATATCCCACTCTCTTGAAGCAGGATCTCATGCCTAGTACTAACCAGATGTGACAGGTGCAAAAGGCAGAGGAAAAGCTCAACCATTTCATTTAGTGGAGGGACTGGCTGTAGAAGAAATGAAATGGCTTCTAAGTTACATCCTTGGTTTCTGCTCATCTAAAGGAATGGACTTCACAAAAGAAGCAAATAAAACTTTTCTTTTTATTTCCACAACCCAACTTCCCTTTCCTCCAGGAACATAAATTGACCTGGGCCATCAAAGCACAGGACAAAAGCTAATAAATGACACAAGGCAAAGGGTTATTAGAAAAATAGATTATACCCAAGGCTCTCCTAGGGACCTAAACCCTGCTCCCCATCAGAGCTCATCAAATGAAACTGAAGACATGAGAGAATGGAAACATGAAACTCCACTGAACAAAGGGGAAAGGAGTCTGGCAGTGAAAAGGGCAGGGTGTGGTTTGCTGGGGAAAGGGGTGAAAAAATAATTTACTGGGGGATATAATGGTATGTGGTTTTGATCATGTCAACCACTCCGGATCTCACTGAAACTAATTCTGGCCAGTCTGTGGAGGTAGAAATTGGGATAGAAGAAAGTGGAATCCTTCCTTCCCCAGAGATGGTTATTATCCAGCTCTACCTTTTGCCCAGCCTGCCTCCCCTCAAAAACCCTCCAAATTCCATAGCTATAACTTTCATCAGAAAGTGGAATTGGAATGGGGAAAGTCATGAGTCCTGCCCAAATCCTCCAGCCTGAGAATTGGTATGAAGGTTGAAGAGAAGGGATGGGTAGAGGGAAGTTAAAATTAAATATTCCCCCACCTCTACTCAAACTCAGTCCCTGGGTGGATAGGAAGGGAAGAAGAGGCAGCTGTTATCAGGGACCCATGCAGGTGAGGCAGAGCTGGAGGCCAGAAAGTTCCTTAGGCTCCTACAGGGAATATCGGGGTCAAGGAAGAGCAGGAAACAATGCAGAAAATTTTGGGAGCCTTTAGCCCCAAAACTTGGGCCACCCTCCACCACCACCCGCCCCGCCAGTGCTGACCAGAGGGGCCCCAGCGGGTGGTAGGCTGATCAAGGGCACAGCTTGATGCGGGTACCCTTGGAGAACACCCGGAAGAAAGGGAAGACACGCTCGCCCAGAAAGGCAGCCGAGAAGGTGTGCACGTGGGCCAGAGTCTCTGCGTTGTAGAAGCCCAGGCGCCCAGCCTCGTAGTCCAGGTACACGCCGAAGCGCCGGGGTCTCTCACTCGGGCTCAGCAGGGTCTGCTCCGTCGAGCTCTGTGCCTGGTAGCGTTTGCCGTTGGTGCCCACACACCACACTTCCCTCTGGAGCAGGGGCTGTGGGGGTAGGTGGAGGCGGCGGCGGCGGTGGTGATGGCGTGACGAAGAGCTGGCATCCCCGATGCCCACAGAGGAACCCCCGGAGCCCATCTTCTCCCTATGACGACTTGATTCTCGGGCGGCACCCACAGCCCAGCCCCGCCGCCCGCCCACCTCTACCTCCCAGTAGTGCCGGCCGGAGCGGAAGCCCTGGGCCCCCAGTACGCAGCAGTCAGCCGAGAAGCACTTGGAATGGTCAGCAACCTCCTGCCGCCGTTCTGCCAGGCGGACCCCCCGGCGATCCGGAGACAGCATCAGGGCCGGGTGAGCCGTGTCAGGGTCCAGTGTCAGGTCCACTTGTGGGAAGAGGACACATTCACCAGGGATGGGCCCACTGTTGCCCACCAGCAGCCAACTCCAAGGTTCAGCCTTTCCTAACGCCCTCCCCCACTCACCTTCCAGACCCCCAGCTGTCCTTCGTATCCCACCCCTTCCTACAGGCCAGGATCCGGTTCCTGTGGGTTCTTTTCCTACTCTTGTTTCCAGGACACTGGACAGGTCTTCCCTCTGGCCCTGGCTCTTCTTGCCAGCCCTCACCCCCAGCACCTACCTGGGCTAGGACAGCAGTCTTGGTTTGAAGCCCCAGGTGGCCTACCTGTAGCCTGCTCCATCTCAGCCCCCAATCTTCCCTCCAGAACCTAACCTCAGGTCTGTGAAGGTAAAGGCAAAGGAAGGTCGCACAGGTGACCTCCCTACCTCGAGCAGCCTGACAGAACATCCGGCTCATTTTCCTCACGATGGCGTCTGTCAGGAAGTCATGGCTATGGGGTTGACACGGATCAGGGGACCAGATCTCTGGGGGCTGCAGCTGTATCTCTTCACACCTGGAGGAAGGGGACCAGGCAGGGGGTGGGACCATGATATTCCCAGGGGAAGGAGAGGAGAGGGGCAGGATAGCCAAAGAGGCGGGGATGGGGAGCCAGGTGCCACTAGGTCACAAAGGACAGGGTGAGAACACACCTATTGAAAGTCTCCTTGATGTCCTGGGAATAAGAAACACAAAGAAGGAGAGGGAGAAAGAGAGAATCAGCTGTGCAGGGAGGGCCACTTCTCCCTGCTTGATTCCAGCCATAAAGACTGACAAACAGGGAGCGAGAAAAAGCACTTCAAGGCCTTCACTAACCATGCATCCATCCCAGTCATCCTGTGCCTCAGCACACCTAACATCTCATCCTGCTGAGCCTAGGAATAGAATTTTCAACCTCAGTAAACTCATTGTCACAGTATGAAAAACTCTTTCCTCAACACTCATTTAAAACCCTCCTCCTCCAACTGAACCTCCTTTATTTTCATTAGGTATAATCACACACACACCACATTTTACATAACTCCTGTCTTCAGCCTCCAAAGACCTTCGGGTCTTCAGGAGAAATCCCTGTGGATTCATCCCAGTAAGAAAGGCTGCCATGGACAGGTGTTAGAAGGGTGCTGGGGAGCGGACCGGGAAGTGGGCCCTGCTCACCTTGAGCAGCCGCAGGCCCCCCTGCTGGCTCCGTTCCTGGGCTTCGTTCAGCAGGCGGCTCAGCTGGGCGGCCTGCTCAGCCAGCAGACTGGCCGCTGCTCCCGCCCGGCCCAGCTGGGCTTCGTGCATCTCTCGAAGGCGCCGCTCCAGCCCGGCCTGCTCTTCAGCCAGAAACCTTGTCAGCCGTCCAAACTCTGAGGCCACAGCTGCCAGCTCTGACTTCATCTGGCTCTGGGATGATGCAAAGGGGATGGTGGATACCACCTCAACACACAGAAACATAAACCTCCAATTTGGCAACTGCTGCCCCTCAATCCAAGGCAAAGGCCCTACATCCCAACTGGAAAGAGGCATCTGTCCCCTTTCCCACGCCCCGCCTTACCAGGCATCACTCCCGGCACCCTGGCCCCAAACTCATCCGCCTCTGCCTGCAATGCTTCTCTCTACCTTAGCTACCTAACTTGACTCATTTTAGGTCTAAGTTTTACTATTCCCTAAGAGAAGCCTTCCCTCCCCTCCATATCTATATCGGGACTACCCCCTTAAATATCAGTATGGCATCTCTCTCAATTAGAAACGTTATGTTTACATTGGAGTACCCTTTAACTTCCTTTTCCCTCACTCCACTGTAAACTGTTTGCTACAGGATCCTTGGACCCTGGCATAGTGCCAACCATGGAATGGGTGCTTGGTTAGAACTTCTGAAATGAATAAATTAAAAATTCAGGCCGAACCGGTTTGGCTCAGTGGATAGAGCATCGGCCTGCGGACTCAGGGGTCCCAGGTTCGATTCCGGTCAAGGGCATGTACCTTGGTTGCAGGCACACCCCCACTAGGGGGCGTGCAAGAGGCAGCTGATCGATCTCTCTCATGGATGTTTCTGGCTCTCTATCCCTCTCCCTTCTCTGTAAAAAATCAATAAAATATATTTTAAAAAATTCAGGAATCAAGATAGGAAGTTAGGGTCCTGGATATATCACTAGTGACCTTCGGAAATTTACTCAATTTTAGATCAGAAATAGGCAAACTTTCTGTAAAGGGCCAGATAATATTTTATACTTTAAAGATGAGGCAAAATCAAGGATATTAGTATGTAGGTACTTCTATTACAATAAGAGAAAATGTCTGTCCACTCCCACCCCATTAGCCTGAGCTGGGCAATCCCAGATGGTAGACAGGCTTTTTGCCCATGTATCAGCTGGAGACATTCCTGGGACCAAGAGTGACAGGCCAGAACGGGGAGGAAAGTCCTGACTGGCCAAGTGGGTGAAGTGAACAGTTAGTTTCTCTGTCCAGTGACACTCAGATTCTTACACCTTCTCTGCACGCCAGGAGCCCAAAAGTCTCCATTTGAGCAACAAGCTGGAGGCAAAACCGACTCCCAGACCGAGATTCCACCACTCAGTGCAAGGCAGCCACCAACGGCGGAGTCCCTAAAGTGTGGGTGGCAACAAGCACAGACAGGCCCCGCACCGGCCAGGGTGGCAGTCACAGAAGAGATGGATGGGGTTGGAGGTCCGACAGGAGGGATGTCAGCATCAGGCCATTCCAGTGCCTGGGGAGTGGGAATCGGGGAGGGGGGGGGAATATCTAAAATACTCCTTGGGGAGAGGTGAGAAATGATGGAAAAAGGCTGAGAAACTGGACCAGAGGATGGTGGGTTCTGCAACCCTAACATTCACGAATTCATCCCCTCCATTGGCCCCCTCTCATGCTCAGGGCTGCTCTGCCCACCCCCTGCCATCTATCCTGGGATCTGGGGTTTCTGACGGCTGCTTTGTGCATTTTGGCTTGCCTCCTTCTGCCCTCTGCTATCCCGTGTGCTGGGCACAGCATGGTGGGACAATGGCTCTGGAGTTAAATGTCCGGAGTAGTAAGCCTGCTCTGCGGCCTTGAGCTGGACACCCAATCTCTCCAAGCCAGGCCTCTCTCCCCATTTTGGAATCTGGGAATGTATATACCTCCTCACCCTCTAAGGCCCCTCTCTCCTCAGGGCGCTGAGGGCGTCTACCCCTCCCCCAAGCTTGGCTGCCCCTCTTCAGATCTCCTCACCACTTGTGCGAGTGGGCAGCCAGCCTCCCTGCCCTGACCACAGAGCCAGTCGGCCCTAAGGACATTCACCCACCTTCAGCTCTGTCACCCGCCTCTCCTCCTTGGCTTTCATCTTCTGCACAGCCTCCAGGTGCTTCCTTAGAGGTTCCACATGCCCCTGCAGTTTGGCCTGAGGGAAGAGCAAGAGGAAGGCTAATGGCCTGGGCAGGGAGAAGCACCTGCTCTTCCCCATCCTCCCTGCAGTGGGTTGGGCCTCAAAGCCTGGTCCCCATCACAGTTACCAAATGAGCATCATACTCCCATCCTCCTCTTCCTTCTCTTCCAATGATGGCAAAGGCTCCACCCTCCACCTGCACTCATGTCCACAGCCCTGGGTGCGTTTCCTAAAGGTAGGATCCTGACTAGAGAGCCCCACTCGCAGGTGGAGTGTGCCTGGTTGAGCACCTCACCACACAAAGTCCTCCCGTATGAATGTTCCTGCCTGTGGTCCTGTCCCCTCATAAGCAATCTTCCTCATAACTTTCATCTCTAAGTACTTTCCTGATTATTTTCACGTGATAAAAATCCATCAGTTGTTCAAAATATGAGGCTCTAACTACCCCTGCATTTCTAGCCTCCCCTCCTGTACCTACCCTTCTGCAGTCTCTTAGTTTTAGCCATCGCTCGTCTTTTTCTGGATGATAATACTTCCCAGGCACTGTAATCATTACAAGTGTACCTGCCTTCCCCAGGACAGAGGGGCTCTTAGGGACAGGGTGGCCACTTTCATTCCTGTTTCTCCCGGTCCATCTGCTTTCTCTCCCACTCAATCACTTGCTGAATGAAAAACAAAAGCCCTCTCCTCCTAAACACTGAACCTTCACAACAAACATGCACTTCAGCTCTGTGTTCCAATCATTTGTAGCAGTCTTTTTCTTTAAAGTGCTGATAGAGACCAAAATGGGTGAGATTAGCCCAAACTATTTATTTCCTTTTTTATGTCTTCTGCATTTATCCCTCCTTTTCCTTGAGGGGTAACACAGGGCAGAAAAGCTCAAGCCTAGACTCCAACCTGATCCTAAATGCAGCCAAGTGTCCTGAAGCAAGCCATGATTCCAGTTTCCTCATCTTAAAATGGGAATTGGGAATAACAGAACCTACCCCTTGGGTAGTATGCTTAGCACAGTGTCTGGTATATAGCAACCGATCAGTAAATGTTACCTAGTATTCCCTACGTAGGCCTTAAGCTGCCAATAAAAACCTGACAATGACCCTTGAACTACAGACGTTACTGACTCAGGGTACAAAAGGCCATTCTTGTTGGGTGTTTTTTTTTTAATATACTTTTATTGATTTCAGAGAGGAAGGGAGAGGGAAACAGAGATAGAAACATCAATGATGAGAATCATTGATCAGCTGCTTCCTGCACACTCCACTGGGGATAGAGCTCGCAACCTGGGCATGTGCCCTGACCGGGAATTGAACTGTGATCTCCTAGTTCACAGGTTGATGCTCAACCGCTGAGCCATGCCAGCCAGGCCAAAAAGCCATAGTTGCACAGGTAAGTGTTGCAGACAAAAATTATGTAATAAGATTACAATCGATCCATAACATGAAAACAGCAGAAACTACACAAAATTTTGCCTTTTGACATCACTTTCCACTTTTCTCCAGTAGTGTCAATAATTTCAACTCTATTAATACAGAATTTATGATGCTTAAATTTTCCACTTAATATTTTTCCTAAATTGTTGACAAAAAATTCATAAGCAGAAATCCAAATAGAGTACTATGTAAGAAAAATCTTTAAGCACCTTTAACTTTTCTGGAGCTTTATTTATACAGCATTTGTATATTACAACCTACTCAATAAAGAAATATTTCTACAAAACAACACAGTGCCAAGCTAGTGCTAGTCAGTGTACGTATCTAAACAAAACAAACTCCTTGTCTGCAAAATAGCCTATAACTTAGAAAGGGAACCACTCAAATTAGTTCTATATAATAAAACTCATGTATTGACATTTGCTGGTCAGTTACTGTAAGATTATTTGTGGCTATGTGACCTCCCCAAATGGCAGAGCCTACTGGAATGGAATTCAATAGACGTGGTTAACACAAATTAAAATCCAGTTTCAGGAAGTGCCCGGCTAGCTCAGTCGGTAGAGCATGAGACTCTTAAAATCCAGTTTCAGAAACTCTTCAGAAGTCCTGCCAGGGGAGTGTGAAAAAGGGGTGGAATGCTCATGGATATTCCACCCTGGGATCCAGCTAACAAAGCTGGCTACACATTGTTTGATGGGTAGAATTAACTAGGAACTGAGGGGATATAAAAAGGAAGAACAAAAGGAGCTGGCAACTTCCCTAATACTGCATGGCCTAAAAGGCAGGTGACATTACTAATGCTGTGAGTCCCATCGCAGGCTGGGCTTCCTGAAGATACTCTCCCATCACAGATTCAGAATCTCTAGTGGTAAAGTCCATCCTACTTTTGAAAACCTCCACTACTAATGTGGCCCATCAGCCAGGCTTGACCATCCCTGTGGGGAAGGAGCAGTTAACCTGTCATGAAGGGATATTGGTTTGTCTTAGCTGTACCACTTATAGCTGAGAAGCTCTAGGCTCATTATTCTAAAATCGGGGCAACGATAATACCTAAAGGAGGTTACCCTAGGAATCAGGAGATATGAAAACACAAGTCATAAAGCGAAAAAGCTCTGTGCCAATCACATAGAAGCTACCTGCTCCTCTTCCCGGTCACATCCAGGCCTCCTCTAAGTAGTGATATTTGTGCCGGCTGTCCCACAGCCAAATCGCCTTTACCGATGTCCAAAAAGAGTGAGGATCAAAAGTAGGGGGCAAGATATTAAGCAAAATACAATCAAACTCCAAGATGAAGCTGTATGTCAGAAAAGTCAAACAAACAGATATCCAAATAGTAGTGACCTTGTTAACAGTGTAGACCGGGGTGGGGGGATGGGGGTAGGGGCAGGGGAGTAGGTCATAACCAAGTCCATCACTTACTAGCAGCTCTGTGGCCCTGTGCATATTACTTATATCTCTCTGACTCAGTTTCCCGATCTGTAAAATGGGAATAGAAACCATATCAAACTCACAGGGTTGTTTTTTCAATGAGACAGTCCATGAAAGTGCTTAGTATAGGGCCTGGAGTACACAGTGTACGTACAGTAAATATTAACTTTTAGTCCTGGAGAAAATACAGTTCAGAGACATTCAGAAAGGTAAAAGCCTCCCCTAGGGGCCTGTCACCTGCACTCCTACGCTGAGGGCCAGTGGAAGTGTGGACGTGCAGTGGCTTTTCCCGGGAGACACAGCCCAGTGACATGGCAGCACCAGCTTTGCCCAATTTCCTGAGAAAGCCAGTCCTCCCTGCCTCCCCCGAGTCTGCTGTCTGTGCACAGGCTCCTTCCCTCTAAGCCTGGAGCCCACGGTGTTTACGTAGGAGAATCACCTTGCCGCGAAGAGATTCTTGGGGGGGGGGGGGACCTTTCCTCTTCCCAGCCCCTTCCTTCCTTGCCGCCCCACTGAACCCCTCTTCGGCTCCCCTCACCTTGTACTCCTGCACCACCTCCTCCAGCGGCACCACGCTGTGCTGCTTGTGGCTCCGGGACTCCCGGCACACCACGCAGATGGCCTCCTCGTCCACCTCGCAGAAGAGCTTCAGGGCCTCCTGGTGTTTGGGGCAGACGCCCTGCTCGCCCCCGCGGCCGCCGCGGCCCGGCGCGGGGTGCATCTGGCGGATCACCTGGACCATGTTGGCCAGCTGCAGGTTGGGGCGGAAGCTCCTCCGCGGGAAGCTCTTCCGGCACTGCGGGCAGGTGAAGCAGCGCCGCGGGGGCGCCGGGGGCAGCGACGTGACGGGGTCCAGCTCCTCTTCCTCCTCCAGCACCTCCTCCTCGTCCTCCTCGTCCTCCACCCCCAGGTCCTCCTCCATGTCCAAGTAGTAGTCCAGGACCTCCTCCTCCTCCTCCCACACGTAGTCCATGTTGTCCCAGTCGGACCCGCCCAGGCCCCCGGTCCAGAACACTCCTTCCTCCTCCTCCTCCTCCTCCTCGACCTCTTCCTCCAAGTCGCCCTCGTAGTCTTCATCCCTCATGGGGGTGTCCCAGCCCCCGCCGGCCCCCACAGCCTCCACTTCCTCCTCGTCCCCTCCGTTCTCCTCCTCCTCCTCCCGGTCTAACTCGTCCCGGTCCTCCTCATCCTCCCCTCCCCACAGCTGGGTCACACACACGCGGCAGAAGTTGTGCCCGCAGCCGATGGACACGGGGTCCGTGAAGTAATCGAGGCAGATGGCGCACACCGCCTCCTCCTGCAGGGTCTGCACGGGGTTGGGTGCCATGGCAACGGCAGCCATCTTAGTGTCCACTCAGCCAGGGTAAAAGGTAGGGGGCCGGGGGTCTTCCCTCTCAGACGCCCTGACGACCCGGCCCCACCCCCAGCCCTACCTCTCCACGCCTCGCCTCAGGCGCAGGAGGAGAACTGTCCTCCCGACAACCCACCCTCCACACACGTCCCTTCGCCCGGACGACAAGCGTGTCTCCGCCACGGGAGAGAACACAGGGGAGCGCTGGCGCCCAGCCCCTCAGGTGGCCCTGAGTGCAAATCTGCCCCCAACGCTCTCCGGGCCTCCTCATAAACCCCCGCCCCGCCTCACTTCCGGGCTCCGCCCCCTCACTTCCGTTCTCCCTCACAACACTTCCGGTACCTACAAGCCACCCAGCGAGCGAGTTCCGTCCGCGATCGCGCAACGCCCCCTTCCCGCACCAGCGCGGGCGACAGGAAGCGACGAGGAGACGCTCTAGCATCCACCTGGGAAGAGGGCGGCAGGGCTAGGACGACGGAGGCCCGCATCTCGGTGGTGCGGGGGCGGGAGCAACGCAGACGAAGCGGAAAGACCGGCCACTCCCAGCCCCCGCCCCTGAGGAGAAATGTCGGGAGACAGTGCAATCCTGCGTGGCCGTCCGCTGTCGGTGCTGTGACCGCGTCGGCCCGGCGCCATCCTCCCGGCCGGGCACCAAAGACTGCAGCCAGCACTCCTCACAGCTGCTGCCGGAAGCAGAGGGGCGGGCCCGGGGAGCGTCCTACAGTACTTCCGGCCCTTCTAGGCCGAGGACTCCGGCGTGTGAGGACTCGAGTGCCCCTCGGCGACCGCCCCGGGGCGGGGTCTGAGGACGCGCGGTGGGTGGGGCCGGAGACTCTCCCCGCCTCGCACTCGGGCGGCGTCCCGCACCCGGCATCGAAACGGCCGCCCGGTCGCTTCGCATTGAATATCGGAGGCACGTTCCCGCCTGCACGGCAGTACAGGGACAGAGAGGGGCAAGTCGTTCATGCACATGCGCATGGGGGACGCTCGGACTGTACAAAGGCGGGCTCTCCAAGCCGCTTTTTCTGTTTTGAGAGAAAGAGGACGTTTGTGAAAGCTGGGTCAGTGAGACGAGGAAGGGCTCGGTCGGGAGAAGCAACAAGTGCTCTGCTCCGGCTTCTAGCAAAGTTATGGGAAGCAGGTGACCGCGGCGGGGCGCTGCCAGCTCTCTGCAGAGTCAAGGAAAAGGGGGCCTCGGGGCGGGTTCAGGGGCGAGCCCGGCGCCCCGGCTCCCCTGCCTGCAAGTCTGGTCTGGTGAGGGCCCTTGGGGTGTGCGGGGTGCGCGCCGCGGGAGGGGGGGCGGCGCGGGCGGGAGAAGGCACTGCCCGACGCAGCGAGGGCGAAAGGCGAGGCGCCCCGCCGTGCAGGGCGCTGCCCGCTGTGGGGGGAGGCGGGAAGGGTGACCGGCGCTCGATGTCTCACAGGCCCGTGTTCGCGCGCATGAAATGAGCATGACGGAGCCTAGCTTGGAGGGTTGTGCTCTGCAGCCAGAGCCCACGTGGTGCTGCGTGGCGCCCGGCGAGGCGCTAAGAGGTCGCTCCCCGCTGTCGCCCGTCGGCGGCGGCTGTCGCGGGAAGAGCACCGGGAGCAGATGTGCTGTGCGGGCGCCAGCGGGCCGGGTGGGCGGGTACTTTTCCATCCGTGTCGTTCTGTACCTTCTGAATTTCGAACCCAATGAATGTATTGCCTTCAAGAAAAAGAAAAAACTTTTCTAAGGGCCATCGATTCCGCCAGCTGCGCGCCACTCTTGCTCCGCGAGATCCGGAAACGCCGAGATCTGCTTCGGCGGGTCCGGCCGCAGCGCGGGGGCTCGGGACCGGTTTGGGGCGTCGAGAAGGTCTCTCCAGGGGGTAGCACTGCCTGAGCTGTCGCCGTTAGCGTCTCTGTCCCGTAGATTATTTGTGCGAGAGCAGTGCTGTGATTCATGAAGCCTTTTTAAAATGTGTCGTTGAATTTTTAATAAATAATAAAATGTGTCGTTGAATTTAAAAAAAAGTGCATGGAAGTTACAGGGCCATTGTTCTTGTACGGAACCCCCGTGAGTGCCGGCGCTGCGGGGTGCGGGGTGCGGGTGGGGGCGCTCCAGGGGGGCCTGTGCCTCCTAAGCGGGTGCGGCCCCGACCGCGCACCCGGTGGCTGGGCTGCCCGAGGCCGCCCGGAGCGGCGGGCCCTGCGGTGGCCAGAAACTGCGGCCACGACGCCGGCGCGCAGCTCGCGGCGGCGGGGAGCTCACTGCCCCCGAGCTTGGCGTCCTGTCGCCCGCCGCCGGCCCGGGCGGACTCAGGGCGGTGTCTGCCGGGCTCCGGAGCAGCGGTTTCCGTAGTGTAGTGGTTATCACGTTCGCCTCACACGCGAAAGGTCCCCGGTTCGAAACCGGGCGGAAACAACGGTCCCTTTTTGGTCTAGGTAACTACTAGAGTCCAGTTTCTACCTGTACGGTCACGTCTCACGGGGAAGGGCGTGTGCCTGTGCACCTGTATCTCTGTTTTGGGGGGTCAGGGGCGGAAGCGGAGCCACCGCCGGCCCTCCACGGTGCTCGCGGTGTAAATCCAGGTCTGGAACCTCAGCCGTTCTTTTGATCTTGATCCTCCCCTCGGGAGCAGCTGGGCCATCTCTCCCACGTCGGGGGACGGAGCCGGCCACACGCGGCCGCTCCAAAGTGCTTGCACAGTTGGTTCTTTTTTTTATTTTTTTATTTTGTTTTATTGCTTAAAGTATTACAAAGGGTATTACATATCTCCTTTTTCCCCCCCTTGACCTTCCCCCGGCCTCCCCTACCCCGCAGTGTCTTGTGTCCATTGGTTATGCTTTTATGCATGCATACAAGTCCTTCGGTTGATCTCTTACCAGCCCCCCAACCCTCCCCGGCCTTCCCGCTGTAGTTTGATGGTCTGCTCCATGCTTCTCTGCCTCTGTATCTATTATTATTATTATTATTATTATTAGTTAAGGTATTACAAATGTGTCCTCATCCCCCCCATTAACCCCCAACCTCCCCCCGTATCTATTATTGTTCATCAGTTTATAATGGTCTTTATTATCCACAAATGAGTTAGATCACGTGGTATTTTCCTTTCTCTGACTGGCTTATTTCACTTAGCATAACGCTCTCCAGTTCCATCCATGCTGTTGCAAATGGTAAGAGTTCCTTCTTTTTTACAGCAGCACAGTATTCCATCGTGTAGGTGTACCACAGTTGGTTCTTAAAGTGTATCTCCATCCCTGCATCTGAGCCTTGGTCCCCATCCCTGCATCTGAGCCTTGGTCCCCATCCCTGCATCTGAGCCTTGGTCCCCATCCCTGCATCTGAGCCTTGGTCCCCATCCCTGCATCTGAGCCTTGGTCCCCATCCCTGCATCTGAGCCTTGGTCCCCATCCCTGCATCTGAGCCTTGGTCCCCATCCCTGCATCTGAGCCTTGGTCCTCATCCCTGCATCTGAGCCTTGGTCCCGGTCCCTGCATCTGAGTCTTGGTCTCTTGAGACAGAGCGAAGAGTATTAGCTGTTGCCCAGCTAGTTCACACCATCGAGTATGAGGCTCTTCATGTCCATGTTGTGGGTTGGAGTCCCGCGTTGGGCGTGTTCTCTTTTGCAGACGGTGAGGGCCTTCAGTCCACCGTTCCCCGGGCTGAAACCCGCCTGCCTACCTTCAACACAGGCCAGGTGCCTCTGTTACCAGAAGACCAAAGAAAGACCAGTAGCTCCCCGAAGCTGCAGTGGGACCCCAGGACTCGCCCTGGACGTTCATCAGTCCAAACCTTAGTCCTGAGAGGTGCCAGCCCCTTGCTAGGTGATGGAGAAGTTGGGATTCCGCTCTCTCAGCGCCGCCGCCGGTGTCCAGGTCAAAAAAGAGGCGAGGTGCCTTTTGTTATCTGAGACCCTCCTGGGCGGAAACATGAGGTACCATCTCACACCTGTCAGATTATTCCCTCTACCCTCGATTTTAAGCGTTGATCTTTTGTGAAACGTTGTCCCACACATTCCAGCCTCTACATTTCTCCCGCACATAAAGGAATGTAAAATATCCTTTATTTTGGAACACCCTACCTAACCTGAGCAGCCTCAGCTGACTGGTCTGGTCACAGAAGTTGTCCTGAACTGCAGTTGACATGCATTCCTTTCGTTGACTGTTTCCTTAGCCCATTTTCTATTTTCCGGCTGGAGAAGTCTCCCCCATACACAGGAGACCCCAAGAGCAGCCTGATGATCATATAAAGCTGGTTTATTAACCTTGCTAAGAGACGTGTAGCCCAGCTTGGGGAGACGTGGTAGCATGATGCCCGGAGGGCAGCCTGCTCAGAAGTAGATTGCAGTTTGTAAAATAGGCAGGGCTGCCCGTTCAGTCCTTGTTCATAGGAGCGTTGCTGTCACTACGCTCTGATCTTGCAACGTGTAGATCTAAGCACCGCGGTGTTGGAAGAGTGTGCACTTTGATATTTTGTCTTGCACAGAAGCTGTGGATTCCAATGCAAATTGTGGTTAGACCTACCCGTGTGCCTCAGTGCTTGAGCGTCCACCTATGAACCACCAGGTCAGGGCACATTGCTGGGTTGTGGGCTCCCTCCCCAGTGGGGGGGAGGGGGGTGTGCAGGAGCAGCCAATTGATAATTCTCTCTCAGCATTGATGTTTCTCTCTCTCTCTCTTACCCCTTCCTCTCTGGAATCAATAAGGAAAACTCCAGAAATAAACATGAGTTTTAAATGGTTCGCCATTCTGAGTAGCAGGATGACATCTCATGCCATGTCAATCCCTCTGGCCCAGGACGTGGACCATCCCTTTGTCCACGGTCTCCAAGCTTTATATGCCGCCCCTGGTTAGTCAGTTAGTAGCCATCTGGGTGATCAGATCCCATGTTAGGGTATTGAAGTGCTTGTGTTCAACTCGCCCTTCTCTTACTTAATAATGGCCCTATAGCCGAAACCGGTTTGGCTCAGTGAATAATGGCCCTATGGTGCAAGACTACTAGTGCTGGCCATTCCGATATGCACATGTACTTCCTATACCAGCCCTGGGACTGTTCTATCGGACGCGGAGCCGAAAGAGCGAAGGGTTCTCTTGCTCTCCCCTCCACTCCTTCACCAGCAGCAGTGTTAACATGGCAAAGTCGGGAAACACGGCCACAGCTCCTTCTTCTGAGTGGGCAGATTTATATCCGCCCATTCAGTAGAAGGAACAACCTCTCAATCTTCCAGAGGCTCCTTGTAATGCCCGCGGACCGTCTCCAGACATCACCCTGGGAATGCATAGATACGTTATTGTGGTGATGTAGGGAGACACGCCCCTGGAGAGTACAGTATCAGAGCCTTTCTGAGCTAAGATTAAGAGCTCTACTCAAACACAATGTTTTCCTGTTCCCACATTCTGTACATCACAATGACTTGTTAATAAAACAACAAAGACTTAAAGCTGTAAAAATGCATGCTACAGCGCATTTGTGTTAACATGCACCACTGCACATTAGCATCAACGCAAACATGATGGAAACCTGTGTGCCCTGCATTAACCCTAGCTGCGCTGCATTGCAGTACCACACCACGCTGCAACGGCAGCATGGCTCGTGTGAACGAACCCTAATTCAGTGGGTTGAACAAAAAGATTGTATAGAAATATGATGAACTAAAGATTTTATTACAAAATCGCTTAATTTCCAGGTTTCAGAAGTAATTGGACAAATGAAAAACTGAAAATCAAATGTTCATATCTAATACTTGGATGAAACCCTTTCCTGGTAATGACAGCCTGAAGTCTTATACTTATGGACATCACCAGATGCTGGGTTTTCTCCTTGTAATGCTCTGCCAGGCTGTCACAGTAGGGGTATATATATAAATATCCTGCCATTTCCAGCTTTTAATAAGAAAAACTGTTGCAATGGGCATTTAAAAGTGGCACTTGGTTGTTTCTATAGAGTCCAGTGGACGCAATCTGACATTGGTAATGGGCTTTCACACTCTGTGCACTGCGGCTGTTTTTGCCAGTGACGGAAGTGCTAGTGGTAACTACTGGTTACCCATGTTTTGCGCTGCCCTAGCACCTCCCATACAAGTGTGTCTGGAAGACACAGCAATGTGCAGCTATGTGTGTTACCATAAACAAAGGGCCTGTGTGAAGGATACACAGGTTTCCTATGGAGGAAAGGGGTTGCTCTCTATGGTCAGGGTGTGTCTCTGTCCCATGTCTGAACTTTTTCAGATGATTTTGTTATATATATATATATTTTTTTTTTAGAAGACCAAAAATGTTATGGTAGAGCAAATTTAATCACTTGTTTTTATACTTTACTGTCTTATTTTAGTGTAGCAAGCAGTCACCTCAAGAACGGGAGGCTACTGCACAGAGGTTGATGGCTAAATTACAGGCTCAGCAAAATGTCTTTCACAGACAAACTGCAATTCAAGAGACAACTACCAAAGCAAGCTTTATGCTATCATTCAAATTAGCAAAAGCTAGCAAACCTCTCTCTGAAGGCGAGTTTTTGAAAGACTGTATGATAGAGACAGCCAGTCTCTTGTGTCCAGAGAGCAAAGGCAAGTTTGAAAAACTCAGCTTATCGCGCAGGACAGTGACTCGTCGAGTAGAACTGATTGATGAAGACTTGGCCAGCAAGTTAAATAGTAAGGCAGAGTTCTTTAAGTTTTATTCACTAGCTTTGGATGAAAGTAATGGCGTAAAGGACACTCCTCAGCTCTTAATTTTTATCCGAGGGATTAGTGACAATTTTGAAATTACGGAGGAGTCTTTAGCCATGGAGCCACTGAAAGGAAAAACACAGGGAGAGGACTGGTATGACCGGGTGTCTACTGTCATTGAGAAAATGAAGCTACCATGGAGTAAACTTGCTAATGTCACGACAGATGGATCTCCAAATTTAACTGGAAAAAATGTTGGACTGCTAAAAAGAATTCAGGATATAGTGAAAGAGGAGAACCCTAACCAAGATGTTATTTTTCTTCACTGTATTATTCACCAGGAATCATTGTGCAAGTCTATATTACAGCTGAACCATGTTGTTAATCCAGTCATAAAGCTTGTTAATTTCATTCGAGCAAAGGGACTTCAGCACCGTCAGTTTATTAAGTTTCTGGAGGAAACTGATGGGATCACCACGACTTACTTTACCACTCTCGTGTCCGCTGGTTTTGCGTTTGGGCAGTTTTCCAACGAGTGTGGGAGCTCAAAGAAGAGATTGGTGCATTTTTGAAATTAAAGGGAAGTCTGACTAATTTACTGAGCTGAGTGACAAGAATTGGCTGTGTGACTTTGCATTTGCTGTAGATATATTTTCACATTTGAATGAGCTAAATGTGAAGCTACAGGGAAAAGATCAGTATGTACATGACATGTACACTAATGTGAAAGCCTTTAAATCGAAGCTGATTTTCTTTTCCAGACAAATTTCAGACAAAGTCTTCACTCATTTTGCCACACTAGCCACACAGAAGGAGACCATCCAAAACGTGAAGAAATACAGCAAATCACTGGATGACCTGCATGCAGAATTCTGTCGTCGGTTTTCTGATGTTGAAAAAATTGACCAGTCACTTCAACTGGTGGCCTGTCCTTTGTCACAAAACCCTGAAACAGCACCAGAAGAGGTGCAACTGGAACTCATCGATCTTCAGTCTGACTTTGTCCTAAAGGAGAAATTCAGCTCTCTTAAACTAAGACTTTTATGCTTCACTTAATGAAGCCACTTTTCCAAACATCCAGAGGATGGCACAGAAGATACTGGTGCTGTTTGGGTTAACCTATGTTTGTGAGCAGACATTTAGCGTCATGAACATCAACAAAGCCCCTCACAGATCCAGCTTAACTGAAGAACACCTCAGGTCTATCCTGAGAATAGCCACAACAAAACTAACTCCAGCCTTTGGTGCATTAGCTAAAAAAGGAGACCAACAGCACTGTTCCCACTGAAGTTGATGTTTTAAAGACCAAAGACCTTTCAACCCAGTCTACATTGCCATCTACATCTATGTCCCGGGCATAATTTGGAAGTTGCACTAAAGAAAATGTTTAATGTACTGTTTACACATTTTGTTCTTTTCTATTTGTTTTAGTTTTAAATTATTTTATTATATTTAAGTTTTAATTTGAAAGGCTTTTGTACCTTTCCTTTGTTAGGCAATTTTATTTTGCCTTTGCCATCTTCAATATAAGGTATGTTATTGTGCTATGATTCCTCCATTTTTTGAAGTTTCAAATTATAATAATTAGTGTTTACATTCTTCTTGTTCAAATGTTTGAAATGAATAAAACTATTGAAATAAATAAAAAAAGACCGTACCCTTTTATGTAATGATGTTTACTTTGAATTTATATTAGTTCACACAAACACTCCATCCATGCTTTTGTTCCGGCCCTCCGGTCCAGTTTAAGAACCCGTTGTGGCCTGGAGTCAAAAAGTTTGCCCACCCCTGGCCTAGCACCTGCACAGGCCACCGAACAGCAGGCATTTCTGGGGGTCACTGGGGCTGTGTGGCCCACAGGTGCTAGATGGCCGTGTGCCACTGCTCTGGCCTGTCCGGATGTCAGTGTGGCTGCAGCCAGGTGGCTGGCGCCTTGATCACCACACTCCTCTCACTGATACCGAAGTTGTACAGCGGCCTATGGCACAACGGGCGCACCGTGAATGAACGGCTGCTTCTTTCCTGAGCTCCTCTTCTTTAGAGAATTCCCAGGACAGGCTTCATTTCCTCTCCAAGTGGTGTGTGACCAGCTCCTGCAGCTTTACTCACGGCGGTGGCCCCAGTCTATCCTATGCCCTGGCCTAAGAGGAGGGCAGATCTGATTAAGAGTTGGGCACCAGATCTTTCCTAACACTCAGGTAGTGATGTTTCAGTCCAGTCTGTATCTTTTGCTGTGATGGTGAGGACAGAGGGGCCTGCTAGCGAGGCCGGCCTGCCTCCCTGGAGCCCCAAGCCCCAGTCAGCCAGCTGAGCACCCCCCCTGCCCCGCCCCACCGCGCTGAGCATCCGCAGCCTGCAGTCTCTACAAAACCCCCAGTACCTTTGCCCTCTTTTTAAGCCCTTGGAATGGTTTTCATGGAAATGTAATTCATGATCTGCCTCACAGAGACCGGATGTGACAGGGACTTCCTCCTTTTGTCTATCTCTCTTGGCTTTTATAGCAAAGGGCAGAGCAAGCAGCGGTGTCTTAAGGTGGAAGGTGGGTGGGGACTTGTCACACGTGAGCTGTCCCTCAGCTGGACCAAGACTCTTTACAACGAGCATCTTCTTTGCCCCAGAGTTGGGATCACCAGGACTCGTCTGCCACTTCGGACCTTCCGCCACAGCCTGCCAGGTACGTGGCTCACTCCCAAGCCTGTCCACACCTCCACCTCTCAGAACCGGGAAGCAGAAAATGAAGGCTTCTTGAGCGAGCACCGGTTGGCCCCATCTTCCCAGCAGGGCCTGGCTGCAGGGAGGGGTGTGTGGAGTGTGGTCACGGGGACTTGCAGCTCCACCTGAGGGTCCCTTGGGGAGGTTCATCTCCCTGGGAGACGGGGTAGAAACTCCCTTGTGGGCCTGTTCAAATCAAGCCAAAGCAAGCCAGTGAGCATCGATCCATCGACAGCTTGTGGAGGTCCAAGGGGCAAACCCTATCCCGGGCTTACAGCTTAAGACACTGGGCATGGGAGGAGGGCGAAGCTCACCAAAGTAGCAAAAGCAAAAAATAACCTTTGAAGAGATACTCAAAGCTGAGGAACCTGCAATCTCGAGACCATGGGTGAGCTCTAGGAACTGGAGAAGCAGGAGGAGCAACTGGAATGGGTTGGAAGGGGCGGGAGGGGCGGGGGGCAGAGTGAGGAGGAAAGGAATGAGGGCACTTGGGCTTCCCCTGGCAAAGGGGGCAGCATTTGTGTGCCCGTGTGTCCGAGCCTTCCTTCCCTTCCCGCATGAGCCCCCACCCCACCCCCCCACCCCCGCCTCCCGGGTCCCCAGGAGGGAACACGCCGAGGCTCCCTGGAGAGCAGGGAGAAGGTGCCCACCAGCAAAACTTAGCTCTCGCCTGAAACCCCCTGTCTGTCCATCCCCTCCCCACTGGGCCCTCCATCTTCCCCGAATATTCAGCACATCCAGGCCTTTCCCCCAGCAGAGCCTCCTCATCCGAACCAGAACCTGAAATCCATGCCCCGTGGTGTCACAGCTGAGGGGGAAGTGCGCCCCCTCAGGGTCCTTGCTCTCTGGAGGATGGAGCCTCTAAAGCAGAGGTCAGGAGGGTGAGCTGCAGGTGGCAGGCGGGGAGAAGGGCACTGAGTCCAAGGGATTTTCCTGCACAGGATGCAAGGGTGGTTTTTTTCCCACGCTCTTGTCCAGGTGGGGTTGAAAAATGAAGCCACGGACAAAAGGTTGCAAATGAAAATAGTGGAAATTTATTGGGAACAAGTACAGACTCCCACGTGGGGAGGGGGTCTCCAAGGGGGTGACCCACTGAGCCCCTTTTTTCTCTCTAAGGTTTCTAAAGGCTGCAGTTCTTCTTTTTTTTTTTTTAATATATTTTATTGATTTTTTACAGAGAGGAAAGGAGAGAGATAGAGAGTTAGAAACATCGATGAGAGAGAAACATCGATTAGCTGCCTCCTGCACACCTATTGGGGATGTGCCTGCAACCCAGGTACATGCCCTTTAACCGGAATCGAACCTGGGACCTTTCAGTCCGCAGGACGAGGCTCTATCCACTGAGCCAAACCGGTTTCGGCAGTTCTTTGCTTCTTGATGCTGCCTTCCAGTTGGTAGAACATCAACTTCAAAGCTCACACTCCCCCTTTTTCTAAAACTCCCTTCAGCGGTAGAATTCTCTGTCTGCTGTGAAAATCTGTTTCCCTCTTCTCCCATGTGCGGGCATTTCTCTATTCCCCGTGAGCGTCTGCTTCCTCTCTCCCAGTGCCCGTGGCTTCCCTATCTTCTGTGAGTGGGTGTCTCCCTCTCCCCTTATCCTGTGGCACCTTTTGTTCTCGGTGAATGGATGCCTGTTGACAGCTCCAGGCCCCCACCTATGGGCTCCAAGCCTTCCTCCCCCAAGGACCCTCTTAGGTTCTAAACCTCCCTAAACCCGCCTATTTTACCCCTAAAAGCTCCTTTCGGTAGCACAGGGCATTCAGCCCCTCTGAAGCCCCTTCAGGAATTGCCGGACTGTCTCCCTCTGAGTGAAGGCTCCCCGGGCACAGCCTTGTGTTGGGAGCGAAGAGACCACGGGCATGTGCCTTCTGTTCGAGAAGATGCTGCTCACGCGCTCGAAGGAAGACTCCGTTTTGAAGGGGCTTTTAGAATTTTATTCATTGGCTGGTGGTTGGTTGGTTGGCTCATTGGTCTTGGGGCTGAAGCCTGGGGACTCAGTGCACAAGAGATGCTGTCAGGGCAAGTGCTGTGGCCGGAGGTCCCTACAGGGGTCACGATGGGTGGGGACAGGAGACTGAAGGTGCACCCAGTCCTAACACATGGCACTGCTGATGAGGAATTCAGAGAAACGCAAAGCTGGAACCCCCTCTCCACCACCACCCCTGGCGCAGGCTGGTCAGCTGGCCTCCGTGTGCCTCCGTTTCCTTGTCTGTGGCAATAACAGTCTTAATACTCTGATGTAGGTAAGTGATTGGTAAGATACTAAAGTCTCGATTTGTGCTAATTTTTTATTACTCTGAGAGAGAGAGAGAGAGAGAGAGAGAGAGAGAGAGAGAGAGAGAGAGACCGCCTCCTCCAGCCTTGGTGACAGAAATCACATGGGTGCATCACAACAGACACTTGCAGTCCTACAGTAATTTCAGGGTCTGGAACTCGCTGACAGCCCCAGCCCCCGAAATATCGGGGCATGCACTCCTTCTGTGAAGCACACCCGCCCCAGCTGTGGGCCTGATGAGCCATGGCTGCCACAGAGAGGACTCAAGTCAACAACTACCATAAGGCTTGACTAACTTCTCAGAGACCGGCCAGTCCAAACAGATCCATCAGGTGTCCTGAGCCCTCCTGTCTGGGGGGCGTTGGCTGCTGCTAATAGACCTCATGGTCTTGCCCTCCTGAGCCTCTAGTTACGAGTCCAGAAGTAAAGACCGAGGTCCAAAAGAGAAGAGAACAGGGAGGAGAGGAAACGCACCCCCTCTTCTGGGATTCTTGCTGCTGGTTTCCAGGCCTGACACATACATGTTGCTGCCCTCAGCCCGGAGGGTGAGAGGCTGGACTGTCCGGTTATTGTGGGAATAGTCACCGCAGTAGCTGCTGGCCTGGAACACAGCCAGGACCCTCCAGAAGGGACTCCGACTTCCTCCCCCCAGAGGCCCCTTCTGAAGCACAAACCAAGCTGCTCCAGCTTGCCTCCCCCTCCCTCTTCTGTGAGCTCCTGGAGGGCAGGGCTCCTCGCCCCTGGCCCATTCACCTCACAGCTATCACCTCCCACCCCATGGTATTCTATTGACCCAGTCCTTCCAGCTCAGGGGCCACCTGGGAGTCTCCCCTCTCCCATTAAGTCACCCTCACACCTCCTCTGGCCCCTCTCCTGCTGAATAACCCAGCAGCTTTCAAGTCTTTCATCTCAACCCGGCCAGTGGTGTTGCTGACCGTTGGTTGGGGCTCTGCGGTCACAGGACCACAGGAGCATGTGCCATGTCACAGGTCTGTGTGAAAGGAAACCAAACCATGGCGTGGGAGGGAGAAGGAGGGGGAAGGGAGGCTGAGGATGATGAGAGTGGAAACTTCATGGGGCTCCCTCACCCCTTGGGGTGCTATGATGGAGTGAAAGGAGGGGGATGTGTCTCCGGAGGAAGGTGGAGGGTGGCGAGCAGCTGTTTAGAAGGTGGAGGTGGAGTGGGGAGGTGCTCACTTTTCTTTAGAGCACCCAGCCAAGCTGTGAGAAGCTTAGCGACCCTCTGGGTTGGCATTGGTTTCTTCTATTGTTCAAGAAAAGAAATTGAGGTTCCACCAGTTATAAAATTTGCCTAAAGCCCCACAACTAAACAGAGGACAAATGCGGAGAGAATTGTGTATCTCCCAAGATGCATCGGCTGCCCGCACTCACTGGCTATAGGATGTGAGACATGCTGCAAGTCCCGAGGTGGTGTCAGGAGTAAGAGGGACAGCCCTTGCCTGTCCTGGGGGTAGGTTTCCTGAACCACAGGTGGGGGTTGGTGTAGCTAGATGGGACCACACCATCACTGTGGCCTCAAAGATGCCATAGACTCAGGGGCAGTCACCAGCTAACCTCCTGGAGACTACACCTGAGGGTCTAGGACCGGAGGGAGGTGTCCCAGGTGAGGTTGAAGTTGGTCAGCATCTGCCAGGCATGCGTTCCATTTTTGAGAGATTAGAACTCGGTGTTTGTTCATCTGTTTTGTGGACCTGATGTTCCAGGCCAAGGGAAATGGGAACAGGGCTGGGCAGGGAGAGTGAAAATGCATGTGAGAGTTTTTATAGATTTCCCTTTGTAGAAAGTCACTAAATACTAGCTGAGCCCCCGTACAACACGTGGCTCTATTTCTGGCTCTAAAACAATGTGAACCTCAGGAACTGCTTCCTCTGGGACCTTGGGCCCTGTCCCCACGTGGCTCCGTGAGGCCAGGCAAGGCCAGTGATGCCATTAACAGAGCTGCCTGGTAAAATTAGAAGCAGCTCTCACATCCGGCCATGGTTTAGAAGAAGCATGTCAAACTCAAAGGCTAACACAGGCCACATAAATGAGGCATGTGGCCTGCAGGCCAAGAGTTTGACATGCTTGGTTTAGAAGAAGCCAGGTTACTGGGGTTGTTAAGAACCAGACAAAAGATCATTAAGGCACTGATAGACCTCGGGCCTGAGGGGCCGGGTTCCAGCTCTCCTGTGTCATCCCAGCATCTCTTTGTCCCTCTGCAGGTGACCCTACTGCTGAGGAAATGGTAAATTCCCCAGTTTCTCTGGACTCGTTTCAGCGGGTACCTCAGCCCAGCAGTCTCGTCTTCCTCATCCACCTCCTCCTCTTCCTCCAGCCTCAGGAGTCAAACTCAGGTAGCGTATCCGATCTGCAGCCCAGCCAGCCAGGACGTGAGCGTGTCAGCTCCCACCGACCCCTCCTGCAGGTGCTCCGGGCTGAGGTCTGTAGCCATGCCAGGTGCTAGTATTTAAGAACATTTCCATCCCAGTGGTTGAGCCATGGGCCCCACACACCAGCCAGCCCCACCCGAAGTGTTCTTTCCCCATCTCTCCAGCCCCCCGGCACATTCCTACACACTCCCCACAGCTCACAGGCATGGCCGGGGCAAAGCGAGAGAGTGCCAAGAAACCCTTACTGGTCTGTGCTTGGGCTGAACCAGTTGGAAAATACTTTTAAATCCATCTGCCCAGCTGTTTGTGATCAGGGTGCAAGAGAAATGTACCAAAGTTTTAGGAGCAGAGCTAAGAGAATCATGTGGGGGGTTTTTTTCCAGAAAATCAAAAAGAGCCCTAGATAGGAGGACGTGTTTGAGCAGAGCCTTGCAGGGTACATATTAGGCAGAAAGATGACAGGTGGAGGGTAAACTGAGGGAGGGTGCACCCAGGGAGAGGGCCAGGCATCAGGTGTGTGTGGGGGGAGGGCAGGAGCTGGAGAAGGAAGCTAGTTGGAAGGGTGTTGGGGCTTCACCCGTGGCCACAAGGGATCTCAAGTGGAGTGAACAAAGAAGGCACCACCATGCGCCACCAAAGGCGGGGCGGGATCCATGCCGGAAGAGCTGGGAGTGAGGTTTTAGCTCAGCTTGGGATGAATGTGGTTTTTAGCTGATCTTCGAAGGAAGGAAAGGAGGCTCACCAAGGCAGAGAGAAGCATGAGGCAGGCCGGGCAGCAGGAAACAGCTCGCGCAGAAGAACTGCAGCAAGACTAGCACCTCCCCTGGGAATTGCAGAAACCGGAGGGACCAGGTGGACACACCGTGAAAGAGGATGATCAAATGAAAGGTCCTGGTGAACAGAAGTCTCCAAGGCAGCGCTCTCTGCTCCTCCTGTTCATCACACAGCCTTGTCTTCCTGCGCAGAGCCAGCGGCAACCCTGACACACAATGGTCAAGGTCAGAGTGAACAACTTTGGCCACCTGGTCACCAGGGCTGCTTTTATATATTTATTTTTTAAATACATTTTATTGATTTTTTATAGAGAGGAAGGGTGAGAGAGAGAGAGAGAAACATCGATGAGAGAGAAACATCAATCAGCTGCCCCCTGAACACCCCCTACTGGGAATGTGCCCGCAGCCAAGGTACATACCCTTGACGGGAATTGAACCTGGGACCCTTCAGTCCTCAGGCCAACGCTCTATCCACTGAGCCAAACCAGTCAGGGCACCAGGGCTGCTTTTAAATCTGGGAAAATGGACATCGTCCCCATCAATGACCCCCTTCATTGACCCCAACTGCATGGTGTACATGTTCCAGGAGGATTCTATTCAAGTTCAAAGGCACAGTCAAGGCTGAGAATGGGAAGCTTGTCACCAGTGGAAAGTCCGTCTCTGTCTTCCAGGAGCGAGATCCCGCCAACATCAGATGGGAGATGCGGTGCTGAGGATGTTGTGGGGTCACTGGTGTCTTCACTCCCATGGAGAAGGCTGGGGCTCACTGGAAGGGGCAGCCAAGAGGGTCATCTCTGCCCCTTCTGCGGCTGCCCCATGTTTGTGATGGGCGTGAGCCATGACAGGTATGACAACTCCCTCGAGATTGTCAGCAATGCCTCCTGCACCACCCGCTGCCGGGCCCCCCTGGCCAAGGTCATCCATGACAGCTTCAGCATCCGGAGGGACTCATGACCACAGTCCATGCCGTCACCGCCACCCAAAGACCCTGGATGGTCCCTCAGGGAAGCTGTGGTGTGATTGCCGAGGGGCTGCCCAGAACACCATCTCCGCTTCTACTGGCGTTGCCAAGGCTGTGGGCCAGGTCACCCCTGAGCTGAAGGGAAGCTCACTGGCATGGCCTTCCATGCCCCCGCCCCCCACAGTGTTGATTTTCGAGCTGACCTGCCGCCTGAGAAAGCTGCCAAATGTGTGACATGAAGAAGGGAGTGAAGCAGGCATCAGAGGCCCCCTCAAGGGCATCCTGGGCTGTACTGAGGACCAGGGGGTCTCCTATGACTTTAACATGACACCCACTCCTCCACCTTTGATGCTGGTGCTGGCTTTGCCCTCAATGACCACTTTGTCAAGCTTGTCTCCTGGTCTGACAATGAATTTGGCTACAGCAACAGGGCGGTGAACCCTATGGTGCCCATGGCCTCCGAGGAGTAAGAACCCCCTGGACCACCAGCCCCAGCGAGAGGAAGAGGGCCCTCAGCTGCTGGGAGTCCTGGCCCCAGATCGATCCCCCAACACAATGAGAATCTCCTAACCTCGTTTCCACCCCAGACCCCTGAAGAAGGGAGGGGCGTAGGGAGCCCTACTTTGTCATGCACCATCAATAAAGTTCAGTGTACCCCCCAAATAAACATCTTCAAGGAAGGATTTGACCTTTTTTAAAAATATATATTTTTATCAACTTCAGAGAGGGAGAGAGAGATAGAAACACCCATGAGGAGACAGAATCATTGACTGGCTGCCTCCTGCACGCCCATCCCCCGCGGATCCAGCCCGTAACCTGGCATGTGCCCTTGACCAGAATCGAATTCGAGACCCTTCAGTCTGCAGGTCAACAATCTACCCACTGAGCCAAACCGGTTAGGGCCCAATTCATTTCTTTCATGACAATAACTTGTTCAAGAAACCCGATGGCTGTCTTGTAGGGTGTCTCACCTTCCTCGTCCGAATGGTTTACTGCAGATTTCTGAGCTGCAAAGGGATATGACAAAAGCCTATATGTGAGGAGAGCTGTATTTGGCCATTGTTCTGTCTTCCCGTCCTAGAGGAGGTCAAGGTGATTGGCCCTGGGGAGTCCATCCTGGCGAATGTCGGGGAAGAGGTGGAGTTCCCGTGCCACCTGTCCCCCTACCGAGACGCGGAGCACATGGAGATCCTCTGGTTCCGGAGCCAGGCCTCCGACGTGGTGCACCTGTACCAGGACCGGCGGGAGTTCCCGGGGCGGCAGATGGCGCAGTTCCAGAACAGGACCACACTCATCAAGGACGAGATCTTGGACGGCACCGTGATCCTGCAGCTTCAGGACGTGGTCCCCGCCGACCAGGGCCCTTATGGGTGCCGCTTCCTCTCCCGCGACGACTCCTTCTCCGGGGAAGCTGTGTGGGAGCTGGAGGTCGCAGGTGCGTGAGCTGTGAGCTGGCCAGGCGCCAGCGCGGGGGCGGTAGGGCAGGGTCCATTGGATGTAACTGCTTGGCTTCAGAGTAGACGGGGAAGTGCGGAGAACAGGGGAATTGCTCTGTTAAAAAAAATTAGAAAATGAACAACAAAAAAGTTGTTCACAAAAAAAGATACACAGCCCGTAAACATATGGAAAGATGATTGATCCCTTTTACTCATCGTGAAAGGCAAATTAAAGCCACACTGACATGCAATTTTTTACTGCTCAGTCTGGCAAAAACGTTAAAACGGTGGGATTATGGGGAGGAGCCTCTGCACCATGTAGACAAAGTTCAGGGTCCCAAAGCGCCAGGGCCTAGGGATTTGGCGACTGCAGGGTCGTCCGCGCACCTGCCTTTGAACACCAATCTCACCTCTAGGAGTTTACCCTGAAGAGACACCGCCCGCAGCTAAATAGAAAAAACGCAAAGGAATAAGTTTAATCTGTGTAGCATTCTTTGTAATTGCAAATGAGCGGGAGCAACCTCAACGAGCAAGCACGGGTGCTGAGTGTGGCCCGCCACACGTGGGGTGAGCCATACCGCGCACCTGGAGACACAGTAGCTCTGTGACCTGGTGCGGAGTGATTTCCAGGTTGTTCAGACAAAAGAAAAGCAAGATGCATGGGGCGTCCTATAGTGTGTCAGCTTTAGTGTAAGAAAGAAGGAGAGACACTGCACAAGACAAAACACAGGGAGGATAAGTAGAAACGAATGACATGAGTTCCCCAAGGCAGGGTCTGCGAGGGGGTGGAAAGGATGGAGAAAGGTCTGGGACTCTCCTGACATACATGTTACAGTATTGGCATTTAAACCATATTAACGTTTTGCATATTTAAAATGTAAAGCTAGCACCACAAGGATGGGGCGATAAAGGAGTGTGTTATCACAGGCACTTGAGCCCTGGTGAGATTATTCTTCATTCTCAGGGACTGTCCCTTGCATAATATGACTAAACTAGAGGCCCAGTGCATGAAATTTGTGCACTGGGGGGGGGGGGGTCCCTCAACCCAGCCTTACCCCCTCTCACAGACTGGGAGCCCTCAGGGGGTGTCCTACTGACCACTTGTGTCCGCTGGGATGGGGGCATGCTCCAAGCTGTGAGGAGGCCACCAGGAGCACACCCACCCCCCAGACCTGTGTTGTGTCTGCTGGGCTGGGGGTGTGCTGCCTGCCCAGATGCCCTCCCTCCCTCCACCGTTGGGACTTGGGACGCTGGCCTCGTTGCTGGGGTGACAACGCCAGCGTCCCGCCCTGGCTGCTGTGGGTGCCGCCATCTTTGTGACAGAGTGACAGTTAATTTGCATATTACCCTTTTATTAGATTAGATGTCAGTAGCCCCTTCAAGTAAATGCCTCCTCCATGTTTCCAAATGTTCCAACAGACTCCTTGTTGACAGTCCGTGGGTGGAGGCCACGAGCCCCTGTTGTGCTCAGAGCAGTCAGAGTTCGTGATACCTTATGGTGACTGCAAATGATAAGCTTTCACCACAACTTCCGGAAGGAGCCTAATCCTTCCCACTCCTGCCTCTCCCAGGGATGGGGTCTGACCCTCACATCTCCCTTGAGGGCTTCAAGAAAGGAGGCATTCAGCTCAGGTGCAGCTCCAGTGGCTGGTACCCCAAGCCTCAGGCTCAGTGGAGGGGCCACCTGGGACAGTGCCTGCCTCCGGAGTTCGAAGCCATCACCCAGGACGCCCGCGGCCTGTTCGGTCTGGAGACATCTGTGGTCGTCCAAGGCGGGGACCACAGCAACGTGTCCTGCTCCATCCAGAACCCTGTTCTGCTCCAGAAGAAAGAGTTTGTGGTCCAAATAGCAGGTCAGTGGGTGCTGGCTCACCTTCATCTTCCTCATCATCACATCCTCCATGTCCATTGTCCCAAAGTCCATCTACAAGGTCACAATAGTATGGGGGCCTGCCTGGGGTGAACTGACCTTGACATCTGAAAAGCCAGCAATTTGGATATTGGGAACCTACTAAGAATGCAACTGGCAACCCCACCCGTAAACAGAGAAGGCCCCAGAGAGCCAACATTACAAGGCCACCAGCTAAAACCCAGAAACCCTGCTCACAGGAGGCAAATGTTCCTAATGTGATCCTTAACAGTAGTTACTGAGGCCCGACAATGTGCTCCAAAACCCGTCCCCAGTTCACATTCCAGTGGGAGAAACACAAACAGGTGAATTACGTTGTACATTAGAAGGCGTTAGGCCTGTAGGGAATAATGAAGCAAGGAAGAGTGATAAGACAGGGTGGGGTGTGTGTGGACTCAAAAGTGGTAGATCAGGGAAGAAGTCAGTTAGGCAATGAGTTGAAGGTGAGGCCATTATTTAACATCAAAGTCTTTTTCTGAGGCTCCTGCTGAAAGGTTTAATGTTCATGGCTCTAGTTGTTTTTAAGTCTTGAGGACAAACCCAACCTATGGGCCGTTTATCTACATAGGGTCCAAATCAATAGTTATAATAACAGAAAGAAATGTCATCCTTATAAATGATGATTTATCCGCAGGTAAGAGGACTTGACAGTCCACCTAGTTCATTTAAATATGGCTGGCAATTGGGGTGGCCATTTGTGTTCGCTAATTGTCCTTTTTATTTATCGATTTTAGAGAGAGAGCTACGGCAGGAAGGGAGAGAGAGAGAGAAAAAATCTACTTGTTGTCCCACCTATTTATGCATCCATTGGTTGAGTCTTGTTGGTGCCCTGACCAGGCCTCAAACCCACAACCTTGGCACATCTGGATGATACCAACTGAGCACCCGGCCAGGGTTACCTTAGCTGGTGGTATTTACCCAAAGGGAGGCTAAAACATCCCGTATCTTTATGACAAGGATGTAGCCACAGCTTGGAGCCAGCTGCCTCCGTGAAACTCCCGGGACACAGGATAGAGGGGTTTTCTCTTGGATGTTTACATTTCAAAGAGATGGCTTTGAGCTCCCAAAGAGAACCGTTCCTGGCTTGTAAAACTGGCTGGTGGGAGGCTTATTTAGCTTTCAAAAGAATTTGCATACATCTCAATAGGATAGAGAAAAGATTTACAAGTTTTCCAAAGAAAATGGTCTAAGAAAGGAGAAAGGGAATGGGGGGAGTCTCTTTTCTTACACCAGGGAATTCCCCCCCCCCCACCCGATGTGTAGATGTTTTATTGATATCAGAAACCCAGTTTGCTTCTTGCAAACACTTAGCTTCTGCGTCTCATCACATCTTTGGAAGAATCGATAGCAAAGCCGCATGGGGCTTCATGAAGGGTGTGAATCACATGGATATCTATTAGGGGGCGTTCAGGTAGAGGGAACAGCAAGTGCAAAGGTCCTGAGGTGGGACTGTGTGTGGCTATTGGAGGAGGTGGGGGGGGGGGAAGGAACAGGGACAAGACCAAGGTTAGCTGGTCAGGGTGGCATCACACCCTGAGACTTTGCTCTCTCTGAGGTGAAGGACCAATCCGTGTGGCCCAATAGTTTTGTACCAGATAATAAAAATGCACGGCTAGAAAAATTAAACAAAAGAGCTCGTTGTGCTAAGTGGAATGTCAGACACAAAGGGACACCTATTGTCTGATTCCACTTTCAGAAGGTAGTCAATTCGGAGAGATGGAAAGTAGAACAGAGGTTACCCAGGGTAGGAGGGCGGGGACATGGGAAGTGAGTGCTTACTGGGGACACGGTTCCTAATGTGATCCCTAACAGTATTTACTGAGGACCAACAATGCGCTCCAAACCCCTGTCCTCAGTTCACATTCTAGTGGGAGAAACACACACACAGGTGAATTGCGTTGTAGGGAAGAAGAAGAAAAGTTCTGGTGGTTGCACTGAACTGTGAGCTTAAAAATGGCTAAGATGGTACATTTATGAGATGTGTATGTAACCACGATAAAAAGGAAAAAAAGGCGTTTTAAAAGGCCATTGAGATGAAAGCACCAATATTTATAATTACTACCGCAGACACAGAATCACTCTGTGAAACTGCCACACGGGTTTCCGAAGGTTCGTCTCCGTGCTGCGCCTGGGAACTGTCCGCAGCGGCCTCCCGAGGGGGCCCGGGAGGAAAGGGCGGGCTGTCCGTCCGCCCGCGCGGCTTTGCCATCGATTCTTCCAAAGGCGATGAGACGTAGAAGCCAAGGGTTGGCAAGAAGCGAAGTGGGTTTCCCGCATCAGCAAAAGCCCTGGCACGCAGGCGCCGGGCCCCGCAGCTCAGGGCGGGGAGGGTCACTGACTCCCCGGTTCATTCTCCTCGGCGCCCGCTGGTCCGTCCCCAGTTGCGCGCTTCCCCTCCCCGCGGAGCCGGTCCAAGGTCCCGCAGCTCCTGGGGACCCACCTTCCCAGAGCCTGCTCCCCAGCCCGTCGCCCGCGAGGTTTCCCGGCCCCCGGGGCCCTGCCCCCGCGGAACTGAGTGCGCAGGGACGCCTCAGTCAAGACAACGCCCGTGGGTGTCTTCCAGACGCGTTTCTCCCCGGACCCGCGCCCTGGAAGACAGCCTTCCTCTGGACGTCGGTGGTCGGCCTGCCGCTCCTCCTGGGCCTGCTCGCGGCGCCGGCGCTGTGCTTCTTCCAGCGGCAGCGGCGGGCGCTGGGTACCGCGGGGGGCCGTGCGCGCGGGGAGGGCGGGGCGGGGCGGGCGGGGCGGGCGGGCGCTGGGTACCGTGGGCGGGGCGGGGCGGGGCGGGGCGGGGCGGGCGGGCGCTGGGTACCGGGGGCGGGGCGGGGCGGGGCGGGGCGGGGCGGGCGGGCGCTGGGTACCGTGGGCGGGGCGGGGCGGGGCGGGGCGGGGCGGGGCGGGCGCTGGGTACCGTGGGCGGGGCGGGGCGGGGCGGGGCGGGGCGGGCGCTGGGTACCGTGGGCGGGGCGGGGCGGGGCGGGGCGGGGCGGGCGCTGGGTACCGGGGGCGGGGCGGGGCGGGGCGGGGCGGGGCGGGCGGGCGCTGGGTACCGTGGGCGGGGCGGGGCGGGGCGGGGCGGGGCGGGCGGGCGGGCGCTGGGTACCGTGGGCGGGGCGGGGCGGGGCGGGGCGGGACCCTGCCCACACCTGCTCCTTTCCTTTCTCGGTTCAGAAAAGCTGAAGGAGCAGGCGGACAAGGACCGAGGTGAGGGGAGAGGCGCCTGCAGAGGGGCCCTGGGCAAACGGGGGGAGTCAGACTGGGCGGCTCGGGAGCAGCGCGGGGACGCCCTCGCCTCGCCTCGGAGCGCGGGGCCCGCTCCCCCGCGCGTCCAGCCCCGCCTGGTCCCCAGAGCGCGCGGGGACCGAGCCCGTGCCCTTTGGAAAGCGAGGCGTCGGCGTTTCGTTGACGGAGATTTCCTCTTTTCTTCGTTTCTTCTCCAGGGAAACTCACCGCGGAGCTGGGTATGTTCTGGGCGCCGCGCGCACGTCACGCACCCCGTGCGCGGCCTTTGGCCAGCGATAGATGGCAAAGATCTCGTTCTTACCCATCCCTCCGCGCCTCCCGTCTTCTCTCTCAAACGGACTAGCGAAGCTGCCCCGGAGGCCCGGCCTCACTCAGACCCTCTGGACAGACCCTCCCAGCCCCTTCCCTGCCGTTCACAATTCCACTTAAAGGTGTAGCCCCCTGGTTCAGGTTCCTAGGATAGCCTTCTATTTTAAATGCACGTGCCACTGGGAAGGGTGGCACCGTGAGCCTGCACGGAAGTGGTATAGCATATAGTATCGTCTACAGGAGTGCGTAGCGCTGCCCTGCTCAGGGGCATTTACTTTTAAAATACACAAGGCGGACAGGCCAAAGGCATGCATTTCCAGTGGCAAATGATCGGTCCTGGCATCCGGCGAGGAGAAACAACTCAGTGTGCTGTCCTCCCGTCCTTTAAATAATGCACCACGGCCCGGAGGCGCAGGCGGGCTGTGCTCTGTAGCTGGGTTCTGCGGCTGGACTCAGCGGCTGGACTCAGCCAGGACAGCTGGTGACTTCAGGGCGGATGAGCAGTAGCTTCTTCAGACCAGACCTGAGCCCTGGGAAGAGGCTCCTCAGTGCCAATACCTGCTCCCCTTCCCTGGCCCCTCCCCCGGTGGGGAGTTCTTCCCTAAGAGCAAAGACTAGGATGAGGTGTAGGAATCCTGCAGGGGAGGGTGCAGAGACTGGGAGGGGATTGAGGGGAGCGGTGAGCTGAGACTGAGGAAACACCTTCCCAGTAGCCTGACAGCCTTGGGAAATGGTCCACCGCCCAAGGCTGATGCTTCCTCTGTTCTACTTACAGGGAAGGTGCAGTCAGAGCTTGGTAAGTGACCCCTTGGACTGTTCCTTCTTGTCCACCTTTTAGCATCTGGTTACCCAGGTACGTTCTGATCTCCCAACCAGGTCTGATGGCCAGGCTGGAACCCGCTGGCTCTGTGGGCCTGGGCGGCAGGAGGAAGGGGAGGGGGTGGAGTGGGTGCAGATTCCACCTGTGAGCAGGGAAGCTGCAGGAACCTGGTTCTAATTCCGTGTTTTTCCTTCACTGCTTCAGACTGGAGAAGGGCTGAAGGCCAGGCTGGTGAGTGAAGTCCATTTCTCCCCCACTGTCCACTTTACATCTCAGCGTCCCAGTCACTCTCTCTGATTAACGAAACCACATCTCCTCCCATTTATTCCACAGCCTCACTCAGCATAGCTTAGTCTGTGTCACTGGTAGAGGTTATATTCGAGTTTTTCATATTGTCCTGAGGTGTATGCATACTGTAAACCATGGGTGCCAAGCCTGGCTGCAAATAAGAATCCCCTAAGCTCCTGGTGCCAATCCTCAAAGATTGACCTGTGGGTCTGGGGTGGGCATGCTACCCCACACGTAAACTTTTCTCCCTGTGTTTCCCTCCAGTCCCCCATAAAGCCACCAATCTAAAGCCTACCTTCTATTCTATGTATTCTTGCAAAATGTGCACTTGTTTTGTGCACATGCATTTCAGTTTATGTCCTTTACAGTCCCATGCTACTCCTGGCTTTTCTCACCATCACGGTGTTTTAATATCCATCCTGCTGCCACATGCACATCTGCCCTGCTTCCCCTTGTTGCCGACCCTCCATTTTAGCCAGCCGCCCTCCTGAAGCAGCAGCCAGCCTGCTCTAACCCACTCCACCACACGCAACACAAGCCTGCTGCCTCCCGCTGTGTGGAGGCTTCTCCGGATGGACACCCAGGAAGGGCATTGCTGGCCCAGGGAGGATGTCCCCAAGTAGGATAGAGGGATCCCCGAAGGCAGCGCCATCACCCCACCATTGGCAGTGCATGGAGCCCCACGTGCCCCTGTGAGCCAGTCAGGAGAGAGGCGTGATTCTCGCTGTTTTCTCAGTGTGCACGCCTCTGAACACTAAGGAGTTTGGGCACCTCATGTGCTAGTTGGCTGGTGGGGGTTCCTCTTCTGAGGCTGAATGGCTCGCGTTAAGAAAGGAGGCAAGACAGGTACCCAGAGGACGCATTAGGACAGGAGCCCCCTGGGGACCGAGCTGGCCAGTCCCAGGCGGAGGCTTTCTCTCCATCCTGCAGACACCCGTGCTGCTGTCCGGGGCTCTGTGCTCTGGTCCCCGCCCTCCTGAGCACACTTCGGCTTGCACGCAGCTCGGGTATAACCTAGCACCGACGCCAGCGCCTTACTCCATCCCGAATCCTCAGGAAAATGGGCCGAAACCGGCTGTCATGGTGGGAGAGGGCTCTTCAGTGTTAGTGTCCCTCCTGCGTCTCTCAGTCCCAGGGATACCGACTCAGCTCCCTGAGCCCCATTTTCCTCTGTTTGGTTTCAGAGTGGAGAGCAGCCCAGCAATATGCAGGTAACTGGAGGCGGGGCCAAGGAATGACGTGACTTAGGTTGGCTGGACCTTTAAACAGAGGGAGGTGGAGCGATCTGAGATTAGAGGAGGAGTCTGTCCAGAAGCCAAGTATGAGCCTGCACACACCGACATACAAGTCCACTTGCACAGACATACCACCACCCACATGCCTGCGTATGCACATATGCACACATACATGCTTGCATGCAGAGATGTGATTAGCTCACACAGGTATACATTGGTGTGCGCATACATACCCCCACAAGCATATATCTGTCTTGGTCTTGTTAATTCTCACCAGAGGATATTCTTTTTAATTGATTTTCATTGAGAGTGGAAGGGAGAGGGAGAGACAGAAACATGATGTGAGAGAGACACCTCGATTGCTAATTGGTTGCCTCCTGCTTGTGCCCTTACCTGGGCGGGAGATCAAGCCTGCAACTGAGGTGTGTGCCCTTGACCGGAATCCAACCCACAACCAACCCTTCAGTGGGTGGAACCCACGCTCTAACCACTGAGCACCAGCTAGGGATCTTTCTTGGTTTTACTGGGTCTTTCCATCTGCAGGAGGCTGTTTGCAGGAGCCAATGCAGAGTTGTAAGGAACCTTCCAGATGGTCTGATGGAAGGGATCCTTGGGGTTCCCATCCATCAAAGGGTGTGTTCCAGCAGCTATGGTGATGGCAGGGCACTGGACTAGATCATCTCAGAGGTCCCCTGCAACTTTAAAATCCTAAACTTGCTGTAAAACTAAGGCAAACACACACACACACCCCTGAGGCTCAGAGCTCAGTGATGCTCTCTCTAGGCCACACTGGTGGTGAGACAGCTGGACTAGCCCAGCCCTCGGCTCCCTCCCCTGGACCAGGACTAGAGGGCAGTGAGCTCTCCATCCCCAGGAGCCTGCCTCGTTGCTGTCTCTCCTTCCAAGGCACCAGCACCCACCGGTATAGAATTCAGGAGCCTTCCAGTTCAGGAAAGAAATAGGATTCCTCTTATCACATTCAAATGCTCCGGTGCCCGCAGGCCACTTCAGTCTCCCAGTGTTTGGGGTGAGGGTGGGAGTGAATATTCCACCAATTGTTCCCAAAATAGAGGTTGGCCAGTTGGGAGGAGACAGGTAGGGCCCGGCACCCTGCAGAGCACTAACTCAGAGCCTCTGCGCAGTGAACGTGACCCTGGATCCGGCCTCAGCACACCCCAGCCTGGAGGTCTCCCAGGACGGCAAGAGCGTGTCCTCCCGCGGGGCCGGGGCGGCGCTGGTCCCGGCGGTGCCCGGAGACCCGCAGCGGTTCACCGAGCAGACGTGCGTGCTGAGCCACCAGCGCTTCCGGACCGGCCGCCACTACTGGGAGGTGGACGTGGGCCGGCGCAGCCGCTGGTTCCTGGGCGCCTGCCTGGAGGCGGTGGCGCGCGCGGGGCCGGCGCGCCTGAGCCCGGCGGCGGGCTACTGGGTGATGGGGCTGTGGAACGGCTGCGAGTACTTCGTGCTGGAGCCGCAGCGCCGGGCGCTGTCCCTGCGCGTGCCGCCCCGGCGAGTGGGCATCTTCCTGGACTGCGACGCCGGGAAGCTGGCCTTTTTCAACGTGTCCGACGGCTCCCACATCTTCACCTTCACCGACACCTTCCCGGGGCCGCTCTGTGCGTACTTCAGGCCCAGAGCCCCCGACGGCAGCAAACGCCCCGACCCGCTCACCATCTGCCCGTTGCCCGTTCGAGGAACACGCGTCCCCGAAGAGGAGGACGGTGACACCTGGGCACAGCCTTACGAGCCCTCGGCGCCCCCCATGGACCCATGGTGAGGCGCGCGCTCGCCGGATGGAGGACGCGCCGCCAAAGCAAAGGCGACAGACAGACAGACAGACAGACAGCGGGAGGGAAACAGACAGGGGCGTGGCCTGCGTCGATGTGTCTCTGTGTTTAGAATTTTCCTTTTTAAAACAGAGGCAATTCCCAAGCTTGTCGGTGTGTGTCATAGGATTGAGAAAGTGAGGAAAACATTGATGTTGCCAGGAGCCACTGTGCTCACCGCGCAAAGGGGGAGGAAAGGGGGAAGGGGGGGGGGAGAAGGGAGACATATGATTGGATTAAAGATATCCATTAACTCACATATTTGTATACGTCGTATTTATTTTCTAGTTGATAAGGAATGAATTCATCTAGGGCTGATATCCCAGTTTTAATATTAATTCCCGCTAACGGGAACTTGGGAAGTGGCTGGTTTCCGGGCTGGGACTGAGAAAGCACAGAGCGGATCTGGACCGTTTTGCGCCTTAAAGTGCAAACGTGCTCAAAAACTGATGGCACACAGGAGCCGGGTGAAGAGGCGCCGCCGGCCAATGGCGGGACAATTTGAACTTTAAAGAGAATCATTTTTTAAAAATATATTTTATTGATTCTTACAGAGAGGAACGGAGAGGGAGAGAGAGATACAAATATCAAAGATGAGAGAGAATCATTGATCGGCTGCCTCCTGCACACCTCCTACTGGGGATCAAGCCCACAACCCGGGCATATGCCCTTGACTGGAATCGAACCTGGGACCCTTCAGTCCACAGGCCAAGGCTCTATCCACTGTGCCAAACTGGCTAGGTAGGGCTTAAAGAGAATCCTGACAAGAATTGCTCAACAAGGGGCCGAGCAAATAAATGTGGCAAAGTCGGCTGAGCATCAGGTTTCTCGGAGAAAGAAAACAAACACAAAATACAGAGAGGGGCAAGGACAGAGGGAAAGAGCGCCCTGGAACCCGGGGTTTTCACGTGCGCAGGTGGATGGAGCCTGTGTGTGATGGGGTGCAGGGGTGTGTGTGTGAGCATGCGCATTGTTCCTGGCTCTGCTTTGAGGACTTAGGAACAGCAACATCCAGGACCAATGAGCACGTCTGGCACCATAACTTGTTGGTGTTTAGCCTTTTCCACTAAAAGAACAAGGCTCCTTGGAGAAATGATGGGCTCTGGGTCTGGGAAAACAGCAGACAGGTGTGACATTGAGATTTATTATACATCCTATATAATAAAGAGCTAATATGCTAATTAGACCGGACAGCGGAATGACCTTCCAGAGAGACTAGTGGGGGGGGGGGGCAGGGCTGTGAGGCAGCCTGGGCTGAGAGGCGGGGGAGGGGGGGTTCAAGGGCCTACTCCTGCATGAATTTCATGCATTGGGCCTCTAATTTATATATAGTTTTTTACCTAGATTCTGGTATAGAGGTCCTAAAACTCTTGGAATTTCCTCAGTGATAAGAGTAATAGGGGTGTCTTTTGATGTCTTTAACAAGCCCCTCTCAGATACTCCAGAGCCCATTTTAGTCAATGCAATGACTTTTGGAAAGCGTGAGGATCTGGTCTAGCTGCCTGGGGAACCACCTAGTCATTACAGAGTTGTAATTTGGCCCCACCCCCATCCCAGCCTCAGGGAGGGGCTGGAGATTGAGCTCTATTGCCAGTGGCCAATGATTTAATCAATCATGCAAATGAAATAAAGCCGCCAGAAAAATCCAAAAGGACTGGGTTCCAGAGCTTCCGGATTGGTGAACACTTGGGGATTCAGGGAGGGTGGCACTCAGAGCATGGCGGCCCTGTACCCCTTTCCACACACCTTGCCTTTGCATCTTTTCCTTCTGGCTCTCCCTGAATCATATAATCCTAGTAAACCTGGAATCTGGTAAGCAAACTGTTTTTCCTGAGTCTGTAATTCACTCTAATAAATTAATCGAACCCACATAGGCTGTAGTGGGAACCTCTCATTTACACCTGGCTGGTCAGAAACACAGGTAACAACCTGGACTTGCAATTGGTGTGTGAAGTAGGGGGCAACTAGACCCAAGGAGAGATATCACTTGAGGGATAATAGGCAGGAAAGGTAGCTCTAGGGCATGAGGGGAAAGGGAGAGAAAAGGGAGTTTATCTCACCCACTAATCAAAGAAGTCAGCCACCTTAGTACTTGCCAAACAAGATGACCAGATGTCTGTACAAACATTCCAGAATAATGAACATCAATGCAGAAGGGGACTTTGAAACCTACAGGGGGAAGGGTATAAAACCTCTTGAACTCTCACTGGGCACACACTCAGACTAGCTGAGTTGCCCACTTATGCTTTATGTCAAGTGTATTCTTTTTTAAAAAAATATGTATTTTTATTGATTTCAGGGAGGAAGGGGGAGAGGGAGGATAGAAACAACAATGAGGAGAATCATTGATTGGCTGCCTCCTGCAGACCCCACACCGGGGATCGAGCCCACAACCCAGGCATGTGCCCTGACCTGGAATTGAACTGTGACCTCCTGGTTCATAAGTTGATGCTTAACCACTGAGCCATGCCAGCTGGGCTCAAGGGTATTTGTAATAAATTTGCTTTCTTTGCTTCAACACTGCTATCTGTCACTGATCCAAAGTCTTTCTTGCAAGATTGACAAGAGCTGAGGAGGGAACAGCCCCTACCCTCTGACTCAGGGGCTGTCAGGTAACATTAACATGCTACTCTTGTCTTGCGAACCATAGAGGCTGTGCCGGAGGCCACCCAGGAGGCCAGACCACTCAGAGTAGACACTTGTCCCCTTCCAGCTCTGCCCATGACTCTCTGATAAGTTTATAAAAACAGAGCATGATATATTTAGTTTTTCCTGCTGTTCACATGTCCCATGCAGCTATCCCTCAGAACTGTGACAGGTGAATCATGGTACGGATCCCTGTCCAGTGTGCAAACACACCTGTGACGTATCTGGTTGTGAGGCGTCTGCCAGAAGCAGCCTGGACACAACTAAAGCACAAAGGCTATCAGAGCTCAGAGAGGATCTTGACCTCCACTGGGAGGCCGAGGGGAACAAATCCAGTTATCATTGGCCCTGCGGGAATCTTATGTGGAAGACAAAGACCCCAAAGACATGGACCAGGCGCTCCCACACAGTTATTGGCTTAAAAGTTGATGCAGCCGTTTTGAGGTCAATTTTGGGAATGCCAACCAATTTCTAAACATGAACATCCTCCGACCAGCAGTTCCACATCTAGGATCTGTCCTACAGAAATGTTCACACCAGCACCTGAGACAGAGGATGCTCACAGCATCCATGTGAAAACATAGACCGGAATCACCTACTTACCAGTAGGAGGATAAATAGGTTAAAATGGCCCATTCGTACTTTGGGTACTGCCGCACCGTAAGTTTTTGTGGTGTACCTCAATTTCTTCAGGGAGAATGTATTGCTTATGTTATTGAAAACGTGAGCCAATGCTTCTTTCCTTTCTGCTTCAGTGGTAAACAATCACCAGAAAATCCTTTTAAAATATACAAAGGAAGCCATCTGATGGGCGTCTTACACTCAGGGGCAGCGACATGACGTCTTTTTGTTCTCTGAGTGCGCAAATCGCTGCTGTGCTTGCCTCTGTGAACGCTTTCTGTTCCTCTACAGCATCTTGGGTAAAGCCCATAGTGTTTATATAACTTTCATTGTTCAATGATCTGTCCAGTTTGCAAACTCTTGTTTCCTATTCAATACGAACGCCCAGCAGTTCGAGGACCTGCAGTGAAGAGGGAGTCGTTCTGCCTCTGGAAACCCCTTCTTCCTCCCTCTGTGCAAGGAGAGATGCAGCCATAACCTCCCAGGGCCCGCCCCACTGCTCAGCTCCCCCGTGTCACTGAACACCTCACCTCCACTCCACTGCTCACAGGACACCCCAATGCGCCTGTGGTGCTCGCCCTCACCTGCAGACGGGCGTGCTTGGGAAGGATGCAGCAAAGTGGCCCGGGTTGGCCAGGTTTCCATACGATCTTTGACCCCCCACGAAACTCCCACGTTGTGTGTGTGCCTGTGAGTGGGGGTTGGGTGAGCTCCTCTGGGCAGATCAACACTCCTAGCAAACAGATGCCAGGCTCCTCTTCTTGCAGGCACCCCCCCAAAGTTACATCTGATTCTTCTAGGGTCGGCTCAAGGCAGTGGCAAGTACTCCCACCGCGTGGAGGGCAGGAAATGGCCTCTGGAATGTTCCACCTCCCCAGGCCTCCAAGGGACGCCAGTTTCCTCCATCCCCGATTCCGAAAAGGAAATCAGTTCCTTTCGTGCCACTTAGTTCACATTTATTTCTTTTATTTATAGCTTATGGTCAATGCCAATCAACTCCATAAAGCGAAACATTATTTAAAAATTAAAGCATTAGGATGCAAAAAGCATAAAAGCAGGCCCAGAGGCACACGCGGCCCGAGACCCAGCGGATGCTTCAGGCCCGAGGATGCCTCGGCCGTCACTGTGCACCTGCGAACCAAAATCTGTATCTAAAAATGCTTTCCCATCGAAACTGCTGTTACCCTGATTCTTAACGGTGAAAGCAGGTATTTTCAGAAAGAGTTTAAAAGAATGATTACAAACTTAATCCTGCTGGTTCCCCTCCCAGCCTTCCTCCAGCAGGGGCGTCGTCATGTCTGGTTTGGCTTCTGAGGCTCGGGGCGGGGCCTCCACCCCCACCTCCACCCCCACCCCCACCACCACCACCCCCCCACCACCACCCCCACCGCTGCTGGCTCCCTCCCAGGCCGCACCGGCAGCGCCCCCCTGGCTCCAGGCAGCACTCTGGCTGTGGCGGCACCTGCTTCCAAAGTCCTGGCCTGGAAGTCCGTCCCACAGGGGCCAAGGCTCAGGAACGCCCCCGCAGTGCTGAGACTGGGGGGGCTCCTCCTCCAGCCAGCGGACCCCTGCGTACTGGCTGCCGCAGTTCACATCGGGCCGGGGAGCTTTTACTGTCTTTGTCGTTCCCAGCAGCAATTTGGAGATTTTGGAGATAAGGGTCCAGAAACAGGTCATTGTGTGTCACTGCCGCTGCCTCCCTGGGGGAGTCTCCAAACCTCCCGGAGGCCGGCCTTGCCGAAGAGCTGGTCCGGGAGAGACCTGGGAGACCCTGGGACTGGGAAACAGAGAAGCAGCGGGTGAGCTGGGCAGCTTGCGGGTTGGGGCGAGGGAGGGGGAGAGGAGGAGGGAATGAGGGGCTGGCTGGAGTCCTCACGGGGCCTGAAGCTAGTTTCAGAAGGGTGAACGCAAGCAAGTGGGGGCCCAGCTCTCATCTGCCTTCTAACCTGGGAGCTCGAGCCTCGCTGCAAGGCCAGGTACTTACTTACCTGCTTTGTAAACTTTTCAAGTTGTCAGCGTCTTGCTGAACAGGGTGCTCTCAGTAGGTCTAAGAAGCAAGAGAAGGAGCCAAGAGTGTTAACACCAAGCAAGGCCAATGCAAGGAAGTGGGGTGTTTACCGGGAATTAGGTCCCTCTGTGGGCATTTCTGGGAGGGACCCCGAGATGCAGTAAAAAAGGACCCGACACTCAGGCTTCTGCTCTGCAATGCAGAGAGCTGGGGGCATCACTCTCATCCTTACGACAAGGAAACAACTGGATAAACTAAAAGTGACGGCCCTCCTAGGTCCATCAGAGATTTGCGGTCACAAGGCAAACGGTTGCCTTGAAAACCAGAGACAGGCCCTGGCTGGTTTGGCTCTGTGGATAGAGTATCAGCCTGCGGACTGAAGGGTCTGAGGTTCGATTCCAGTCAAGGGCATGTGCAGGGGTTGTAGGCTGGATCCCCAGTAGGGGGCGTGCAGGAGGCAGCTGATCAAGGATTCTCTCTCATCATTGATGTTTCTATCTCCCCCTCCCTTCCTTTCTGAAATCAATAAAAATAAAAACAATGGTTAATATGCTAAGGATTGTCGTGGAAAAAGTGGATAACATGACAAGAAAAATGGATAATGTAAGCAAAGAGATTGGAACTCTGAGAAGGAAAGAGCCTCTAAGCTTGAGACTATGGGGATAGAAACTTCCCAAACTGAAATACAAATAGAAAAAAGTGAAGGAAAACAAAAACAGAACAATATTCAAGAACTGCAGGACAAATACAAAAGGTATAACATACACATATAAGAATACCAAAAGGAGCCGAAACCGGTTTGGCTCAGTGGATAGAGCGTCGGCCTGCGGACTGTAGAGGTCCCAGGTTCGATTCCGGTCAAGGGCATGTACCTGGGTTGCGGGCACATCTCCAGTGGGAGATGTGCAGGAGGCAGCTGATCAATGTCTCTCTCTCATCAATGTTTCTAACTCTCTATCTCTCTCTCTTCCTCTCTGTAAAAAATCAATAAAATATATTAAAAAAAAAAAGAATACCAAAAGGAGCCGAAACCGGTTTGGCTCAGTGGATAGAGCGTCGGCCTGCGGACTGAGAGGTCCCAGGTTCGATTCTGGGCATGTACCTGGGTTTCGGGCACATCCTCAGTGGGAGATGTGCAGGAGGCAGCTGCTCGATGTTTCTAACTCTTTATCTCCCTTCCTCTCTGTAAAAAATCAATAAAACATATTAAAAAAAAAGAATACCAAAAGGATAATTATGCTAAGTGAAATAAGTCAGACAGAGAAAGACAAATGCCATGTGGTTTCACCTGCATGTGGATTCTAAAGGAAAAATAAATGAACAAACAAAACTGAAAAAAACCCTCATAGATGCCGAGAACATTTTGATGGTTGCCAGAGGGGAGAGGGAGTGGGGGCAGAGGTAAAAAGGTGAAGGGATTAAGATGTGCAAATAAGAACTGTGTCAGGGATGTAAAGGACAGCATGAGAGTACAGTGACAAATATTATAACAACTATGTATGGTCATAGGAGGATGCTAGACTGATTGGGGGATCACTTCATAAGTTACATAAGTGTTTAAATCACTATGTTATCCACCTGAAACTAACATAATATTGTATGTCAACTGTAAGTGAAAAATAAAAAAATTATTTTAAAAAATACCAAAAGGAGTAGAAAAAGAGAAGGGAACAAAAGAAATATTTGAAGTAATAATGGCTAAAATTTTATCCACATTAATAACAGCAAACTACAAATCCAGGAAGCTCAGAGAACACCACGCAAGATAAAAAACTAAAAATCTATACCTAGGGCCTGGTCCGCATGGCTCAGTGGTTGAGTGTCGACCTATGAAACAGGAGGTCATGGTTCGATTCCTAGTCGGGGCACATGCCAGGTTGTGGGCTCGATCTCCAGTTGGGGAGGTGGGGGGCAGAAGGCAGCCCATCAGTGATTCTCTCTTATCCTTGATATTTCTATCTCTCCCTCTCCCTTCCTCTCTGAAATCCTATATAATAAAAGGCTAATATGCAAATCAACTGAATGGCAGAATGACTGGTCGCTATGATGTACACTGACCACCAGGGGGCAGATGCTCAATACAGGAGCTGCCCCCTGGTGGTCAGTGAACTCCCACAGGGGGAGCACCACTCAGCCTAAAGCCCTGAGCCGAACTCACGGCTCTGAGCACAGAGGCAGTGGTGCAGCATTAAGGATGTCCGATGGCTCCCAGACTGCAGGAGGGTGCAGGCTGGGCTGAGGGACACCACCCCCCCGACTGTGCACATTTTGTGCACTGGGTCTCTAGTCCTGTGGACTGAAGGGTCCCAGGTTCGATTCTGGTCAAGGGCATGTACCTTGGTTGTGGGCACATCCCCAGTAGGCAGCTGATCGATGTTTCTCTCATTGATGTCTCTAGCTCTCTAGCCTTCTCCCATTCTTTCTGTAAAAAATCAATAAAATATATTTTGTTAAAAAAATAAAATAAAAATCTACACCTAATCCTATCATATTCAAATTGCAGAAAACCAAAGACAAAAAGGAAAATCTTGAAAAAAGTCAGAAGGAAAACATCTTATCTATGGAGGAATAAAGATAAGAATTATATCAGAGTTCCTCTCATAAACCATGCAAGCAAGAATTGAGTGAGGCGAAATATTTAGTGTGGAAAGACAAAACCACCAACCAAGAATTCTTTATCCACAACACATAATCCTAAAATTTATGTGGAACCACAAAAGACCCAGAATATCCAAAGCAATCTTGAGAAAGAACAAATTTATAGGTGTCACACTCCTTGGTTTTAAACTACATTGCAAAGCTATAGTAATTAAAGCAGTATGGCACGGACACAAATCAGACACACAGGTCAATGGAACACAATAGAGACCCCAGAAATAAACTCCCACTTACATGGTCAATTAATCAATGACAAAGAAGGCAAGAATGTACAATGGAGAAATGAGAGTCTCTTCAACAAGAGGTACTGGAAAAACTGGACAGATAAATGAAAAAAAAAGTGAAAATGAGCCATTCTCTTACAACATATACAAAAATAAATTTAAAATGGAATACTTAAATGTAAGACATGGAACCATAAAAGTTTTAAATAAAACATAGAAAGTAAACTCTTTGACATAACTTTTAACAACACTTTTTTTTATATCTCCTTGGGCAAAAGCAACAAAAGCAAAAATAAATAAATGGAAATATATCACACTAAAAAGCCTCTGCGCAGTAAACCATTAACAAAATGAAAAGACAATTTACTGAACAGAAGGAGATACTTGCAAATGATATAGCCCATAAGGTATTAATATCCAACATATATAAGGAATTCCTACAACTCGGTAACAAAAATATACATAAACAATGCGATAAAAAGAAGGGCAGAGGAATGAAGAGACATTCCTCTAAAGAGAACACACAGATGGCCAACACACATCTAAAAAGATGCTCAAGCCCTAGCCGGTTTGGCTCAGTGGATAGAGCATCGGCCTGCGAACTGAAAGCTCCCAGGTTTGATTCTGGTCAAGGGCATATGCCTGGTTTGTGGGCTCGATCCCCAGTGGGGGACTTGCAGGAGGCAGCTGATCCATGATTCTCTCTCATCATGGATGTTTCCATCTCTCTCTCCCTCTTCCTTCCTCTCTGAAATCAATAAAAATATTTTTTTAAAAAAAATAAATAAAAAGATGCTTAAGCCCTAGCTGGTGTGGCTCAGTGGATAGAGCATCAGTCACAGACTGAAGAGTCCTGGGTTCAATTCCAGTCCAAGGACACATGTCCAGGTTTCGGGCTCGATCCCCAGTGGTGGGGGGAGGGAGGGAGCGCGGGAAGCAGCCGATCAATGATTCTCATCATTGACATTTTTATCTCTCTCTCCCTTCCTCTCTGAAATCAATAAAAATATATTTTAAAAGCACAATGAGATATCACCTCACACCTGTCAGAATGGCTATTATCAAAAAGTCAACAAATAACATGAATTGACAAGAATGTGGAAAGAAGGAAGCCCCCGTGCACTGTTGGTGGAACTGCAACTTGGTGCAGCCACTACGGAAAACAGTGTGAAGAATAGAACAACCCAGTTACCCAGCAATTCCGTTTCTGGGGGACTGTGTGAAGGGAGCAGGTGTTACCCAAGGGGCAACAGGAAGCCATGGAAAATTAGTCACACCCACAATTCAAATCAGGTCTTCACTGCTAAGCATTCATTCAGGATGCAGAATTTAGAACATGAGCTGTCTGGATATAAAGAGTGGGGAGGGAGACAGGTCATTTCTCAGGTCTCGGCGAAAGGGATGGTGTCTTGGAGGGCGGCAAGAGCTACTGCAAACGTAGCCTGAACACAATGAGCCCATATCCCTCCTCCCACAGCAGCCTACTCCCACCATCGCAGGGAATGGTGACTCCATTCTTCCTGCCGCTCAAAACACAGCCTCTGTGTCATCCCTGATTCTCACATCCCAGCCTAGACTGTCAGCAAATTCTGTCAGTTTTACCTTCCAAATAAACCCAGAATTGGACCACTGAGACACCACGATCAGCTGTGGAGGGCGGCAGCAGCTCCCCCTGGCCTCCCTGCCTCAGGCCAAATCCACTTTGACAAGCTCCCCCTCAGGGCCCTGGGAGCATGCTCAGCCTGCTGCCCACCCGCCCTGCAGCCTCTAGCATAGAGTAGGCTCACCATCACTTCATTCCCAGACAATTCAGGACGTGCCCTGGTCAGCGAGGCCAGGGTGACATTGGGGACTGGGTGGCTCGGTCTGAGGAAAGCGGAGCCTGTCACTCAGCTTAAGTCGAGTTTGCAGCCGGTCTCACCCTGGCTAGTATTTGGTCATCGCCCACCTCCCTGGAGATGCTCGTGTAGTTCTAGGGCAGCGGTTCTCAACCTGTGGGTCACGACCCCTTTGGCGGTCTGTTGGGGTCCAACCCCAGCAGGTCCAGGGGTTCCCAAAGGTGTGGACGGAGCCAGCATTCAGTTGATCAGCAGCCTAGCCAGGATCTCCAGCCAAGTTCTGTGTGTTATTGTCTTGTTACATCTGTATTTATGCCAGTTGATTTTAATCCTATCAATTTCTATTCCAAAGGTGAGGGCGTTTCTTATCTCCATTCCAGGGAGTAAAGATTATGTAGCTTAAGCGTGATTGTTTGTAGTTAAAGTGATTAACTACCAGCCTGGCACTTAGTTAAGGGGGTTTATTCCCTCCCTAACTTTAGGGAAAAATCCCTACCTGGGGAAACAACCTTTCTCAGAGAGGTGACCTTGGTTAAAACACATAGCACAAGGAAGGTGAGCAAACATATTAAGAACAGTATGCCATATACGCCAGGTCCCCTGAGACATATGCTGTGCAGATGTTTCTTTACTGCAGCGACTGTGCCAAGCAAGCAGCAAGGATGGACCAGCTTCCAGCAGGGGTCCAAGGACCCTTTCACAGGGGTCGCCTAAGACCATCCTGCATATCAGATATTTACATTACGATTCATAACAGTAGCAACATTACAGTTGTGAAGTAGCAACGAAAATAATTTTATGGTTGGGTCACAACATGAGGAGCTGTATTTAAAGGGCCAGAAGGTTGAGAACCACTGCTCTAGGGTCATGTGGACCCTCAGACAGAATCCCATCGTATTCATCCCCAACTGGAGCCACTTTCACGGGGAGTTCCGTGTCTGCTCACTCACATGTTCCATTTGTGGGCTCAGCGTCTCCTCCAGACTCTGGATTTGGATGAGGCTCCTGGAGTGCTCACCGCAGAGGAGTCCCGAATCGCTGTGTCAACCAACCAGTCACAAAGACAAGAGCTGCTTCCCTGAAAGTCCCGGCACGCCCTCCACCAGTTGGGCGGGCACCCCCTCCACCAGTTGGGCGGGCACCCCCTCCACCAGTTGGGCGGGCACGCCCTCCACCAGTTGGGCGTCTGCGGTTGGGGGCTGAAAGGGGAGCCCTGATCGGAACCCCTACCTGCCAGGCACTGGGATCCAAGACAAATGCTGCTTCCAAGGAGTGTCCCGCCTGAGAGGCAGACGCAGACCATCGCAGCCACCACTGAGGCCGGACGGGTGGAGCCGGGACCAGTGGGGCAGGGAGCTTGGGGAGCCCCCACGGGAGGCAGCCCTGGAACCTGGTCCCCACCCTCAGGGCAGCGCTTCAGGGCCCCCCGAGGGTTTGTCAGAAAGGCGTTCTGATGCAGGTGGGCCGAAGTGGAGCCCTGGGGCCGGGTGATACCGACTCAGGTGGGCCTGTTTGGGAGCCTGGAGGGTGGTGTAGGGGAGCAGCTGGCTGATGGTCATGACCGCTCCCGGGAAGGTCTGCAGCCCCAGTGCACCTCCCAGGATTGGCAGGGCCGAGGGCGCTGGAGGTGGGGTGTGTGCGGCATGTAGATGGGGACAACCAAGTGAGACCAAAGGGCAGCCCGCGTGACGGGGGTCCCCAGGCGAGTGTGAAAGGAGACGCTGTCCTAGATGTTCTCCGGGGTGAAGGGCCTGTGCAGAGGGACCCGAGTGATGCCTGTCCCCTGACCCCTTCTCTAGAGCAGATTCACTCCTCCACGCGTCCCTCCCTGGGGCCTGGCAGCCTGGGTGTGGCTCTCACCAGCCTCATCCCCACGCCCGCTCTGACTCCCTGGTTCATCCCGCTGTAGCTGAGCGCCCCGCCAGCTGCCCCTCTTTGAGCCGCAGAGACAAGCAGGAGACGCCTTGGGGATTAGAGCTAAGGGCTTGTTTTTGTTCGTTTGTTTGTTTTTTTCTAACCTGCATGGAGAGTTCCAGAACAAGGAGCAGAAACATCTCAGGGAGCCACCACGGCCAGATGAGGGCAGGAACTTGCCGGTGTCAAACTCCAGGACGGACTGACTCCCCCTCCATTGATGCTTTTTCTGAGAAAAATAGTTAGGAAGATGCTCAGCAGGTGGAAGGCGAGAAAGGCCGGAGACCCAAGGTCAGCGTGGACAGGGACGGAGGGGGGAGGCCGGTGCCGCTGCAGAAAGACGGGCAGTTCCATGGAGGCAGGAGAGGGGAGAGCATCGTGGGGCAGTGGTGGGAGGTAGTCACCTGGTGCAGGGGCTGCGAGGGCTGGAGGCTGCGCGCCAGAAGCCGTGGGGCGGGCCAGGGGGAGGTTGGAGGACAACAGAATTTGGTTTTGTACCTTCCTTAGCTCCTACTGAAATTAAAGGGCCGTGAATGGGGCTTTTCCCTCAGGAGTTGGTACCTTTCCTTTCTCCACGGGCCGCACCTCTCCACCCCAAGGAGGCAGAAAGCTGTTGGAGGCAACTGCTGCCTTCATTGGGCTCACCTGCTCCGCTGTCTTCCCAGAGGCTTCTGGGAAAGTGCCTCCCTGAGCCCACGCCTGATGCACTACATCAGAACCTCTGGAGGTAAATCCCCAAATGCACTCCAGCAAAAAGCAACCTGGGCCCTAGCCAGTGTGGCTCAGTGGATAGAGCGTCAGCCTGCGGACTGACGGCTCCCAGGTTCGATTCCGGTTCGGGGCACATGCCCCGGTTGTGGACTCATCCCCAGTAGGGGGCATGCAGGAGGCAGCTGATCGATGATTCTCTCTCATCATTGATGGGTGGCTTTTAAGTGTGGTCAATCTGAAGACACCCATAGTCAAGGCCCTGAGTGTCCATCTGGCCTTTCTGGGCCTTTCTCCAGCTTCTTGACAGTGCGTGGGGAGAGCGCTATACAGCACTCTGCTGCTTTCCCAGGCAAACCAGCCACCTCAGCTTCCTCTCCCGCCTCCAGGATCTGAGGGGTGGGTAGAGGTCATCGCAAGCAATGCTTTAAAATGTTGGCTGCTTTTCAGAATCACGTGCTGTCTCTCTAAGAGTTGCCGTGGTCCATAGACCAAAGGAAGTGCCAGCCTTCAGCTGGGACACAGATCCACATATGAAAGGCGTGAGGTGACGAGGGGGCAGTCAGGAGGAGGCTTCGCACCAAGCAGGGCCCGGCCCACCTTACCACAGACGCCTTCTCAGAATAATTGGTAAAAACACAAATACATAGAAAATAAAAAGAAAAGCCATTATATTCACATAGAGTAATAAAAAATTAAGTTTATTAAGTGAGCCAATTTTCCATGTCACTAACAACAGTAATTTCAACCAGATATTCTACAGTGGGGCCTTGACTTACAAGTTTAATTCGTTCCGTGACGGAGCTCATAACTCAAATTACTCGTATGTCAAATCAAAAAGTGAATGAGTGATGCTGGGCTGATGTGGCGTTCACTGTGACGTTCGCTGCGCCAACTAGCGGTGGGGTATCTGAAGCTGGCTCATAACCCGAATTTTAGTTCGCAACTCAAAGCAAAAAATCGGCCAAGAGACGGCTCGTATCTCGAAAAACTCGTTAGTCAGGACACTCGTAAGTCAAGGCCCCGCTGTACTGTACTTATCGTACGTAAATAAGATATAGCAGTGGGTCTAATGAATGATATCATTTCAAAAGAGTGATAAACAATATTTCAAGCTGTCTGCAGCAGCCGCAATGGAGTCTCAATGCAATGCGACAGCTGGCATTTCTTTTGGTGACAAGTCATAGCGCTACAGTGATTGGTTGCTTCCATTCATAACTTCCAGAGAGCACCGCCACCTGCTGGCCGTTGTTATGAATGCAAGCCCTCAGGCCCCACCCCAGATGGCTGTATCTCCCTCTTCCATAGGAAGAGCCAGCTCCACCCCCTTTCCATCTAAAGTAGAATGGTTTTCAATCTGTGAGAATTTGACAAGTGGGAGGTTATCTCATGTTAAAAAGTCAATTAAAAGCCTGGCTGGTGTGGCTCAGTGGAACAGAGCAGAGAACCCAGAAATGGACACAAACCATTATGCTCAATTAGTATTTGACAAAGGAGGCAAGAACATACAATGGAGAAGAGACAGTCTCTTCAATAAATGGTGTTGGGATAATTGGACAGATACATGCAAAAAAAAAAATGAAACTAGACCACCAACTTATACCATACACAAGAATAAATTCAAAATGGATAAAAGACTTAAATGTAAGTCATGAAACCATAAAAACCTTAAAAGAAGAAAACATAGGCAGCAAAAATATCAGACATTTCACGTAGCAGAATTTTCACTGATACAACACCAAGGGCAAGGGAAACATAGAGAAAATAACCAAATGGGACTACATCAAACTAAAATTGTCCTGCACAGCAAAAGAAACCATCCTCAAAATGAAAAGGGTTGGGAGATCATATTGGCCAATGATAGATGTGATAAGGGGTTAATTTCCAAAATATATAAAGTACTCATACAACTCAACAAAAGGAAGACAAGCAATCCAATTAAAAAATGGGCAGAAGACTTAAATAGACACTTCTCCGAAGAGGACATACAAGTGGCCAAAAGGCATATGAAAAAATGCTCAACCTTACTAATCATAAGAGAAGAGCAAATTAAAGCAACAATGAGGTACTACCTCACACCTACCAGAATGGCCATCATCAATAAATCAACAAACAAGTACCAGCGAGGATGTGGAGAAAAAGGAACCCTAGTACACTACTAGTGGGAATGCATGGAAAACAGTATGGAGTTTCCTCAAAAAATTAAAAATGGAACTCCCATTTAACCGACCCAATAATCCCACTTCTAGGAATATATCCCAAGAATTCAGGAACACCAATCAGAAAGCATATATGCATCCCTATGTTCATAGCAGCACAATTCACCATAGCTAAGATCTGGAAACAGCCTAAGTGCCCATCAGCAGATGAGTGGATTAAAAACTGTGGTACAGCGAACCAGTTTGGCTCAGTGGATAGAGCGTCGGCCTGCGTGCGGACTGAAGGGTCCCAGGTTCGATTCTGGTTAAGGGCATGTACCTTGGTTGCGGGCACATCCCCACTGGGGGGCGTGCAGGAGGCAGCTGATCCATCTCTCTCATGGATGTTTCCAACTCTCTATCCCTCTCCCTTCTTCTCTGTAAAAAATCAATAAAATATAAAATAAATAAATAAATAAAAACGGTGGTACATCTACACAATGGAATACTATGCTGCTGTAAAAAAGAAGGATCTTTTACCATTTGCAACAGCATGGATGGACCTGGAGAGCATTATGCTAAGTGAAATAAGCCAGTCAGGGAAAGATAAATATCACGTTATCTCATGTGTGGAATATAATGAATAACATAAACTGATGAACCAAAATAGAGCCAGAGAAAAAAATATTTTAGACTATAATAGAAGTAATCCTGTTATTTGCAGGTTTTTAATAATTCTACAATTTTTGTGATGTTATACTATGTTAGTACAGTTTTGGTAATATTATTATATTTAAAATCGTTTTTCTTAAAATATTAATGTTTATTGTATGTGCTATGTATATATCTCCATGCCTCATGCCTTTTAGTATCAAAACCCTACAATTTCTTTCCAGTTTAATTAGAATTCTTAATTCTTAGAAACCTTGATTTTTATTTAAACATACTCAGTTTCCATAAACACACCTTTGCCCTAGCTGGTTTTGCTCAGTGGATAGAACGTTGGCCTGTGGACCAAAGGGTCCTGGGTTTGATTTCAGTCAAGGGCACATACCTTGGTTGCAGGCTCCTCCCTGGCTCAGGCCCTGGTCAGGGCTGGTGCAGGAGGCTTGACGTGTGTCTCTCTCACATTGATGTTTCTCTCTGTCTTTCCCTTTCTCTTCTACTCTCTCTAAAAATCAATGGGAAAAAATATCCTCAGGTGAGGATTAAAAAAAGAAAGAAAAGAAAAAGAAACACACCTTCAACAAGCCACAGAGACATTATAGTAACAGTTCCAAATCCATTTTATAGCTTTTTTGTATTGAGACCAAAGTAGGTAAACTCAAGACTTGCCTAACAATCAATGCTTTAACAGCTGAAATGAGTTAACTTGATAAGCTCACATGGCTAAGGTTTTTGTTTTTTTATTCCCCTTTCAATAAGGGTTACCTCCTAAACACTTGCATTTTGAAAAGATGTCCTAGATAAGAGTTTTTGTTTGTTTGTTTGTTTGTTTGTTTGTTTGTTACCAGGTATTTACATTTCAAAGGTCCGAGGACTTTGGCTTCATACAGTCAATTGTCTATAAGCATTTTGAGCTGAACAGGGTAGGTTTGGGAAAAGATAAAAGGATTTGGTGGCTTGAATTGTTTCTGGAGCCACACCTCTGGCCTTGTAAAGACTATTTGTAAACAAAGACAGTCGTTTTTTGATACCTTGAGGACTGGCAAATGTTGGCAAAGGGCTAACAAATTCATTCACCCATTTTTGAAAGATTTCTTTCCATTTGGGTATATTTTTCTTTCAACCCAAAGGAAGGGTTACAGCAATTACAGAGAGATGTAGTTTACAGGTAGCACATAGCTGAGGGTCATTGCTGAGCGTGATGATGGCACGCGTGTATGGAAAAGACACATTGACCTGAGATCTCATTCTCCGTTCACTTCCCTGGGAAGGGGAAAGCAGGTCTAGCCGCAGGCAGGATAGCGTTAAACTCCCGGGTGCCATTAACTGGCCAAACCTCTCCATTGCACAGCTTGTATTGGGGCCAAGCCATGTTGCAGATGAGTCTCTTTTTCTTGAGAGATTCAGGGTCAAATGTCTCCCAGTCGGTGAGTATGCATGCCACAGGGCCATCTGGTAAGACAGTGTAGAGGTGAGGTGGCTCATGGCTCTGAGACTAATCTGTGAACCCCCATCATAGAGACTGAGGAGGGGACAAGGGTCTCAGCAAATCTGAGGGCAGAATAAGTGTCCCCAGCGTCAATTAAAAAGGAGCTTGGCTTACCTGCCACCACAATCGGTACCTGAGGCTCTGTCCTGGTGTTGTAAGTGGGGGACCCTGTCAGGGCCTGGGCAGCTTCAGTCTTCCTGGGCCAGTCCCAGGAGGTCTGGGAGCTCCAAACCGGATCCAGAGTGTGTCCTTGCTGGGCTGGCTGAGGTCCGACCTGGAGGGGCCAGACTACAGTCTGATTTCCAGTGGCCTCCCCTTCAGCTCTTTGGGCAAGGCCCAGGCGGGGGTCTGGGGTTGGGGCAGAACTTGGCCCAGTGTCTTGTAGGCACAGGTGTCTGGCTGGTGGGGTCAGGCCAAACCTGGGTTCAGCAACCTTGGTACTTGAGTTCTGGCTAAGAAAAGAATTCAGAACCAAGACCCAAACTCGCTAAAGCAAACGTATTTGCGGCAGCAGAGAGAAAATACACTTGAAGAGAAATTGAGCTGCACTGGGGAGTGGGCTGGGACTCCTTTTACACCCTCTGAGGGGGAGTAACTGCTTTCTTCCTCACACCTGTCCTGTCATCTTCTGTCCTTGCACAGAAGTTAGATGGGTTCCTCCAGCCCCGCATCCCCCACCCCCCACACACACACTGTTCTCCCCTAGGGTGGGGTCTACCACATGACTAACCACATGCCAGAGAAAAGGTCAGGAGAATCCCACCTGCATGACCAGAGGCCCTCTAGGGTGGAGAGAGGTCCTAGGGGCCAGGTCTTGAATATCTCCAGGATCTGCTCCACCAGTTCCTTCTCCTCACTAGTGCCAAGGGTGCCCCACCCTGGTGACTGCTGTGCCTGGCCCGTCGTCCTTGCTCTGCTCATGTCTGTCTGTCTACAACACTTCCTTGCAGCACTGAAGCATCGCCCCTGACTTACCCTGGGTTGGAGGACAGGCGCTTCGTTTGGGGTTCGTGAGAGCGGTGGCTAGGAGCTGATAGGCCTCCATCTGGGCCTCAGCCTTGGCCTGATCTCGCTTTTGTTTTTGGGTTTGGGTCTCCTGTCTCTATTATTAAAGACCTTAGCCTAGCTGGTTTGGCTCAATGGATAGAGCATCAGCATGTAGACTGAAGGGTCCCAGGTTCCATTCCAGCCAAGGGCACATGCCTGGGTTACGGGCTTGATCCCCAATAGGGGGCGTGCAGGAGGCAGCCAGTCAATGATTCTCTCTCATCATTGATGTTTCAATCTTTCCCTCTCCAGTCCTCTCGAAATCAATAAAATATATTTTTTTAAAAAAATAAAGTCCTGCCCTCACCGGTTTGGCTCAGTGGATAGAGCATCGGCCTGCAGACTCAGGGGTCCCAGGTTCAATTCCGGTCAGGGGCATGTACCTTGGTTGCGGGCACATCCCCAGTGGGGGGTGTGCAAGAGGCAGGTGATTGATGTTTCACCCTCATCGATGTTCCTAGCTCTCTATCCCTCCCCCTTCCTCTCTGTAAAAAATCAATAAAATATATTTTAAAAAAAGAAAAGAATGTGCCCCCCCCACCCACCCACCCCCCCCCCCCGCAAAAAAATAAATAAATAAAGTCCTTAAAGGCCAGGTTAATGAGGTCTTTTTGAGGGGGTTGTGGCCCTGTGTCTATTTTTCGAAGTTTGCGGCGTATGTGGGGGGCTGATTGGGATATAAAATGGGTGTTCAGAAGAAGGGTTCCCTCTTGAGAAGTGGGGTCTAATGTGGTAAGTTTCCTTAAGGCCTCCGTGAGGCGCGAGAGGAAGAGAGCTGGGTTTTTGTCAGGACCCTGAGTAATTTCATTCAGGTTGTCATAGTTGACAGCCGTATGGGCAGCCTTTTTGAGTCCAGCAATGAGACAGGTGCTCATATGGCCACGGAATCGGCACCCCGGAGAAGTAACCTGAGCGTCCCATCCCACATCCTCTCCATGGAGGGCCCTGCCATGTCCTGAGCTGCTAGCCAGATGCACTCCTTCTCCTCTAAGCTTGGTCAGAAGGACGAGGGAGTGGATGAAGAGGTGGAGTCCAAAGACAAGGGGGCCATTGGAGGAGGGACTTATGGAGGTGGGTTGAGGGACCGGGAGGGGAGCGGAGAATTGAGTGACCATGACCAGAAGGGTGGAAGGGAGGGTCTGGGGAAGCTGGCAGGTCGGGGAGGGATGGATCAGCAACCTTAGAATGGAAAGGTCCAGGGTGGGCAGAGGCTTTGAGTGGAGAAGTGGGATTTGTTAGATAGAGCAGGTTTGACAGAGAGAAGGACGATTACATTATGTGAAGATCCCTGGACATCAGGGATCTTGGACCATTTCCCATTGCCATGACAGAAATTGCCTAATTTCCAGAGAATGTTAGCATAGAAAGTTCCACTCTCGGGCCAGTGTGAATCACTGTCTAAATTCCATTGTGGCCAGGCAGTATTACAGTAGAAAGAAAGGTGCTGGCCTGACCTCCATGGAAAGGCCAAGTGTATTTAGATTGTGGGGAGACATCTCAAAGGAGTGTGGATTTTTTTGCAGAAAAAGAATTCCCCATGGTGTTAATTGGGAAGAGGAGGTAAGCAACAAAGGGAGACCCAGGAAGCTAGAGAGAAGCCGTCCCCACCATCCAGTCAGGCTCCGGAGAGAGGAAGACAGTGTGACCTGAGTGGTGGGTGTCCCCATGATGAGGAAGACTGTGGGGCCTGGTCCCAGGGTGAGGCCGGACTAGAGAGGTCTTTGTCTGAGATGGAAAACAGCAAATCAGAATTTCTGCCCTGGCCGGTTTGGCTCAGTGGATAGAGCGTCCGTCTGCCTGCGAACCAAAGGGTCTTGGGTTTGATTCCGGTCAAGGGCACATACCTTGGTTGCAGGCTCCTCCCCTGGTCAGGGCTGGTGCAGGAAGCAACCAATCAATGTTTCTCTTACATCTATGTTTCTCTCTGTCTTTCCCTCTCTCTTCCACTCTCCCTAAAAATCAATGGGAAAATATCCTCAGGTGAGGATTAACTAAAAAATAAAATAAAAAATAAATTTCAGATTCCTTTAAAAAAAAGAAGAAAAAACCCTGAAGGGTGATCCAATTGCTACTTACTGGAGGTGAACTGAGCCAGTGCTGAGGGCGGGGTCAGCAATGGGAAGGAGGGTTCTCCATTGGCAAAAATCAATGAAATATATATATTTTTTTTAAAAAAGAAAGAAAGAGCCCTAACCGGTTTGGCTCAGTGGATAGAGCGTCGGCCTGCGGACTTAAGGGTCCCGGGTTCGATTCTGGTCAAGGGCATGTACCTTGGTTGCGGGCATATCCCCGGTGGGGGGTGTGCAGGAGGCAGCTGATCAATGTTTCTCTCTCATCGATGTTTCTAACTCTCTATCCCTCTCCTTTCCTCTCTGTAAAGAATCAATAAAATATATTTAAAAAAAAATAAAATAAAAAAAAAATAAAAAAAGAAAGAAAGAAACTGCCTGGCCAGTGTGACTCAGTAGTTGAGCGTTGACCCAGGAAGCAAGAGGTCATGGGTTTGATTCCTGATCAGGACATATGCCCAGGTTGTGGGCTCAATCCCCAGTGTGGGCGTGCAGGAGGGAGCCAAGCAATGATGTTTCTCTCTCATCCATGTTTCTATCTCTATCCCTCTTCCTTCCTCTCTCTAAACATCAATTTAAAAAAAAAAAAGAAAAACAGCCCCGACCAGTTTGGCTTAGTGGCTAGGGCAGTGATGGCGAACCTTTTGAGCTCGGCGTGTCAGCATTTTGAAAAACCCTAACTTAACTCTGGTGCTGTGTCACATATAGAAATTTTTTGATATTTTTAATCAAAAAAAACATGATAATTTCAAGAGAAACATCGAAAGCGCTTTATTCAAAATAATGTCCATCGCTAGCTACACATTTCCCCATCTTTCAGGTAATTTGTGGATACTGTCCCAATAGAACTTCTCTTGTTTTGAGGCAAACCATTCAGAGACCCAATTTTCCACTTCTTCGTATGTTCTGAAGTGCTGCTTAGAAAGTGCGTGTGCCATTGATGGGAACAAGTGGTCATCTGAAGGAGCAAGGTCTGGTGAATACAGTGGGTGGGTTCATACTTCCCAGGCAAGATCTTTTAACGTGTCTTTAACTGGTTTGAAAGTGTGTGATGGTGCGTCATCATGAAGCAAAATTACTTTGCTGTGTCTTCTGTCACATTTTGGTCATTTCACAATCAAAGCGTGGTTCAAATTGATTATTTGTTGCCGGTATCGATCAGTATTAACGGTTTCACCTGGTTTTAGGAGCTCATAATACGCCAGACCTTCCCGATCCCACCAAACACAGAGCATTGTCTTCTTTCCGAAGCGATTTGGCCTTGAAGTCGATGTTGATGGTTGACCTGGATCAACCCATGATTTTGTGCCTTTGTGATTCTCAAAATAAATCCACTTTTCATCGCCAGTCACAGTTCGATGCAAAAAAAGCCTTTTTTTCGTGCTGTTGAAGCAACATTTTACTGATGACTTTTCGGTTTTCCATTTCTCTTTTCTTCAGTTGATGTGGCACCCAGTTTCCTTCCTTTACAATCTTTCCCAGTGCTTGTAAACGATCAGAAATTGTTTGCTGAGAAACGTTTAATCTTTCTGCAGGTTGTTTTTGAGTTTGACATGCACCTTCATCCAATAATGCTTGTAATTGTTGGTCTTCAAACTTTTTCAGTTGACCTGGACGGTCCTTGTCTTTCACGTCGAAATCATCACTTTTAAAGCGTTTAAACCAGATCAACCAAAGGACTTGTATGCATGCATATAAGCATAACCAATGGACATAAGACACTGGGGGATAGGGGAGGCTAGGGGACTGTCTTGGGCGGGGGGAAAAAAATGGACACATATGTAATACCCTTTGTAATAAAAAATAAAATAAAAAAAATAAAAAAAAAATAAAGCGTTTAAACCAGTGTTCACAAGTATCTTGAGATGGAGCATGTTCACCATAAGCTTCCTGAAGTATATGACAGCTTTTTCTTCAAAATAAAGTAATGAATTAAAACTTCTTGTGGTGGTTTTCTTTCTGGCACATTTGTTAAGTTTTCAAATGGGCCTGACTCTGCCACATATATTATATAGGAGCTAGGAAAGGCTTGATGGCAAAGAGATCTCTCTCTAGCCTTTCCCACATCAGAAATTGGCTCCCACATGGCAAAATAAATAAATAAATAAATAAATAAAATAAAAAATAAAACTTCCCACAAATGCTCGTTTTTTTTGGCACGAAATTCAACATTTTTAAGCGTAAAAATATCTATGATGTTGACACCTTCGGCAAATTTGACATGTGAAGTTTTGAAGCTTGCTGTCAATACAACAAAATAGCATACACATCAAATCACATCTATATCAACATATGTGTAACTCCATCTATTGAAAAAATGCGCATTATTAACCGGTGCACTGGGTATGCTATCCTAGATGCATAAGAACAGAGGTTAGGACTTACTGCCTTTGCTAAGGGAGCAACAGGCCTGAGACGTGAAACCTGCCATGACCTACCTGGTTAGAAATTTGTGATCAGACCATCCCGTGTGGTTGCTTTTGGTCGCTAAGCTTATTAGGCCAACAGTGTCAGGCTGGCCATGTGGCCCCTGAGCTTGTCGGGTTGACTGCATAGCCCTTTTTATTCACACCGTTTCATTGCTTTATGGTTGACTTGAGTGAAAAACAAAAAAGTTTTGTGTAATTTCTGAAGAATTGTGATGAAGACAACTGCTGACAACCGAATTTTTCAGGTATTACAATGACAGCATGGCTCACAGCTCACTGCTCATCGGTGGTTTTTGTTGTTTATTTGTTTGGGTGTTTGTTTATTTTATTTTATTTTTATTTTTTAAATATATTTTGTTGATTTTTTACAGAGAGGAAGAGAGAGAGATAGAGAGTTAGAAACATCGATGAGAGAGAAACATCGATCAGCTGCCTCCTGCACATCCCCCACTGGGGAAGTGCCCACAACCCAGATACATGCCCTTGACCGAAATCGAACCCGGGACCTTTCAGTCTGCAGGCCGGCGCTCTATCCACTGAGCCAAACCGGTTTCGGCTGTTTGTTTATTTTTGAGAAATGAAATAACTGAATCATTTGCTGGTGGGCTCAGTAGCCCATGGAGGGCAGACCCCAAAGCTACATTTGTGACAGACCATCCAGCCAAACAGTGTGCCCAGGAAAAAAAAAGACTCAGTTTCGAGACAACCTGTGAGGTTTCTCTCCTTTCTCTTCTTTTCCCGCCCTTATTCAAGAAAATCGGCCGGTTGATTGGTCTCTGTCACCCTCATGGGCAATCTCAACAAGTGAGTCTCCATCACACAGTCCCTCATTTTATTTATTTACTAGAGGCCTGGTGCACGAATTCGTGCATGGGTGGGGTCCCTCACCCTGGCTGGTGATCAGGCCAATTAGGGCGGGGGGAGGTTGGCCAGGGGAAGGGGCCACAGGAGGTTGGCTGCGGGGGGAGGGGCTGTGGGAGTGCACTGACCATGAGGGGGCAGCTCCTGCGTTGAGCATCTGCCCCCCTGGTGGTCAGTGCACGTCATAGCGACTGGTCGACCAATTGTTCCGATTGTTCAGTTGTAACGGTCACTTAGGCTTTTATATATACTAGAGGCCCGGTGCACAAAAATTTGTGCATTCGGGTGGGGGGGGAGGTCCCTCAGCCTGGCCTGTGCCCTCTCGCAGTCTGGGACCCCTCGGGAGACAACGACCTGCTGGCTTAGGCCTGCTCCCGGGTGGCAGAGGGCGGGCCCAATCCCTAGGTGCAACCCCTGGTCGGGCTCAGAGCAGGGCCAGTTGGGGAGTTGGGGTGCCGCCCCCTATCATGCACAGAGCAGGGCAGATCGGGAGGTTGCGATGCCACCCTCAGTCACGCTCAGGGTAGGGCCGATTGGGGTGTTGGGGCACCGCCCCCTGTCACACTCAAGACAGGGTCGATGGGGAGGTTGCGGTGCCACTCCCTGTCACACACAGAGCAGGGCCAATCAGGGGGTTGGGGTGCCACTCCCTGTCACACACAGAGCAGGGCCCATCAGAGGGTTGGGGTGCTGCCTCCTGTCATGCACAGAGCAGGGCAGATCAGGGGGTTGGGGCTCCGTATCCTGTCACATACAGAGCAGGGCCAATCAGGGGGTTGGGGCGCTGCCCCCTGTCACGCACAGAGCAGGGCGGGTAGGGAGGTGGTGGCCCCGCCCCCTGTCTCACACAGAGCCGCAGGGCGATCAGGGGGTTTGGGCACTACCCCCTGTCATGCTGATCCCAGTGCCGGGAGGCCTCGTGGCTCTGCTGATCCTGGTGCTGGGAGACATATTACCCTTTTACTATATAGGATAGAGGCCTGGTGCACGGGTGGGGGCCGGCTGGTTTGCCCTGAAGGGTGTCCTGGATCAGGGTGGGGGTCCCCACTGGGGTGCCTGGCCACTCTGGGTGAGGGGCTGAGGGCTGTTTTCAGGCTGGCGGGTGACTGAAGCTCCCAACTGCTTCTTTCTTTCTTTCTTTCTTTCTTTCTTTCTTTCTTTCTTTCTTTCTTTCTTTCTTTCTTTCTTTCTTTCTTTTTTTAAATCTGGGCCAGCTTTAGCTCTGGCTCCAGCTCTGAGGCCTCTGCTGCTGAAAGCAGGTATCTGGTTTTTTGGGTTCTATAATCGAAACACTGTATCAACTCCAGCTCTGAGATCCTGGTGGGCTGAAAGCAGGTTTCTGGGGTTTTGTTTAGCTTCTATATTTGTAACAATGTTTCAAACTGCAAGCTCAGAGGCCGGCAAGGCAGGCGGGGAATGTTGGAGTCCTCTGTCACTGAAGCAAGCAAGCCTCATGCTCGCTTCAAGCTGCCTGGCTTCCGGCTGCCATCTTGGCTGGCAGTTAATTTGCATATTGCCCTGATTAGCCAATGGGAAGGGTAGCGGATGTATGCTAATTACCATGTTTCTCTTTTATTAGATAGGATAGATTTTTAGAGTTTTCTTTTCTTTTTTTAATATACTTTTATTGATTTCAGAGAGGAAGGGAGAGGGAGAGAAGGAAACATTAGTGATGAGAGGGATGCATGGATTGGTTGCCTCCTGCATATACCCCATCAGGGACCTGGATGGAGCCTGCAACCGAGGTTCGTGCCCTTGACCAGAATTGAACCTGGGGCCCTTCAGTCCTCAGGCCAATGCTCTATCCACTGATCACAGCCCTGCGTTTTAAATGGCTGCTGTAATTACTCCGACTGGCTGTTTCTGGGTAAACGTAAAAGGCCCTTTTAAAGTCATCTGGGGTTTCCCAGAAGGTGCTGTGGACAGCTACCCAAGAGTATGTTTCTATGAGCTTCTTCAGTTTAATTTTTTCCCTCCGATCCCCGTTTTATTTCGTAAAGGCTCCCCTGCACCACCTCCTCGGGCTATTGCTCTTGGTTTAAAATTCCTTACGAAAAGTTTTCCTGAGGCTGCTGGGGACGTTATCAACATGAAAACAGACAACCTAATTGACCTCTCGCCGAGGTTAGTTATGCGGCGCAGCGGTCAAGGTGCTGGTCAAGGCGTCAGGCTCTCTGGGGGTGTGGGTTGGAGTGCCGCCGAGCTTTTGCAGCTTCCACCCTCTAAGCATGTTTTCCTATGGGTCACAAAAGAAGGGTCACACGAAAGGGAACCCCGGCGGGAAGTGCCGCCCGTATCCGTGCAGAACCCGGTGTGGGGCCAGCGGCTGCGGAGTGGCCGGGCTGTGTGCGGCCCCCTGCGAGGGGTGCTCTGGGCCGAAAGCGAGGTGCCCAAGGCCCTCACGGGGGCAGGTGGCCGGAGCGGGAAATCAGGGCTGCGGTGCCGATCTCTCTGGATTCCGCTGTCTCTGTAACGAGGTGGAGACGATGACGTGATGTCCTGCCTTGTCTCCGAGGGTTCCAAATGGAATGCAATTCAGGAAATTTTAGTCGGCCGGGGAGGAAAATAAAGCTCTAGCAAATCTTGTTTCCGCCCGGTTTCGAACCGGGGACCTTTCGCGTGTTAGGCGAACGTGATAACCACTACACTACGGAAACCTGGAAGGGCGGCCTTCCAGTTCCTCTATTCACTGCAACAACCTACTCCGACGAGGCCGGCGTTCCTGCAACCTCATAGGCGCCAAGGACCGCCCGCATTGCACTGAGCCCCAAGCAGGTCCTGCTCGCAGCCTCTCGGGGCTCCTGCAGACCCCAGGCGGCTCCCCATTCCCCCACGTGCTCTCCTCCCCTAGACCCCGCTCTCCCGGAGCTCGGCGACTCCCGCTGTCTGTCTAGAACCCAAACTGGCCACGTAACAAATTTTATTTTGTAAAAAGCATAAAACTGGGCTCGTCCGGGATTTGAACCCGGGACCTCTCGCACCCAAAGCGAGAATCATACCCCTAGACCAACGAGCCAGCTGCTGCTTTCGCTTGCCACTCAGTTCTTAGTCTGATTCTGTGTGGCGTCACTGCATCACCAGGAAACGTGTTCATTTCTGGCTTATCCGGAGCCGCTCGGGTTTCGGAGTCTCCCACGCTCGCCGCATCCCTTCCAGCCGTGTCCGCGTCCACGGTGAACTCTCAGCGGCCCCGGCTCGCGCAGTGCAAACGCCGCGTCCCGCTCGGCCCCTGAGATGTCCTGGAATCCGGATTGCTATAGCCACTCAGGCAGCAGGGAAGGCCATCCTTTCGCTTTGGGGGACTGGGGGCCCCCTCCCAAGGGAGCCCCAATAGGGTGCAAGGCTGGAGGCCCAGGGGCGGGGCGCAGAGGCCGAGAGAGCCGGAGGTCTCCTGGAGAGAACGGGCGCCGGGCTCGCAGGGGGCGCGGGGGCACTGGGGCATCAGCCGCGACGGGAGAAATGAAACCGGGGTCGTCTCTTCGTGTGGGCTGCCCGGTATGGTTTTATGAACATATTTAAAAAACAACACATAGTTATTTGCCACGCGTTCAGGAAATGTAGGGGAGTGTAAGGCAGACACGAGATGGCCGGGAACCTCGCTCCCCACGGCTGGCACCAGCGCGCGCGCACCCGCGGCGCCCAGGCGGGTGCCCGGCGCTCCGCCCTCCCGAGACCGCCCGGGACGGGGCCGCCACCCTTCCCCGGAGAACCAGAGGCCGTGCGGCGCCTCCTCCCCACTCCTCTCGGACCTGCTCTTCCCAAAGGACTGGAACCCGACTGGCTGTTCAGGAGTAAACGTGATTCCGATTCCCTGCAGCAGATTTCACAAAATTCACGCCTAGCTGGCCCAGACGTTTATCTTTGTGCCACCAGCCGGCGGGTACAAGTGCGGGAGACGCGAGGTGGCTGACCTGCTCCGGGGAAAGGTGCTGACGGTTCCCATTGCCAGGTCGGCGCTCTGGCTCCGCGCGGGAGCGACCGCAACTCGCGGCTCCCTCGCGGCCTCTGCAAGGACGGAGTTGCCAGCGCGCCCCTCCCCGCCCGCGCCCCTCCGTACCCCCCGCGCCCCTCGCGCCCCCCCCGCGCCCCCCCGCGCCCCTCCCCGCCCGCGCCCCTCCGTACCCCCCGCGCCCCTCGCGCCCCCCCGCGCCCCTCCCCGCCCGCGCCCTCCGTACCCCCGCGCCCCTCGCGCCCCCCGCGCCCCTCCGTACCCCCGCGCCCCTCGCGCCCCCCGCGCCCTCCCCGCCCGCGCCCCCACCCCACCCCCGCGCCCTCGCGCCCCCGCGCCCCCGCGCCCCTCCCCGCCCGCGCCCCCACCCCAACCCCCGCGCCCCCGCGCCCCCACCCCACCCCCGCGCCCCCGCGCCCCCGCGCCCCCGCGCCCCTCGCGCCTCCCCGCGCCCCTCCCCGCCCGCGCCCCTCCGCTCGGGATAAGAGCTGGCGGGCGCGCCTCCGCTCGGCGACCGAGGCCTCCGGGTCAGATCGCCCCGTGACGGCCGCATCTGCTTGTCTTCTCTGGAATGACTTCAACCCACGTCCACCCCGTCACAGCGGACCCCAAGTCTATAAATTTGTCACAGTCGCTCCCGTCTTTTTTTTTTTTTTTTAACCATTCAGGTTTGTCCTGTAAACAAACCAAAGCCCTTCACAGCTAATCCAGGCCGGCCTGACGCTGATTTGTTAGTTTGCGCTGTTCACGAAGTCAAGGCACAAAGGAGCCTAAATCCCCAGCGAGCAGCGGAAGGGGCGCTGGGGGGCGCGGGCGCGACCCGCGGGGAGGCCTCGGCAGAGGCAGAGGCGACCTGTCCCGCCGCAACCCCCCCCCCAGCCGCAGGAGCCCCCCACCCCACCCCCCGCCCAGCCAGCGTGGGCCCCCCGAAGGCCCTGGGCCGGTCGCAGCCCCGCGCGGGGACGCCGCTGACTCCCGGCTGCACTTAGCGCCGCTGCGGGTTAGGACACGGGAGCTGGGCCGCGGGGGATCGGGGATCGGGGTGGTGGGGAGCAGTGCGTGAGGCCACCGGTCAGCGTTTCTCTCTCTCTGTCTCTATTTCTATCTTTCTCTCCCCTTCCCTCCCTCCTCCTTCCGCTCTCTTTAAAATCAACAAAAATACAACTAATATATCTGACCTTCTGCATATGTGCTGATTTAATATCCTCAGGAGAGGATTTTTTTTTTTAGGAGAGGATTTTTTTAAAAAAAAAAAAAGAAGAAAGAAAAGAGAGGGGAGAGAGAGAGAAAAGAAAAGAAAAGAAAAAAGAAAAGAAGAAAAGAAAAAAGAAAAGAAAAGAAAGAAGAAAGAGAAGCTGGCGGGTGCACCGGAGGAGAGAACCGCTGGCGGAAACCTGGGGAGGCGCCGGAGGAGGCCGTGAATGGGGCAGGCGGGGTGCGTGGAGGGGGGCACCGCTCGCCCCGGACTTCGGCCCCGGGATTGGTTGGCCGCACGTGCCTGCCGCCCCGCAAGGCCGGTCCTGCAGAAGCCACGGGGCGAGGCCAGCGGCGAGTTTTGCGGGAATGCTCAGTCGCCCTCCCAACAAAAACAGGAGGTTCCCCGGGGGCGGGAGGGGCGCCGACAGGTGGTCCCCGGCAGCGGAGATGAAAGGGTGGGAGCCCTGGCCTCCCCCGACCCCCGGGTACGGAGCGACTCGCCACGAGCTCGCCGGTTGCGCGCGCAGGAGGCAGCGAGCGAGGGGCCGCGGGGCAGGAGCGGGGCCGCTGGACTCCGAGACCGCAAGGCCGACGCCAAGCGCGGCTGCCAGAGGTGTGCGGCCCCAGGGAGGGCCGGGGGCTGACACCGGCGGGGCCCAGACCCTGGAACTTCACCGGGGCAGCCTCCCACCCCAGAAAAGCGGGCACCTTACGCGTTGCCACCTGTCGGTTATAAAAAGGGGAGGAAACCCGAGTCAGGCCCCAGCGAGATTTGAACTCGCGACCCCTGGTTTACAAGACCAGTGCTCTAACCCCTGAGCTATAGGGCCCGCTGCGGGGCTGTTCTCTGCCTGCGACTGGTTGATGCCGCAGCTCCTCCGCGCAGCCGCAGACAATTCTCACCGAGAAGCCCAGCGGCGGGAGGTGGGGCCGCGGCCGGGGCTGCAAATCCTGGGACCGCCGCCCGCAGAGGCCCGAGGTTCCGCGCCCCCGGAGCCGGTGGGGCGGGGCCTCCGGGGGGCGGGGCTGAGAGGAGGTCCCCGGTCTTCCACGCTTCTGCGGGGTCAGCGCCGAGGACCCTCCGAGGGCAGGGCTGTGCGGCTTAGTGTGCCCGAGGACCCGGTGCTGGGTCAGGGCTGCGGGGAAGGGTTAGGGGAAGGATGTTAATAGGTCTGTCCTGGGGGGCTGGTGAGGTAGGCGGGCACGTGAGGGAGCAGCGGAGTGGGGGGTGGGGGTGAGGGATTGGGGGGGGATCAGGAAGGAGTCAGAAGCTGATAGTGATGGAGAAATCAGAATGGCTGAGTGTGAGGAAGGGGGTGGACCGAGGACTGAGGCAGGGCCCCTGGCCCAGAGCCCCTAGGGCACCTTTAGGAAGAGACAACCCTTAGGGCCCCCTTGGATTCTTGGGGAGCAGGTCCGGTCAGAGCCCCCAAGAGGGCACACGGAGTTGAGGGCAGGGGAGGGTGAGAGCCCAGGTCAGGGACAGGAGCCCTCGCCGGGCAATGGCCACAAGGTGGCGGCTGCAGGTAGAGGGTGGACGTTGGCCTGGTTGTCCAACCTGCCCTCTGCCCTGCAAGGCCGGATGACTGAGGTCCCTGGACGGCCAGGCCAAAAGCAGGCCCCAGGTGACCCCCAGTCCGTGAAGAGCTGTGTGTCTGCTGGCAGGGACCTGGGTCCTCACAGCTCTGAGCTCGCAAGGACCTGGGACTGAGAGCTGGGGCAGAAGAGCCCAAGTTAGGCCAGTCACTGCTCCCAGAGGCTCAGAAGTCTGAGATCTTAGGATGCCCCAAGGATGGAAGAGAAAAGTGCACACACACTCTCACGCCAGCACCGTGACTTCCGGTCACCCGCTGCCCTGGTGACCAAGAGAGAACATCTCTCGCGCCCCCCACGTGCAGTTATGTGTAACTGTTGTTAACATCTCTCAGATGCATAGAAATCTATGCAGTTATTCTATAAACGCTGATAGACACACGAACACAAAAGCTGAGGATACACACAGACAGCCACCCCTGCAGTCCCCAGACCTGGCCCTTCAGGACCTCCACCAGTCACCCCCTCTCCTGTGACCTGCAACCTGTGTTACAATACTTCGGCATAGTTGCTAGATGACATAAAGGGTAATTGCGACACTCAGTTCAAAAGCCACGGGTTTTCCTTGTGGAAATCAGTGATACTCAAATACGCTGGTTGGCTACAGTGTTCTAGAGCTGCTCTCCACATATGAAGAGGGCATCGGATTCACCTTCTGGAATGCTGCTGTGGGCTAGACTCTTCCACGGTCCCGTCCCCCCCGCCTGTGGGACACTGGATTCTGACTGCCAGTTGCTGTGAGCACTGGGTCTCAAACCACAGGGTCACGCCTATCTTATCAAGGACCTGTACACAGTGTGCTTGAAGCATCTCAAGGGACAGAGTACAGGAGCTCCACGACGCCTGCAGACCAGCTACTTGACGGTCACCGTCCCTGCATCTGCCCGAACCACCTGGGTAGGCAGAACTAGGTCAGCAACTGGCTTCCATCTAGCCGGGGATCTGGTGGGGTTGGAACCTGTGGCCATCAACTACATACGGGGTGGCTGATATTTAACCAGAAGTCAACAATAGGGTCTGACCTGACTGACCTCGGTCGGTTTCAACACCGACACCCTAGGCACGTGTTCATACCCACTGTCCTGCAATCCGATATGAACACCCGCGCACATTCTCACACCGCACACACATGCACCTCATCTGGCAGAGATCCTTGCTCACACGTGTGCCCTTGCACTCAGGCAGGGTAAGTCAAGAATGAGCTAAGCCACTGTAGAAACGAACTCACAGTCTGTATTTCCATCTCTAGCCCCCATTCCTGGGGAGCACTACGCAAGGAACAGCCCCCCACCACCCTCCCAGAAGTCCAGCCTTACAGCAGCTGGGGAGCAATGAGCTCGGGTGATAGCAGCCACCAGGGTCCGCTGCTGGTGGCACACGTTCGGCAAGTTCCAGAAAGAATCTGCCAGGGGCACGCTTCTGCTCTGCATTTCCATGCTGGTGCTAGAGGCACCTGTAAAACTGTAAGTGCTCTCCAGTATTTCAAAATTCCAGAACCTTCTGTCTCCTTACCCAGGGAGACTGCACTTTGGCACTTGAGAGGGGTTTAGGCAGCTGTGAGAACACGTGGCCGTCACTGTGGCCGTGGATCATCAGGTTCTGGGTGTCAGAGGGTAGCCATGCCTACATAGTGTCGTCTGGGGCTTTTCCCTCGCGGACAGGTCAAGGTTCTGCCTCCAGTTCTGGCCCAGACTGTCCTCTGAGCTGGGAGCAGTGCTCCTCCCTGAGTAGACGGTTTGGTGAGCCAGCTGTACACAGGTCCCTGAAGGCAGCTGGCAGTGGACAAGAAGGCAAAACAGAAGTGACCATGAACCTGGCCGGCCTGGCCCCAAATATGCCCCTTGCAACTGAGGCCGACACAGGCCCAGGGCTTGGTGTTGCTCCAGGGAGCCAGAGGTGCTGCTGAGTCTGAGCAGTGAGCCCCGAACAGGAAGCAGCCCTTCGACAGCTGGGCTCCTGTCCTCACCCCCCGAACAGCTGGTACCAAAGCCACATGCCAGGAAGGGGACAGGCCCCAGGGCCAAGGCCTTCCTGCCTCTGCTGCTTGGCCTCCTGAAGCCTAAGGCAGCCGGGGGCAGGAAGGGTGAGGTGAGCAGGCAGCCCAGCGGAGCTTCCGTCCCTTCCCAGGGGCAGCCAGGAGAAGGCTGCGCCCTGGACTGGCCCCCTCCCTCTGGGGGGCCGGGCAGGGTCTCTCAAGGCCAGATGCGCAGGTAGGTGCCTGTGGAGCAGATGGAGAACAGGGGGAACACACGCTCCTGGAAGTTGACCCGGAAGGTGTAGAGGTGGCGCATGTCCTCCACAGCGTAGAAGGACACGGCCCCCACCTCCAGGTCCAGCGCCACCCGCACGCGGGACAGGTGGCCGCAGCTGAGGGGTGTCCGCTCGGGGCTGGTCACGGCCCAGTACTGCCCACCGTTGAGCTGCAGCGCCCAGACGCCCTCCTCGGGCGTGAAGGGCGTGAGGCCCTTGCGGCGCACGCTCTCGCGGGCCACTCCGAAGGCCCAGCCGTCCTGGGAGCCGACCTCCACCTCCCAGTGGTGCCGCCCGGAGGAGAAGCCGCAGGAGGCCAGGACGCGCGTGTTGGTGTCAAAGCGACGCGGGTGGTTGGGCAGGTCCTGGGCCCGCTGTCCCAGGCGCACGCTCTTAAGATCCAGCGAGAGGATGAGGCGGGGGTTGGCCGTGTCCGGGTCCAGGGTCAGCTCCACTGCAGTGGGGAGTCAGGGAGAGATGGCCCTTGCAGGCCTCTTGCACAGCCCCTGCCCACTTCCTGCCCACCCCCACACCTTACCCCTACCCCCACCCCCAACAAGTACATCTGAAATCAAACGGTACAACTTAGATACTAGAAAGAATCATCAACTTTTCTAATTATGATGATGGTTTTTTGGTCTTTTTTTATCTCTTTAGCCCTGGCCGCTGTGACTCAGTTGGTTGAGCGTGTCATGCATCAAGAGGTCCCCGATCAGGGCACATGCCTGCATTTTGCAGGCCCCTACAGGAGGCAGCCAATGGAAATGTTTCTCTCCCTTGCCCCCCCACCTTCCTCTCTCTCTCAAATCAATATAAACATATATGTATTTTAAAAAATCTCTCGTTAGAGCCCTAACCAGTTTGGCTCAGTGGATAGAGGGTCCCAGGTTCGATTCCAGTCAAGGGCATGTACCTTGGTTGTGGGCACATCCCCAGTAGGAGGTGTGCAGGAGGCAGCTGATCAATGTTTCTAACTCTCTATCCCTCTCCCTTCTCTGTAAAAAAAATCAATACAATATATATATATTTTTAAAAGTCTCTCTTTAGAGATCAAATACTGAAATATTTATGGAAATGACATTATCTGTGATTTGCTTCAAAATAGTCCAGTAGGAAGGAAGAAGCAGGGGTGTTAGTGGTAACTGCCGAGGGTGTATGATGAGCATGTAATATTTGTTATGCTGACCTCTCTACTTGAGCATACGTCTGAAATTTTCCATAAGGAAAAGCTCCAGCCCGGCCGGCGGGGCTCAGTGGCTAACATCGACCTATGACCCAGGAGGTCACAGTTCGATTCCCGGTCAGGGCACGGCCCGGGGGTGAGAGCTCGATCCCCAGTGTGAGGTGTGCAGGAGGCAGCTGATCAATGATCCTCTCTCATCATGGATGTTTCTATCTCTCCCTCTCCCTTCCTCTCTGAAATATATACGTATATGTGTGTGTGTGTGTGTGTGTGTGTGTGTGTGTGTGTGTGTATATAGATATATATGTATGTGTGTGTATGTATGTATGTGTAAACCTCCAAAAGCTCAAATATGCACACTTTTCAGTGTTCCAGGCCTCCTATGTGCAGGCCCTGGGAATCCCAGCCCTCCTGCAGCTTCCTTTCTTGGGGGAGGGGAGGAGAGACAATAAATGATTTTAAAAATGTAGAAGAGGGATCAGGACAGCAACTGTGATTTCGACTAGAGGGGCCAAGGACGGCCTCACTGAAAAGGTACATTTAGGCGAAGACACAGAGAAGGTGAAGAAACCAGACAGGCGGCCGTCTGGTGAAGCAGGGTCCAGCCCAGGGAAGTGTGTGCTGGTGCATTCCAGCCCCCACGGGGAACAGGAGTGCACCTGGGGAGCAGTGCAGCGCGGCCCGAGGATGGCTGGAGAACTGCAGCCTGTGCTGAGTGAGAGGGGCCTGTGCAGGGCTCTGTGCACAGAAGGGGCACAGTCTGACTCAGCTGGTTTAGATTCTTTCCAGGCCAAGTCTGGCTTGGGCCCCCACTCCCCTCCCTGTGGGGTTGGGTCCCACTCACCCAGAATTCCGCAGGAGTAAGAACCACCTCCCTTGTCCTCCGTTTCTTTCTGCTTCCCCTCACCCCTGCACACAACTCCGGTCCCCAGAAGAGGCCTCAGTAAGTTTGGGAGTGGGGACAGGGGAAAGAGGGGCTTGTGTAGGTGACTGACAAGCCTTCCCCAACGTAAGCATCCTAACGGGCAGGGCACTCCTGCTCCGGGCCACAAGCCTACAGGCCCCCGTGGCCTGCGGGAGTGGGCGCTGTGAGGTATGGACAGGGAAGGGGAGTAGATGGCGGGCACAGACGTGGACGGTGGGCGGGCAGAGGGAACCACCCACACAGAGCCCAGAGAGACAGTCGCCCGCCCGCAGGGAGGGAATTCCCCATGAGGCAGGTAACAGGCACTCACTGCCCCCACGGCTACCGTACCTTTCTCCTCTTTCTCCAGCTCTCCACGAAGGTCCTCTGAGGAGAAACCAAGCAGGTGTGCGTGAATGACACGGAGACTGTCTGACAACGACAGTGACTGCACCTCTGACATGGATAGCCCCGCTGGCTCACTTACTCCCAGGCAGGCCCAAGGCACTGGGCCACCACAGGTGCGGGAGAGGCAGGATTCTGGCTTTTCCTGTCCAGCTGCCCCTCTTTTGCCCAGAGCTGGTCAGAGCTGGGATCCCCTTCCCCATCCTCGTCCGCCCCCAATGCCCCTCTATCCTGTCGGTCCCCGGGGGGAGCTCTGCGCCGAGGGGGCCTGAGTAAATTCGTCACCACATACCCCAGCTCTGCTGTCCTCACACAGCTTCGGGAAAGGCACATCTCTGGGCCCCAAACCTCCAAAACCACACCCCTGCCCCTGGCACCTCACGGCCCAGCCCCACATCTGGGCCTACCTTTGAACTTCTTGAGCAGCCCCTTTAAGACAAAGGTCTTGAGGGAAACGTTCCAGACTTTATTCTTCATCTCAGAAGAGACTGTGCTTGGCTTGGGGGCCGGCACGTTGCTGCACCTGCAGGACAAGGAGGAAGGCCCACGAACACTGTCCCACTCCCACCATTAGGATGGCGAGGCCCCCTGGGCGGGGAGACGCAGAAAAAGGTGAGCCTGGTCTCATGCCCACACCCACACCGGGCACAGGGACTCCTGCCTCAGAAGGTACCAGATGAGGCGGTGGGGCCGTGGGAGGTGAGGGGCTGGGGGTGGGGAATGAAGAGGCCACACCGTGGGAAAGAACCAGCTAAGAGGGGCCCGAGGAACCATTAGGTCCACTCACCTGCTCAGTGTGTTTTTAAATTCCTGGAAAGAAAGATGCAAGAAAACAAAATCAACATCAGGTAACCCCCATGCACCTCTGAAAAAACAAAACCGCCCCTGCCCTGCCTCCAGAGGGAGAGGCGATAAGCAGGGGTACCACCCCCACCACGGGCCCGGGTGCCAAGGGCTCCCCCGTGCCTGGAGCTGGGCATCTCGTCACCATGGTGGGTCCCTGGCCCTGCGCACAGCTCTGAAATGCTCCGCCATTACAGAATCCTGCCTGCAGCCAGGTGCGGGGCCAGCGAGGCCTCGGCTCTCACGCCACCAAGTCAAGTCGGAGCCTTTATGCGGCGACTGCTCCTTCAGACCAGTGTCTTCTGAACGGCTGTTTTTGAACCATTTGTGTCTTGTGAAGTTTATTTCGTAGACTGTCACTATTTATTTATTCTTTATTTTTATTTTTTTCAGGGGAGAGCGCGAACGCAGTCCCCCCTACTGCAAATTATGCAGCCCCGTTTCCCACATGTGGGGAAATCGCAGGGGTCAGCACATCCACAGGGCAACGGATAAGCCTCGCTCTGGGAAAACCGCCCTCGTGGCCATGGCATCTCCCCTGCCAGGTACGTAGGACTAGATTGTGACTATTTTCCTAATGAAACAGGATAGGAAACATCTGAGTGCATCACACTGTGCAGGTGTTGTTTCCTGGGACTTGTCTCCAGTGGGCGCCTGCTGGAACATGATGGCAGGCATATTCTTGTTCCTCACAGTGAGGACAGTTTTATCACATCCCTTTAGACCTGACTCTGACCCCAGGGACATCAGGGCACCTCTCTCCAGACTGTAGACTGTGTGAGTCACTAAGCTCACAGGACCGGACTCTGTTCTCGCTGCCTTCGCTACGCCTTAGGATCCAGGACTCACAGCCCCGGGGAGCCGCTCACCTGCAGAAAGTCAAGGTCGGGCTTGCTGGTCGTCTCCTGGATCTGGCTGGTGAGCTTGGACAGCTGGGCGATCTCACCTCCCAGCTGGGCCAGGTTCTCATTCTGTTTTTGTGTCACCTCCCGGGACAGCTCCTCCAGGCGGCCCAGGAGCCGGCCCTCCTGCTCCACCAGGAAGGCCCGCAGCGCCTGGAACTCGGCCCCCACCTTCTCCCGCTCGGCTGCCATCTGCTTCTGTGTCGGGGGAGAAGGTGCAGAGGTGAGGGACACGAGCATCGAGGCTTGGCCTTTGGACAGGAGCGCCGAGCCACCCCAGAGGGCAGGGTCACATCCGCCTCGCTGTTCAGGGGTCAGGGGCTCACCCACACAGGCACACCCTGCACAGCCTGTCATTTAAATACCCCACCACTAAGAGCACAGCAGCTTCGATACACGCTCTCGCTTCCCGTCACAGATGTGCCCATGTGCCTTTGTACCTGGGCTCTCCCTCAAACCTAGGGCGACTCCAAACTCACCTAAGAACTACTAAAGGCTGCCGTTTCCTCGTCTGAAAAGGAAGGATAAATGAGTGCCTCCTGGGCCACTCTCAGTATTAAACTGAGGTCACTCTTTCTTCCCCAAACACATTTATTATGTGTCACATACAAGAACACAGGGCCAGTATGGAGTCGCTATGCTAAGCACCACCTCGCTAAACAGGCTTCATTGTAATTGTGGCTATCCCAGAAACGGAATTTTTTAAAAAATATATATTTTATAGATTTTTTACAAAGAGGAAGAGAGATAGAGTTAGAAACATCGATTCAGCTGCCTCCTGCACACCCTCTACTGGGGATGTGCCTGCAACCAAGGGTACATGCCCTTGACTGGAATCGAACCTGGAACCCTTCAGGGCAAAAATGGAACCTTAAGCCAGCTAATCAGGAATTGCCTTTGTTGATAACCTGCTGTCCCTGATTGGGAAAGTAGCCTTGCAATAACCAAACCGGCTTTCTTCCCTGCAGACATTCCTGTCCTTGCTTCCTCTGCTTATAAAATCTCTCCCCGAATACAGCTCTTTGGGGTTCCCTTCTATCTGCTAGATTAGATGCTGCCCAATTCATCAACCACTGAAGAAAGCCAATAAGCTCTTCAAAATATACTCAGTTGAATTTTGTTTTTTAACATTCATCGCCCCTCCAACTTTCACTCCTCACTTTATTTCATTTCATTTATTTATTTATTTATTTTTTGCGATTGTCTGAAATTTCTATAACCTTGCTCCGGATGCAGCAGGGCAAGGCCTCAAACCGTTCCAAAATGTTCTAGCAAGCACTATAGGAATGCACAGGGTCACCCCAGACCCAAGCACGCTGGAGGCTTGCAGACTTTATTTCATTTTAAAGTTTTTTAAAAAAATTGACTTTAGAGAGGGAGAAGAAGGGGGAGAGAGAAACATCGATTTGTTGTTCCACTTATTCTGGTTGATTTTTTTTTTCTTAAGACATATTTTTAGTGATTTCAGAGAGGAAGTGAGAGGGAGAGAGACAGAAACATCAATGATGAGAGAGAATCATTGATCTGCTGCGTCCTGCACATCCCCCACTGGGAATCCAGCCAGCAACCCAGGCCTTTGCCCTGACTGGGAATCGAACCACGCCCTCCTGGTTCACAGGTTAACGCTCAGCCACTGAGCCTCTGCGGCCAGGCTTGGTTGATTCTTGCATGTGCCCTGCCGGGGACAAACACACAGCCTTGGTGTATGGCAGGGGTCCTCAAACTTTTTAAACAGGGGGCCAGTTCACTGTCCCTCAGACCGTTGGGGGGCCAGACTATAGTTTGAAAAAAAAACTACGAACAAATTCCTATGCACACTGCACATATCTTATTTTGAAGTAAAAAAACAAAACGGGAACAAATACAATATTTGTATTTGCATGTGGCCCGCGGGCCGTAGTTTGAGGACCCCTGGTGTATGGGGACAATGCTCGAACCAACTGAGCTACCCAGCCAGGGCCTTCGCTTCACTTTAAAGAAGGGGGAAGGGGGAGACACCCACGATTCATGCCCGAGTTGAGTGAGCCAGTCAGTCAGCAGTCTCATGTGCAGTGGTTAGTGCTAGTCACCTTGGCACATTGTGCGCGCTTGCGCACGCCGGTGACAAAAGTACCTACTCGAAGCATAAAGTTACCTGTATTTTTCCAACCAGCTGCAAATCTTACAGGTATTTTTGTCATCAATTTAAGAATTGTAATTATTTTGTGTTGGTGGCTTTATTATTATAAAATGAGGACGTTTTTAGCAAAGGCCAGCTTAGGAGCACCCTAATTAAATTAATAACAAGGTACCTACCTATATAGTTTAAGTTTAACCCCTTCCCCGGCAGAAACGTGTATACACGTTTTCACAAAATGTTCTTTTTCAGTCGTCGACGAGTATACTAAGAAAATATGGTAAAAAAATATGGTTTATAGGAAGACGAGTTACAAACTGTTTTCATAACCAGCATCAAAAATACTATATAGAACCAAAATAAAAAAATTAGTCTGAAAAAGAAACGTTTTTAACAAAAAAATTGTTGGGGAAGGGGTTAAAAAATTTGGCTCTCAAAAGAAATTTCAATCGTTGTACTGTTGATATTTGGCTCTGTTGGCTGAGTTTGCCGACCACTGGCCTAGGCTGACATGAGGCTATTTACTGTATTTATGTTCTCATTGAGTCTGAATATTCATGTTCCTCTGCAGAAACATTAGGGCATTCCATCGGGAGAGACGCCAAGGCCCTACCTGGGGTGTAATACTAACAGGGCTGTACACCCCGTGCACTGGCACAGCTCCAGCCGAAGCCAGCTGCTCTAGGGTTAGTTTAGCACCTCCTTTCTCTTCCAAAAGCCCTGGTTACATGATAAAGCACAGGGTCGCCTTTTATAACATGCACCAATTATCTAATTCCACCTCTGCGGTCCCACTGCACATGCTCCAACGCCACACACACAAAACTGCGGGGTGTGGGGGGCCCTCCGCTGCCGGGAGGGGGCTCACCAGGAGCTCCTTGCTCTCCTTCTCCTCGGTGGAACGGAACACCTCATAGTCCTCCAGGTCACTCTTCAGGGCCTTCAGCCTGGACTCCAGGAGCTCCTGCGGGGGTGAGACGGCGTGGGCAGAGGATCCTGGAAACCCCAGGAGCCAGGGAAGGCCCTGCGCCCCGAGGAGGAGGCGGGGTGGATACAGCCTGGCTTCGCACAGGGGGACAGGGCTCCTTTAGGGTGACGCCAAAAGCCCGAGGGTCTCAGTCCCCAAGACCATCAGTGTCCAAGTTCAGGCGGAAACACACACCTCAGCGGAGGCCCCAGCGAGGAGGCGGGACAGAAAGGAGCCCAGACGGCTCGCACCCGGCTCTGCTCAACCCCGGACCACCCACCGTCCCGGACCCCTCGGGAAGGTCTCCCACCCGCGGGAAGAGCTGGGAGCGGGGCAGCGGCCGTGTGGATGCGCCCAAGTCGCCGCTAGAGGCCGGGGAAGGAATAAGAGAAACTCGCCAAGTCTGCGGGACATCGCCCAGGCGATGGTTCTGGGGGTGCGGGGGTGACAGAGGGGTCGCCACGCTCACGCCCGGCGCCAGTGCTGAGCAGGAGACAGGAGGCAGGGGCTCACTGGAGCCCCCCGTCTGCTGCCTGCGCGACGGCACGGGAGGGGCGCGGGGACCCGCGGGGGCGCGGCCGCGCTCACCTTGGCCTCCTGCACCGCCTCGTCCAGCGGGATCACGGCGTGGGCGCGGTGCTCGCGGGCGCGGTCGCACACCACGCAGATGGCGCGCCCGTCGTCCTGGCAGTAGAGCTTGAGCGGCTCGCCGTGCTGCGCGCACCCCGCCGCCTCCGGGGCCCCGCGCTCGGCCGCGCCGCCGGGCAGGCTGAAGCGCCGCAGCAGGGCGGCCACGGCGGCGAGCTGCCGGTTGGGGCGCAGCTGGCTGGGGCGCGCGGGCTCGCGGCACTGCGGGCAGGGCAGCGGGCAGGGCAGGCGCGGGGCGGCGGCGCCGGCGCCCGGGCGCTCCCAGCAGCGCGCGATGCAGGCGCGGCAGAAGCTGTGGCCGCACTCGACCGACACGGGCTCGCGGAAGAGCTCCAGGCAGATGGAGCAGGTCGCCTCGCCCTGCAGCTCGGCCGCCAGCGCCAGGGCCTCGGCCCCGGAGCCGGGACCCGCGCGCGGCCCCACCGCCGCCATGCGCGCCCTCCGCGCCCCGGGTCGGGCGGCGCCGGGGCCAGGCGGCCAATGGCGGCGCCCGGGGCCGGGCCGGGGCGGGCCTCTGGGAGGAAGGGCGGGGCTGACACCGGCGGACGGAGACGGCCCGGGGGCGCTCCCGGCTGGAAGCCCGCCCGGAGGGGGCGCTTTGAGGGCCGGCGTTCGGCGCCGCGAGGGGCTCCCCGGGAGGACAGCGCCCCGCGCCCGGACCCCTCGGTCCCCGCCCTGGCGCCCCGGTCCCGCGGCGCCCGCTCCCCGTGGCCCCCGCCCGACCCGGGCCGCCTGGGCGACGGGCCGGGACAGGTGGGCGCGCCGAGCGGGGGGCGCCGGGGCCTGGCGCCAGGGCGCGGGTCGGGTTTCCCGGAGCTAAATTTGGAGCTTGGAGCCTGGAACCCGGCTCAGTCCCCACCCCCAAGCGCGGCCTCGCATCCCGCTCGGTAGCCTCCTTTCCTGCCAGCGTCCCTCCCCCTTGTTTCTGCGTTATTTGATTATGTTTATGAACAAAGAACACATTGACAGTAAATTCTCCCAGTTCCTCGATGTTATGCGCCCCCGTCACCTCCTCAGCCCCCCCAGAGCTGCTAGCGTTATTTGCAGCCCTGCCTCAGGCCCCCCGGGACCACCAGGGCCCAGCTGCGCCCTCCCCTTCCCCAGAAATCGCTCTGGTTAAAGGCACCAGTGACCTCAGCGATCCTAACCCAAAGGCAAAGACCCCTTCTCGGGCCTCACCCCACCTGCCCTCTCGTCTCATGCTTCCTCCTTCCTGACACCCTTTCCCGGCCCTTCCCGACGTGTCCCCGCTCTGTGGCTCTATGGCTCTGTGGCTCTGTGGCTCTGTGGCTCTGTGGCTCTGTGGCTCTGTGGCTCTGTGGCTCTGTGGCCTGCTGCCTCCACCTCTTCTCCCTGCCCGCTCGGTCCTGGGCTCCCTGTCTGTGCTTACTCTCCTCTGACCTCTGGCACTTTACTAGGTGCCCCTGTCCCTGTGGCTCCGCAGCACACAGGCCTGGCCCAGGACGCCCAGGAGCCCTGGCTGCCACCTCCAGCTCCAGCGTCGCATCTCCACCCTGGACTTCTGATCTGCACCACCACGTGCTTCCCCACTCCAACCCTCAGGGGCTCAGGACAAGAACAGGGAGCCCTCTGTGACTCCGAGAGGGGAAAATGGTGCACACCTCACCCCGAGTCCTCCGTCTCTCCCTCCATTGGATCATCTCCAACGAGCAACAAATCTCTCCCCTTCTGCCCACTCTGCCGCCCTAGCTTCACCCAGCTGTGAGAACAATCCTGTGGAAATGTTACTTTTCAATCAAATCGTGGCCTTTCTCTGCTCAAACCCTCCAGTGGCTCACCGGTCAGCCCCACCCCAGTCTTCCTCCCCCTCCTTGCACTGGGCCTCCTCTGTACCCTCATCTCTTACCACTGCCCTATGGACTCCCCTCCAGCCACAGGCACCTCCTGCTGTTCCCGCAACGCGTCAAAGGCCCTGCCTCACGGCCTTTGAACAGGCTCTTGACTGGGACCTCTCCTCTCCCGGACACGTGCCTGGCTCTCTTCCCACCTCCTTCGAATCTTGTTTCAAAAGTTACCTTTCTCAAAAAAAAAAAAAAAGTTACCTTTCTCAATGAAGCCTGTTTACAATCACACCTTAACCATTTTCAATCCAGCATTCTACTTCCTCTGGAATGCGAGCTGTTAGAGCGATGGCCTATGTGATATTGGACCATTGGACCACCAGCTTTCTAGAGCAATTCTTGGTACCTAGTAGGCGCTCCCTAAACTTTTCTTGGGTTGAATTGATTTGGACGTGATTCAAGAACAGCGGTTTATAGTGAAAAGTTTGTCTATCGCCTAGACCCCAGTTCCCTCCCCATCTCAAGCAATTCTGAATTATTTTATACAAATATTACATTTACTACACTCTTTTTTTAAAAAAAATAAATAAATAAACACAGCATCCTGCACAGTCTTCCTTTCTTTTTCGCTTCACATCAAATGATCTCCCCTTCTTTTTCCACCGCGGCCTCCAGGTGCTTATCCCAGCCCTGTCCTCCCCGGGGCGTCCTTCCGTCTAGGCAGGCGCCCCAGTCGGCATTTAGTAGAGAGCCCTGGAAACCCTGGGGACGCTGTCCGCGGGGGGTTGCAACTTCTGGGGTATCGTGCTCCCCGGAGACCGTCAATGTGCACAAGCCCTGCACGACGAAACTGCTAAGGGAGAGTAGGAAGGGACGTGCAGTCAAGTGGGGGATGTAGCTCAGCGGTAGAGCGCATGCTTTGCATGTATGAGGCCCCGGGTTCGATCCCCGGCATCTCCAGCGTGGGCTTGCGCTTTTTTTGACTTTGTCTCCCAAATCCCAAAGCCCAATGTATTCCCAGCCCCAGGGAAAACCTGAGACACTGGTGTTTCCTTTTTTAAAAAAATGTATTGGGGTGACACTGGTTAATAAAATTATATAGTTTCAGGTGTACAATTCTATACTATGTCCCCTGTATATTCTATGGTGTGTTCACCGGCCCCGGATCGTGGCGTTTTGCCCACGTTGGAGGTGTCGGCTGCGGCCCCCGCCTCTCCCATCCCCTGACGCTGCCTTTTGACTCCGGATTAAAACATTACAGGGTGATGGGGCCACAGGCATCGTCCTGCGCGCGTATTCCCTTCGCACCGTGAGCTTCACGGGGGTGGAAAAGGGCAGGCTCCTGGCAAAGGACAAGCAGGAAACTGACGGCAGGAGGAGGGACGGGCGGGCACAATCCTCCGAGTTTGTTTCCGAGCTCCCCTCGGCTGGATGCAGGCCTAAGCCCAGAGTGAGGCAATAATTATTGACTGGAGATATCGCTCACTGTCACCACCGCGCCCGGCTAGCTCAGTCGGTAGAGCATGAGACTCTTAATCTCAGGGTCGTGGGTTCGAGCCCCACGTTGGGCGAACGGGTAATTTTTGTTTTCATACATTGCCTGACAGCTTGGAAAACCGAAGAAACCCTGTAATGGACATTTCCTATGTGCAATATTTGTTTAAGGTTTTTATGGCTGCAGTCTTGTTCATTATTTATCTATCCTGTTTACGTGGACAAAACGAGTTCTTCAAAAATTGTGTAAAATATGCGTAACAAAATTTGCCATGTTAACCGTTTTTAAGTGTACAGTTCTGCAGCTTTACACGCATTCATGTTGTTGCTGTGTAACCATCACCACAATCCATCTCCAGAACTTTGACAACTTCCCCAACTGAATCCCTGGGCCCAGTGAACAATTATGTCCCAGTCTCTCCTTCCCCAGCTCCTGGCATTCTACGTTTTGTTCCTATGCGTTCGCCTACTCGAGGTATCTCAGATAAGAAAAATCATACAATATCTGTCCATTTGTGACTGGATTACTTCACTTAGCATAATGTCTTCAAGGTTCATTCCTGGTGTAGCATGTATCAAAACTTCCTTTCTTTTAAGGCCGAAAAAGAATCCATTGTATGTATATAATACATTTTGTTTACCCACTCATCTTTCAATAGACACTCGAGCTCGTTCCGTCTTTCGGCTTGTGAATAATGCTGCTATGAACTCGGGTGTACAAATATCCATTTGAATTTCTGCTTTCACTTATTTTGGGTCTATACTAGAAGTGGACATATTTTATTTCCCTTTACTTACACAAAAATATAATTACAGCTCTGTTATAGCTTGAAGGTCTTCCTATCTCAAGGCATATAAAATGTCCTCAATCTCTTTTGGCAGCCTCATACTATTCTGCTGTAGATGAATCATAGTTTATTTAACACATCACCTGCTGATGGACATTTATGTTGTTTCCAATCTCTTGTCATTACAATTAATGCTGCAGGTAGTAAGCATATACCATTGTCATTTTTCACTTTTGCATTCATATCTGCAGGGCACATTCCCAGAGGTGAGATGACTGGGTCAATGTATAGATGCTATTGTAATTGATAAAAAATAGGCAAATCACCCAGTTGAGGGTCCTACCAGCTGATATTCCCTCCCATCAGCCATGAATGAGATTGCCTATTTCTCCACTGCTGTGGTGGCAATGGGCTGCTTTAGCAAAAAAATAAAAATAAAAATAACTAAACATCTGACTCCCTCCTCCCCCACACCCTTAAAATGGCCAGGGCTCCTCACTGCCTGTCTGGCAGGATGATACCCATGGCCGCGCCTGCAGGGCACCGCCTGGCGGGGAAAAGAACTCTCCTCTTGCCTCTCACAGGCGCACACTCAGACAAAAGGTTCTGCAGGTCACAGCGCCACTCTGGTTTATGGTTCATAATCTCATAGTTTTTCTTCTCTTCTCAGGCCTGTTCTTTAGAGGCCGTCATGTTTTCTTCTCCTGCAAAGCCACAACCTCATTGGAAAGGGCTATTCAGTTATTTTTTACTCTGCAGATCTTCTTCCTTGGACAGGAAGAATCCAACCAGTTGTAAGAAATTAAGTTTGTAAATGATTTTTTTTACTGGCTGGTGTCACATACATGTAGTTTGTGCAGTGGTCTTACAATAATGATTATATACAATTTATATAGAAATTATTCATCAACCATCCACTTGAATATTTTCATCTTAAAATATCATCTCCAATTTTAATATGTTTGTGTGTATTTTCTGACGAGTCTAAAAATATTCCAGTCTCAGGTCTTTCTTAAACAGTCCCTGGTTCCCCTTTACCAGACTTCACCAAGTCATTCTCCCAGGATCTGTGAGGCATTGGGAGAAATGGCCCAGCCCACGTCAAATGCTCACCCCGTTATTTCACTGCCATGTATATCACGTCGCATGGGTTTAAGGGTACAAGTACCCCAGATAAGAGACAGGTCTCAATCACATGCTGGTGTCCTGGGGAGTGTGACTTTTGGGTAAGGAGGAAGACAAAATGTCAACCAGAGCCACCTGCTGCAAAAACAGGAAGAGTGGCCAAAAAGATGACCCCAAATGACCGGCTCCTCCATTCTGTTTCAGGACCAACTGGCTTAAAATAACTGGATATTTTGGGAAACTCTTTCTGTTGTCATTTGAGATGTTTGGTGTCTAAGGGCAAGGACGGAGGTATTTTAATATGGAGAAGAATGCACACTTGTTTTGTGATGACTATTCAATGCATTGCAGTTGTAAAGGTGAAAGTCTAGTTACTCTTAAGGTTATAAACCAACTTACAAATATTATTGTTTTTCTTATAAACTAGCAATATTTTAAAGAATCCTTTCATTAAGTGTCATCTTGAACATCTAAGCCATTGGTGCTATTCTCATGGACATTTCAAGTGACAATTATAGATTTATGTATTGGAGCCCTCATTTAGTGGGAGAAGAGGAGGCACTGGTTAGGTTGCACAGTTGGTATCTGAATCTCGATTGTTGCTGCAGACTCCCTCCTCTACCTCCCAACCCACAGCGTCCAGGTTTATTGCTTACTTGCAATCATTTTTTATTGATTTCAGAGAGGAAGGGAAAGTGAGAGAGAAACATCAATGATGAGAGAGAATCATTGAGTACCTGCCTCCTGCACCGCCCCCTCCTGGGGAGGGAGCCGGAAACCCAGGCATGTGCCCTTGACTGGAATAGAACCTAGTACCCTTTAGTCCGTAGGCTGATGCTCCATCCATGGAGCCAAACCAGCTAGGGCCTCCACTCATTTTTCAATCCACTTGCAAAGAAAAACAGCAAATGGTGGAGGAGAGGGAGTCATCAGGATGAAGAGCCAAGGAGGTATACTGTGGCTCCTTACCCTCCAAACCCCTTGTCTTCCCTCTGTCCTTGAACCCACAAGCTCCCTCCTACTCTGGGCCTCTTCCCTGATACTTTCGGAAGGCTGGCTCTTTAGCTTCATGCCTCCGCTCATTGTCACCTCTTCTGATGCATCTTTCCCGGCCCAGCTCTCTAATGTTGTCGTCTGCTTGCTTGCCACTTTATCAGATCATCGTCTTTAATTTTCTCACAGTCCTTATAGCTCTCTTGTTATTTCTTTGTCTGTTTACTTGCTTGTTATTTTACTTGCCTATCAGAAGGTAAACAGGAGGGTAGGGGCCTGGCCCCTTTCTTACTCTGATGTAGCAAATAAATAGATGAAGTTTCCTTTTCATAGTGGCACACCGTAGGTTTGTTGCCAGTGCCTAGTCCATACCACAGCCCAGTTCATGGGACCTGTAGCTATTAATATTATTTCCTAAACCTTGAAGGTCTACAGAGTACCGGACTACCAGAGGGAGGGGGAGATGGTCAACAGAGAGACTACAGAAGTGTGCCTGTGGAATCTGAGGACTATAAAGAAAAGAGCAAGGGGGTGGGAGGTGGTAGAGGCAGAGGTGAAACAGGAATGGTGGAAAGAGAAAATTGCTGAAGCTGGGAGATGGGTACTTGGGGTTTCACAATAACATTCTGTCTACTTTAAATTTCCTAATAAAAAGGTTTAAAAATAAAACAAAGAGTATTACAATTACTTTTTAGTGAGAGGTTAAACATTCAGGTAGAAAATTTTGTAGAGTAATGATGCTGTGGAGTAATATTTATTTGGAAAAAAAAATAAAGATCCAGCAAAACTACAATTAAATAGAATCCTCAGTGGGAATTCACATCCTCTAAACTATCTCCCTAGGGTAACTTAGAAGCGGGAGACAGGGACCTTTGGCCCTCTGTACTGTACTGGCACCCAGGTTTGGCTCTTTTCTTGTAGTCTTCACTGAAAAAAACAAAAAACAACAAAAACCAACAACTCGAGTTCCCTGAAATCCCCTGCATCCCAGGGCAGGAAAGATTTAGCTAGGCCCAGGATGGGATTGCCACAGGAAACAAGGATGCTTTCAAATTGTGGAGGCGATGCTGAGAGGACAAAGGGGTCGGTGGAAAGGGGCTTCCACTGACAAGCAACCACACTGACAAGCAGCTACAGGTTCCGCCTCAAAAAAGAGAATCAGAGTCATTGAAACCAGTCAGTCTAGGGAAGCTACAAAGCCATAATGACAGGTCAGCAGTAAGCGTAACCCCAAAGAAATCCAATTCACACCAGCTTTCTGCCCCGCCAGTGCTGTGAGGTTACTCGTGTTGTTCTGGATCTGTTTACTGTCTCCACAGGAAGATGATGAGACTCACATTAGCTGAGGCACCGATCAAAACCCACCTGGAGAAGAGTGACAGGCCTGAGTGACAGTTCTGACCTCCCAGAGCCCTGGGGCCACCAAGGAAGTCAGCTTGAAGGGGGGTGGGGGGCAGGGGGTGGTTCAGAAGACACCCTGGCAGTCCAAAGCCTGAGGTGGGGTCTGTACTGACTCATCTCAATCCAGTCAGTGAAATTTAAGGGGGTGGGGGGAGTGGTGGTGGAAAGAAATGGGGTCAGCAAGGAAACTTGGAGGATTCTTCCAAATGGGGTTCAGAATTCTTCACTCTTCACTCCCCTTACTGTCTAAGATCCATGGCTGGGCCCTGACCCTCCTCCTTGGGTGAGTACATCCATACATTCTGAGAAGGCACACACATAAGTATGAAAGAGCAAGGCGATGACAAGGAAATGGGCACGGCATTGATTTCTGTGGGCAAGTTATTGGAATTGTTAACCAAAAGGTAAAAAGGCCTTTCAAAGTGAGAAGCAACGAACATTTATTTGCGATCAATAAAAACAGCTGTTTGTGAGCAGAAGCCCAAACAGTGTTCGGATTAGGAGACAAAGGCAAGGGTTTTATGAGAAGGGGAAGGGGAACAATTACACCAACAGAAGGAAGGCATTTCTATTGGTGCAGGAGACATCACATAGTGACGTTAATTCTAAGCCATGTTTTTAGTTTTCCCTCGGGGAGTCATCAGTCCTGCAGCCATAATGACTGCTGTCTTGTTATCTTTGCTGACAGACCTTTCACAAGCATAGGTCGGCTGGCCCAGTCCAAGGCTGCTCTGCGCGGTCGGTTTTGAAGTTGCTCCGTTTAATCGCTGCTTACGGAGTGCAGGCGGCCTCACCAGCCTTGCCATTACTGCCTATGCTTCGAGTCAGGAACGCTTCGTCTACATTTAAGACACATAAACCGTTAAAGAGGATTTGATTTTGCACTTTGATGTTTTCTTGATTTGGCTTCCAGGTTTGGCAGAACAGCCGGGAAATTAGTTGCTTGTCACAGGTGTAAGGGTGCCCCGTCAGGTGTGCAAGAGCGTGCACCCCCTTTTCCAGGCGGACTCGGGTTGTATGGGGGGGACCGGGAGCTCGGGCTGGGGTCCCGCCCGCCGGGCTGCTTCTCCGAGGCTCACGCCGCCTCTGCCCCTGGCCCTCGGCGCCGGCGGGGGCGGCGGGGTCCCCGGGGGGCCGCGGCAGGACCGCTGTGCTGAGCGCCGTTCTCCCGGCCCTTGGCTCATCTACCACTTCCCCCGAGACGCGTCGGAGCCTCGGTGGCCCCCCGCGTGAACGGGACTGTGGGGTCCTCTGCGGGACACCCCTCCCCCCGCAGGCCAGGTCCCCCGCGCGAGGCGCTGTCCACGGTGTGCATGGTATTGCGACCGCCCCTGTGGTCCTGGGAAAACATTTCCCGAACTCACTTCCACCGGACATTTCCGATCCTTCCGGCACTTTCTAATATTCCACTTGTCGCGTGGCAACCCCGCCTGGGTGGCCTTTTCATGGTCCGGGATTGTAAGGAGTGCCAACAAAACGCGCGCATATGTGTGCACCTGCACCGACATTGCGAGGGAGAAACTCTTCGATGGGAAAAAGGACGAGCCCCGGCGGCTGTTTCCGCCCGGTTTCGAACCGGGGACCTTTCGCGTGTTAGGCGAACGTGATAACCACTACACTACGGAAACAGGCGGTAGCAGTCTCTTCCTCTGAGTCCTATAGGGTGTAGGCCACCGTCACCGCGCGGGCCTGCAGTCAGAGTGCCGGAACATGAACACTCCGGTGTCCCTGGGTAACGATTTCTGTCCAACTGTAGAGCGCGACCCGTTAATGGGTCGGGAAATCAATCACGTCCAGAAATCAAAAAAGAAAAAGAAAAAAATTGTGAACAAAGCAGCGGGCCTCGCAGAAGGGAAGGTAAAATGTAGCTTCGAAGACTTGAGCCTGGTTAACTCTGTCCATTACTGTGTTTACGGTTCTAGGGCCCTGGTTCTATGGATCTGATAACCCAGATGGCTACTAACTGACTAACCAGGGAGTCATATATAGAATCTAGGGAGACAGTTGCAAGGTTTAACTTTTCACAAAACTTGTTCCCTATTGACAGTTAAGAGCTAAAGAATTAAAATACACAAAATACTCCTCTCTAAGCGTGGTTTAGTGGGTGAGCATTGACCTATAAACCAAGAGATGCCGGCCAGGACATATTCCCGGGTTGTGGGGCCCCATCCCCAGTGAGAGAGCCTCAGGAGGCAGTTGGTTAATGACGCTCTCATCTTTGATGTTTCTATTTCCTTCTCCCTTCCTCTCTGAAATCAATAAAAATATGTTAAAGAAGCATAAAATGCACTCAAAGTATATGAGATTTGAGTATATCTTCATCGAAATGTAAATTAAAATAAATACAAATAGGTAAAAATGAAATTAATTTTACACATGCTTTCAAAATAATTATATATTTCTTATAAGTTATATAAAATTATGTTTTAAGAGAGGAGATTGAAATGAATGAATATCAAATTTTAAGTCAGTGATATTTCAGTAAAGCTAAAATTTTACTAAATTTTGAAAACTTAATGAAATCTCTTAAGTATTTTATAAAAATAAAACTCATCAACCCTAGCATTTAATGTACAGAATTGGGATGCGTTTTAATGTACGTTATACGTAGATCTACATGTAAGCAAACTTAAAAGTAGTAATGATGGCTTAATATTGCAAAATATTACGCTTATTCCTGTGGAACCAGGAGTAGGAACAGAGGCTGAGCCCTGTGGAGTAAGAATCCTTGATGTGTGGTCAAGTCACGGGGAGCCTCCAGGTGTCCCAGTCCATGGATGCGTTACCGCTGTCCTTTACTCGACCATCACTCAATTCTACACCTTTTGGCCCATTTTGACTCCCTTGGCCTTGGTGGAAGCTCACCTTCTGCCTCTCCTCCTCCTCCAACTCCTCCGCCATCTACCAGAGGCCATCTCCCTGGACAGTCAGAGTCCCCCTCACAGCTTGACCCAACCTTTATCCCCACACCTGTGGCTCCAGCAATGACGGCTCTCCCCAAGCTTCAGATCCACGCGTCCTAGAAATGTCCCCTTAGGCTTTTCCCAACGTGTTCAAGGTTGCTCTCATTACAGTAGCACCCACTTGTTTGCAGGGCAATATCCCAGACCCCCACTTGATGCTGGAAACCAGACCTATGCTTTCTCCTGTGCGCACATAGGAACGTATAGGAAGTACATGTGCATATCCGAATGGCCAGCACTAGTAGTCTTGCACCGTAGGGCCATTATTCACTGAGCCAAACCGGTTTCGGCTATAGGGCCATTATTAAGTAAGAGAAGGGCGACTTGAACACAAGCACTTCAATACCCTAACATGGGATCTGATCACCCAGATGGCTACTAACTGACCAACCAGGGGCGGCATATAAAGCTTGGGGACCGTGGACAAAGGGATGGTCCACGTCCTGGGCCAGAGGGATTGACATGGCATGAGATTTCATCCTGCTACTCAGAATGGCGAACCATTTAAAACTCATGTTTATTTCTGGAGTTTTCCTTATTGATTCCAGAGAGGAAGGGGTAAGAGAGAGAGAGAGAAACATCAATGCTGAGAGAGAATTATCAATTGGCTGCCTCCTGCACACCCCCCTCCCCCCTACTGGGGAGGGAGCCCACAACCCAGGGATGTGCCCTGACCTGGTGGTTCATAGGTGGACGCTCAAGCACTGAGGCACACGGGTAGGTCTAACCACAATTTGCATTGGAATCCACAGCTTCTGTGCAAGACAAAATATCAAAGTGCACACTCTTCCAACACCGCGGTGCTTAGATCTACACGTTGCAAGATCAGAGCGTAGTGACAGCAACGCTCCTATGAACAAGGACTGAAGGGGCAGCTCTGCCTATTTTACAAACTGCAATCTACTTCTGAGCAGGCTGCCCTCCGGGCATCATGCTACCACGTCTCCCCAAGCTGGGCTACACGTCTCTTAGCAAGGTTAATAAACCAGCTTTATATGATCATCAGGCTGCTCTTGGGGTCTCCTGTGTATGGGGGAGACTTCTCCAGCCGGAAAATAGAAAATGGGCTAAGGAAACAGTCAACGAAAGGAATGCATGTCAACTGGAGTTCAGGACAACTTCTGTGACCAGACCAGTCAGCTGAGGCTGCTCAGGTTAGGTAGGGTGTTCCAAAATAAAGGATATTTTACATTCCTTTATGTGCGGGAGAAATGTAGAGGCTGGAATGTGTGGGACAACGTTTCACAAAAGATCAACGCTTAAAATCGAGGGTAGAGGGAATAATCTGACAGGTGTGAGATGGTACCTCATGTTTCCGCCCAGGAGGGTCTCAGATAACAAAAGGCACCTCGCCTCTTTTTTGACCTGGACACCGGCGGCGGCGCTGAGAGAGCGGAATCCCAACTTCTCCATCACCTAGCAAGGGGCTGGCACCTCTCAGGACTAAGGTTTGGACTGATGAACGTCCAGGGCGAGTCCTGGGGTCCCACTGCAGCTTCGGGGAGCTACTGGTCTTTCTTTGGTCTTCTGGTAACAGAGGCACCTGGCCTGTGTTGAAGGTAGGCAGGCGGGTTTCAGCCCGGGGAACGGTGGACTGAAGGCCCTCACCGTCTGCAAAAGAGAACACGCCCAACGCGGGACTCCAACCCACAACATGGACATGAAGAGCCTCATACTCGATGGTGTGAACTAGCTGGGCAACAGCTAATACTCTTCGCTCTGTCTCAAGAGACCAAGACTCAGATGCAGGGACCGGGACCAAGGCTCAGATGCAGGGATGAGGACCAAGGCTCAGATGCAGGGATGGGGACCAAGGCTCAGATGCAGGGATGGGGACCAAGGCTCAGATGCAGGGATGGGGACCAAGGCTCAGATGCAGGGATGGGGACCAAGGCTCAGATGCAGGGATGGGGACCAAGGCTCAGATGCAGGGATGGAGATACACTTTAAGAACCAACTGTGGTACACCTACACGATGGAATACTGTGCTGCTGTAAAAAAGAAGGAACTCTTACCATTTGCAACAGCATGGATGGAACTGGAGAGCGTTATGCTAAGTGAAATAAGCCAGTCAGAGAAAGGAAAATACCACGTGATCTAACTCATTTGTGGATAATAAAGACCATTATAAACTGATGAACAATAATAGATACGGGGGGAGGTTGGGGGTTAATGGGGGGGATGAGGACACATTTGTAATACCTTAACTAATAATAATAATAATAATAATAATAATAATAATAATAATAGATACAGAGGCAGAGAAGCATGGAGCAGACCATCAAACTACAGCGGGAAGGCCGGGGAGGGTTGGGGGGCTGGTAAGAGATCAACCGAAGGACTTGTATGCATGCATAAAAGCATAACCAATGGACACAAGACACTGCGGGGTAGGGGAGGCCGGGGGAAGGTCAAGGGGGGGAAAAAGGAGATATGTAATACCCTTTGTAATACTTTAAGCAATAAAACAAAATAAAAAAATAAAAAAAAGAACCAACTGTGCAAGCACTTTGGAGCGGCCGCGTGTGCCCGGCTCCGTCCCCCGACGTGGGAGAGATGGCCCAGCTGCTCCCGAGGGGAGGATCAAGATCAAAAGAACGGCTGAGGTTCCAGACCTGGATTTACACCGCGAGCACCGTGGAGGGCCGGCGGTGGCTCCGCTTCCGCCCCTGACCCCCCAAAACAGAGATACAGGTGCACAGGCACACGCCCTTCCCCGTGAGACGTGACCGTACAGGTAGAAACTAGACTCTAGTAGTTACCTAGACCAAAAAGGGACCGTTGTTTCCGCCCGGTTTCGAACCGGGGACCTTTCGCGTGTGAGGCGAACGTGATAACCACTACACTACGGAAACCGCTGCTCCGGAGCCCGGCAGACACCGCCCTGAGTCCGCCCGGGCCGGCGGCGGGCGACAGGACGCCAAGCTCGGGGCAGTGAGCTCCCCGCCGCCGCGAGCTGCGCGCCGGCGTCGTGGCCGCAGTTTCTGGCCACCGCAGGGCCCGCCGCTCCGGGCGGCCTCGGGCAGCCCAGCCACCGGGTGCGCGGTCGGGGCCGCACCCGCTTAGGAGGCACAGGCCCCCCTGGAGCGCCCCCACCCGCACCCCGCACCCCGCAGCGCCGGCACTCACGGGGGTTCCGTACAAGAACAATGGCCCTGTAACTTCCATGCACTTTTTTTTAAATTCAACGACACATTTTATTATTTATTAAAAATTCAACGACACATTTTAAAAAGGCTTCATGAATCACAGCACTGCTCTCGCACAAATAATCTACGGGACAGAGACGCTAACGGCGACAGCTCAGGCAGTGCTACCCCCTGGAGAGACCTTCTCGACGCCCCAAACCGGTCCCGAGCCCCCGCGCTGCGGCCGGACCCGCCGAAGCAGATCTCGGCGTTTCCGGATCTCGCGGAGCAAGAGTGGCGCGCAGCTGGCGGAATCGATGGCCCTTAGAAAAGTTTTTTCTTTTTCTTGAAGGCAATACATTCATTGGGTTCGAAATTCAGAAGGTACAGAACGACACGGATGGAAAAGTACCCGCCCACCCGGCCCGCTGGCGCCCGCACAGCACATCTGCTCCCGGTGCTCTTCCCGCGACAGCCGCCGCCGACGGGCGACAGCGGGGAGCGACCTCTTAGCGCCTCGCCGGGCGCCACGCAGCACCACGTGGGCTCTGGCTGCAGAGCACAACCCTCCAAGCTAGGCTCCGTCATGCTCATTTCATGCGCGCGAACACGGGCCTGTGAGACATCGAGCGCCGGTCACCCTTCCCGCCTCCCCCCACAGCGGGCAGCGCCCTGCACGGCGGGGCGCCTCGCCTTTCGCCCTCGCTGCGTCGGGCAGTGCCTTCTCCCGCCCGCGCCGCCCCCCCTCCCGCGGCGCGCACCCCGCACACCCCAAGGGCCCTCACCAGACCAGACTTGCAGGCAGGGGAGCCGGGGCGCCGGGCTCGCCCCTGAACCCGCCCCGAGGCCCCCTTTTCCTTGACTCTGCAGAGAGCTGGCAGCGCCCCGCCGCGGTCACCTGCTTCCCATAACTTTGCTAGAAGCCGGAGCAGAGCACTTGTTGCTTCTCCCGACCGAGCCCTTCCTCGTCTCACTGACCCAGCTTTCACAAACGTCCTCTTTCTCTCAAAACAGAAAAAGCGGCTTGGAGAGCCCGCCTTTTTACAGTCCGAGCGTCCCCCATGCGCATGTGCATGAACGACTTGCCCCTCTCTGTCCCTGTACTGCCGTGCAGGCGGGAACGTGCCTCCGATATTCAATGCGAAGCGACCGGGCGGCCGTTTCGATCCCGGGTGCGGGACGCCGCCCGAGTGCGAGGCCGGGAGAGTCTCCGGCCCCACCCACCGCGCGTCCTCAGACCCCGCCCCGGGGCGGTCGCCGAGGGGCACTCGAGTCCTCACACGCCGGAGTCCTCGGCCTAGAAGGGCCGGAAGTACTGTAGGACTCTCCCCGGGGCCCGCCCCTCTGCTTCCGGCAGCAGCTGTGAGGAGTGCTGGCTGCAGTCTTTGGTGCCCGGCCGGGAGGATGGCGCCGGGCCGACGCGGTCACAGCACCGACAGCGGACGGCCACGCAGGATTGCACTGTCTCCCGACATTTCTCCTCAGGGGCGGGGGCTGGGAGTGGCCGGTCTTTGCGCTTCGTCTGCTTTGCTCCCGCCCCCGCACCACCGAGATGCGGGCCTCCGTCGTCCTAGCCCTGCCGCCCTCTTCCCAGGTGGATGCTAGAGCGTCTCCTCGTCGCTTCCTGTCGCCCGCGCTGGTGCGGGAAGGGGGCGTTGCGCGATCGCGGACGGAACTCGCTCGCTGGGTGGCTTGTAGGTACCGGAAGTGTTGTGAGGGAGAACGGAAGTGAGGGGGAACGGAAGTGAGGGGGCGGAGCCCGGAAGTGAGGCGGGGCGGGGGTTTATGAGGAGGCCCGGAGAGCGTTGGGGGCAGATTTGCACTCAGGGCCACCTGAGGGGCTGGGCGCCAGCGCTCCCCTGTGTTCTCTCCCGTGGCGGAGACACGCTTGTCGTCCGGGCGAAGGGACGTGTGTGGAGGGTGGGTTGTCGGGAGGACAGTTCTCCTCCTGCGCCTGAGGCGAGGCGTGGAGAGGTAGGGCTGGGGGTGGGGCCGGGTCGTCAGGGCGTCTGAGAGGGAAGACCCCCGGCCCCCTACCTTTTACCCTGGCTGAGTGGACACTAAGATGGCTGCCGTTGCCATGGCACCCAACCCCGTGCAGACCCTGCAGGAGGAGGCGGTGTGCGCCATCTGCCTCGATTACTTCACGGACCCCGTGTCCATCGGCTGCGGGCACAACTTCTGCCGCGTGTGTGTGACCCAGCTGTGGGGAGGAGAGGATGAGGAGGACCGGGACGAGTTAGACCGGGAGGAGGAGGAGGAGAACGGAGGGGACGAGGAGGAAGTGGAGGCTGTGGGGGCCGGCGGGGGCTGGGACACCCCCATGAGGGATGAAGACTACGAGGGCGACTTGGAGGAAGAGGTCGAGGAGGAGGAGGAGGAGGAAGGAGTGTTCTGGACCGGGGGCCTGGGCGGGTCCGACTGGGACAACATGGACTACGTGTGGGAGGAGGAGGAGGAGGTCCTGGACTACTACTTGGACATGGAGGAGGACCTGGGGGTGGAGGACGAGGAGGACGAGGAGGAGGTGCTGGAGGAGGAAGAGGAGCTGGACCCCGTCACGTCGCTGCCCCCGGCGCCCCCGCGGCGCTGCTTCACCTGCCCGCAGTGCCGGAAGAGCTTCCCGCGGAGGAGCTTCCGCCCCAACCTGCAGCTGGCCAACATGGTCCAGGTGATCCGCCAGATGCACCCCGCGCCCCGCCACGGGGGCGAGCGGGGCGTCTGCCCCAAACACCAGGAGGCCCTGAAGCTCTTCTGCGAGGTGGACGAGGAGGCCATCTGCGTGGTGTGCCGGGAGTCCCGGAGCCACAAGCAGCACAGCGTGGTGCCGCTGGAGGAGGTGGTGCAGGAGTACAAGGTGAGGGGAGCCGAAGAGGGGTTCAGCGGGGGGCAAGGAAGGAAGGGGCTGGGAAGAGGAAAGGTCCCCCCCCCCCCCCCAAGAATCTCTTCGCCGCAAGGTGATTCTCCTACGTAAACACCGTGGGCTCCAGGCTTAGAGGGAAGGAGCCTGTGCACAGACAGCAGACTCGGGGGAGGCAGGGAGGACTGGCTTTCTCAGGAAATTGGGCAAAGCTGGTGCTGCCATGTCACTGGGCTGTGTCTCCCGGGAAAAGCCACTGCACGTCCACACTTCCACTGGCCCTCAGCGTAGGAGTGCAGGTGACAGGCCCCTAGGGGAGGCTTTTACCTTTCTGAATGTCTCTGAACTGTATTTTCTCCAGGACTAAAAGTTAATATTTACTGTACGTACACTGTGTACTCCAGGCCCTATACTAAGCACTTTTCATGGACTGTCTCATTGAAAACTCAAAACAACCCTGTGAGTTTGATATGGTTTCTATTCCCATTTTACAGATCGGGAAACAGAGTCAGAGAGATATAAGTAATATGCACAGGGCCACACAGCTGCTAGTAAGTGATGGACTTGGTTATGACCTACTCCCCTGCCCCTACCCCCATCCCCCCACCCCGGTCTACACTGTTAACAAGGTCACTACTATTTGGATATCTGTTTGTTTGACTTTTCTGACATACAACTGCATCTTGGAGTTTGATTGTATTTTGCTTAATATCTTGCCCCCAACTTTTGATCCTGACTCTTTTTGGACATCGGTAAAGGCGATTTGGCTGTGGGACAGCCCGCAAAAATATCACTACTTAGAGGAGGCCTGGATGTGACCGGGAAGAGGAGCAGGTAGGTTCTATGTGATTGGCACAGAGCTTTTTCGTTTTATGACTTGTGTTTTCATATCTCCTGATTCCTAGGGTAACCTCCTTTAGGTATTATCGTTGCCCCAATTTTAGAATAATGAGCCTAGAGCAGCTGTGGGCAAACTACGGCCGGTGGGCCGGATCCAGACCATTTGGCTGTTCTATCCGGCCCGCGGAGCCAGAAGAGCGGAGGTTTCTCTTGCTCTCCCCTCCGCTCCTTCACCAGCAGCAGTGTTAACATGGCAACGTCGGAAAACATGGCCACAGCTCCTTCTTCTGAGTGGGCAAATTTATATCCGCCCATTCAGTAGAAGGAACAACCTCTCAATCTTCCAGAGGCTCCTTGTAATGCCCGCAGACCGTCTCCAGACATCACCCTGGGAATGCGTAGACACGTTATTGTGGTGATGTAGGGAGACACGCCCCTGGAGAGCACTGTATCAGAGCCTTTCTGAGCTAAGATTAAGAGCTCTACTCAAACACAATGTTTTCCTGTTCCCACATTCTGTACATCACAATGACTTGTTAATAAAACAACAAAGACTTAAAGCTGTAAAAATGCATGCTACCGGGCATTTGTGTTAACATGCACCACTGCACATTAGCATCAACGCAAACATGATGGAAACCTGTGTGCCCTGCATTAACCCTAGCTGCGCTGCATTGCAGTACTGCACCACACTGCAACGGCAGCATGACTCGTGTGAACGAACCCTAATTCAGTGGGTTGAACAAAAAGATTGTATAGAAATGTGATGAACTAAAGATTTTATTACAAAATTGCTTAATTTCAGGGTTTCAGAAGTAATTGGACAAAGGAAAAACTGAAAATCAAATGTTCATATCTAATACTTGGATGAAACCCTTTCCTGGTAATGACAGCCTGAAGTCTTGTACTTATGGACATCACCAGATGCTGGGTTTTCTCCTTGTAATGCTCTGCCAGGCTGTCACAGTAGGGGTATATAAATATCCTGCCATTTCCAGCTTTTAATAAGAAAAACTGTTGCAATGGGCATTTAAAAGTGGCACTTGGTTGTTTTTATAGAGTCCAGCGGATGCAATCTGACATTGGTAATGGGCTTTCACACTCTGTGCACTGCGGCTGTTTTTTGCCAGTGACGGAAGTGCTAGTGGTAACTACTGGTTACCCATGTTTTGCGCTGCCCTAGCACCTCCCATACAAGTGTGTCTGGAAGACACAGCAATGTGCAGCTATGTGTGTTACCAAAAACAAAGGGCCTGTGTGAAGGATACACAGGTTTCCTATGGAGGAAAGGGGTTGCTCTCTATGGTCAGGGTGTGTCTCTGTCCCATGTCTGAACTTTTTCAGATGATTTTGTTATATATATATTTTTTAGAAGACCAAAAATGTTATAGTAGAGCAAATTTAATCACTTGTTTTTATACTTTACTGTCTTATTTTAGTGTAGCAAGCAGTCACCTCAAGAACGGGAGGCTACTGCACAGAGGTTGATGGCTAAATTACAGGCTCAGCAAAATGTCTTTCACAGACAAACTACAATTCAAGAAACAACTACCAAAGCAAGCTTTATGCTATCATTCAAATTAGCAAAAGTGAGCAAACCTCTCTCTGAAGGCGAGTTTTTGAAAGAATGTATGATAGAGACAGCGGGTCTCTTGTGTCCAGAGAGCAAAGGCAAGTTTGAAAAACTCAGCTTATCACGCAGGACAGTGACTCGTCGAGTGGAACTGATTGATGAAGACTTGGCCAGCAAGTTAAATAGTAAGGCAGTTCTTTAAGTTTTATTCACTAGCTTTGGATGAAAGTAATGGCGTAAAGGACACTGCTCAGCTCTTAATTTTTATCCGAGGGATTAGTGACAATTTTGAAATTTCGGAGGAGTCTTTAGCCATGGAGCCACTGAAAGGAAAAACACGGGGAGAGGACTGGTATGACCGGGTGTCTACTGTCATCGAGAAAATGAAGCTACCATGGAGTAAACCTGCTAATGTCACGACAGATGGATCTCCAAATTTAACCGGAAAAAATGTTGGACTGCTAAAAAGAATTCAGGATATAGTGAAAGAGGAGAACCCTAACCAAGATGTTATTTTTCTTCACTGTATTATTCACCAGGAATCATTGTGCAAGTCTATATTACAGCTGAACCATGTTGTTAATCCAGTCATAAAGCTTGTTAATTTCATTCGAGCAAAGGGACTTCAGCACCGTCAGTTTATTAAGTTTTGGAGGAAACTGATGGGATCACCAAGACTTACTTTACCACTCTCGTGTCCGCTGGTTTTGCGTTTGGGCAGAGTTTTCCAACGAGTGTGGGAGTTCAAAGAAGAGATTGGTGCATTTTTGAAATTAAAGGGGAAGTCTGACGAATTTACTGAGCTGAGTGACAAGAATTGGCTGTGTGACTTTGCATTTGCTGTAGATATATTTTCACATTTGAATGAGCTAAATGTGAAGCTACAGGGAAAAGATCAGTATGTACATGACATGTACACTAATGTGAAAGCCTTTAAATCGAAGCTGATTTTCTTTTCCAGACAAATTTCAGACAAAGTCTTCACTCATTTTGCCACACTAGCCACACAGAAGGAGACCATCCAAAACGTGAAGAAATACAGCAAATCACTGGATGACCTGCATGCAGAATTCTGTCGTCGGTTTTCTGATGTTGAAAAAATTGACCAGTCACTTCAACTGGTGGCCTGTCCTTTGTCACAAAACCCTGAAACAGCACCAGAAGAGGTGCAACTGGAACTCATCGATCTTTAGTCTGACTTTGTCCTAAAGGAGAAATTCAGCTTTCTTAAACTAAGACTTTTATGCTTCACTTAATGAAGCCACTTTTCCAAACATCCAGAGGATGGCACAGAAGATACTGGTGCTGTTTGGGTTAACCTATGTTTGTGAGCAGACATTTAGCGTCATGAACATCAACAAAGCCCCTCACAGATCCAGCTTAACTGAAGAACACCTCAGGTCTATCCTGAGAATAGCCACAACAAAACTAACTCCAGCCTTTGGTGCATTAGGTAAAAAGGAGACCAACAGCACTGTTCCCACTGAAGTTGATGTTTTAAAGACCAAAGACCTTTCAACCCAGTCTACATTGCCATCTACATCTATGTCCCGGGCATAATTTGGAAGTTGCACTAAAGAAAATGTTTAATGTACTGTTTACACATTTTGTTCTTTTCTATTTGTTTTAGTTTTAAATTATTTTATTATATTTAAGTTTTAATTTGAAAGGCTTTTGTACCTTTCCTTTGTTAGGCAATTTTATTTTGCCTTTGCCATCTTCAATATAAGGTATGTTATTGTGCTATGATTCCTCCATTTTTTGAAGTTTCAAATTATAATAATTAGTGTTTACATTCTTCTTGTTCAAATGTTTGAAATGAATAAAACTATTGAAATAAAAAAAAAGACCGTACCCTTTTATGTAATGATGTTTACTTTGAATTTATATTAGTTCACACAAACACTCCATCCATGCTTTTGTTCCGACCCTCCGGTCCAGTTTAAGAACCCATTGTGGCCCTCGAGTCAAAAAGTTTGCTCACCCCTGTCCTATACATTCCTATGTGCGCACAGGAAAAAGCATAGGTCTGGTTTCCAGCATCGAGTGGGGGTCTGGGATATTGCCCTGCAAACAAGTGGGTGCTACTGAAAGGGCGAGGGCTATGCCCTCCGTCTTACCCCAGATCCTCCATGTTGGGGCAGTCGCCATGTGCTCAGGAAAGTACCTTCTTCCCGGAAGCCAGGATTTCTTTAAACTAACCAATGACAATCAAGGAACATGCGCGCCATAGAGATGACCACATCCTGTGTAACAAGACCCGACTTGCGCCTGGCCAATCGGCAGGGCCCACAGTCAGCTCCCCTCCCCTCACTCCACCCCCCTATTAAAGCCCTGATTTTCTCACGGGTGAGAGACTCTGCTTCCGGTCGCCGCGTCGGCCAGGAGGGGGGGAGTCGAGCTGGCCAGCTCAAGTAAAGGACCTTCTGCTTTTGCATCGGACTGGCTCCCTGGTGTGGTTTCCTTGGGGATCTTGAAATCTGGGCATAACATTTTGGGGGCTCTCCGGGATCCCCAACACCATAGAGGGACTCCCCAGTCCGGAGGGCCTGACTGACCGCGGTAGGGGTTTGTGTGGGGTGTTTGTGTCATTGTATGTTTTGTATCTGCCCTGTGTGAGCTCACTTCTGAAATCTGTAATCGCCCGCATGATCTAACGTGGACGCACGAGGGGGATCAAGGGCGGGAGGAGTCGGGGGATGCCCCGATCCTCCATCTGAAGGGGGGCATTTTTGCTTCCGTGGAGTCGGAAGGTCTGTAGGAACCCCTCAATCTGAGAAAAGGCGGGTCGCTCCCGCTTCGGTGTTTGCTTCCATGGAGTTGGAAGGCTGTGCTTTCTTGGGCCCTTTAGTTGTTTGTGTTTCCGTTTTATTTTGTGGACTTGCTGGCCGGACATTATGATGGACTCAGACTGCTCCTTTGGGTATTGTGATTGATCATTTCAAGGGGATTGGGGGAGGCTTTAGAGCTCCCTCAGGAGTTGGGAAGTTGTTAGAAATTGAATGGATTGTTTAAACTCTGAATGAATGTCTGGTGAAAGTGTATGAATGTGGAGGGAGGGGGCCTGCCTTCTCCCCTCCTTTGTGTGGCTATCTGAGTATGCCTAGTATGAAGTCTAGATGATAGAAGTTAATCTATTAATTGAAAATGCCTTATGTTTTATTTGAAATGTATCCTTAAATGTAAAATTATCGATTTTAAAAATGCTAAGTATTTAATTTGCTACCTAAGATTTAAAGCTCTGAAAGCTTAAGGTCATTTTTCTTGCCGTTTAAAAGTTTAAAGCTGCATTTTTATTTTTTTTTAGTGAAGGGCGGGGGTAGACACACCCTTCCCCTAGTATTCAGGTAATCCAATTCCCCCCAGCAGTCATCTTTTGGAATGTTAGTTTGCATTTAAACGGCTACACCTTTTGTTGCAGACCTTCCTAGAAAAGGTCAAGCGGCCAAAAAGGTGGCTCCTTTGAAATCAGCTTTCCACCAGTAGTCCCTAGGCAAAAAAAAAACATGGTTTAAAGTTCTGCAATATAAAGTTGGCCATCTATCTTTTAGGGGTTTTGGTTTGCTCTTCCCTTGTTTATTGTGAGAATGAGGAAATCATCTTTTCTGTCAGAGAACAGTTTAGACAGCCGCCACTTTGAGCTGCCTGACTTGGCAGCCGCCATGTTGGCCGCATGGCATGCCGTGCCCCTGGGGGCCGCCATCTTGGAACAGTAAAGCCCCCGCCCTCTGACTTAGCCAGTCACAAAAGGAGTGTCTGCTCACTGAGGCGGGATGGGATTTCAGGGGTGGAGTTTTAAGGCAAAATTTTACTGTGGAAATGCGGATGGGGCAGAAAGTGTTCTTGCCTCTCGGATTTATTTAATACTATTTTTAAGAGGATATTTTTTAATGCTTAATAAATTAGCAATCATGGTCTTAATATGATAAACCAATGTTTTAAGCAGTTGGCTTTATAAGGGCTGACAATAGAGCTCGTATTTCTTAAAAGGCTTGTAGATAGAGAATTGAAAAGCTTTTACAAATTCATAAATGCATCCAGGATTTCTGTGCACATGTAAAGGGAAAAGGCCAGTTTAAAAACAAGTGCGCATAGTTTTGAGCTGAACTTGACCTTTTGCTGTATACAGAATAAAAACCCGAGACTGTTTTGGCCTTAAAAATGGAGGAGATGAACCTGAGAAAGAAATACAGGCTGGTTTCCCAAGGCGAATTAAAATAGCTCTTTTGAAATTTAGCAGCTATGCCAGGATAGCAGTAATCCAATTTCTAAAGTAAAGTACAATTATTTCAGGTAGAAACTGGTTTCATACTGATCTTAGAGGGCTCCAGTTCAGTGTTCTGGAGACCCAGGACATGCCTAAGTATGTATCTTTGTTGTTTAAAATTGTTTAGTAAAATTTCTATGTCTCTTAAAAAATTTTTGAATGTATTGCTGATCACCTAAAAATTAAGGCTAAGAGTTCTAGCTACCTGGAAAGCATAGCCTTGGTGTAATGGGAGGGAAGTCGAAACTTGGACTGGCTAAGGGTTCGAATCTGGCCTATCTTTTAGAAAGGTAAAAAAAGAAGCATTCCTAGGCAGTTTGCTACCGCCTCTGTTCAGGGACTTGTTCTGTATCTCAACACAACTGAAACTGATTTCTTGGTATTTTGTGGTATAAATGTGGCATGCACCTCAAAGTTCTTAATGGGGAATATATCTAGTTATTCTTGATTTCCTTATTCAATATGAGTAGTGTTTCTACCTGGATGAGACATAGGTCAAAAGTCCTGTCCTGGGATGTGAAAAAGGGAGGCCTCCACATCTGTTCCTGTCTGCTCAAGATCCCAGGATTGTAAAAGTACTTGTTCACTAAAAAGATGTTAGTGTGAATGTTTATTTGATGTCTGTATGTCTACTTAGGTATAATTATTTGTTCATGTAAGTGTGGAAGTATATTCTGTGCTAGGTTGGGATTTTGGAATTCTGGGGTAAATTTAAAAGATATTTGTGGCTTTTCTAGTCTGATTGGGACACTTAAGGGTGGGGCTCACAGTTCCTCAGGGCAGAGATTCCATGGGCCCTTCCCCCTGCCTGTGCTGAATTAAATAATACAGGCCAGTGTCATTTAGCTTGCTGGTTTAAGAAAAACAATGGGCCTTAATCTGTAAAGGTGTGCAGAAATGAAGCTGGTCAAATGTACTGAAAGGGTTTGGTACTGGTACCTGTTGCTGCTAGCTAAGGAGGGGCTGATGCCCACTTCTAGCTCACTTCCTTGAAAGAGGCCTGGTTGCTGCTCTGCCACAAAGGAAACTGGTAGAAAGCCAAAAAAGCAGAGCTCTGTAACTGATAAACAGGGTTACCTATAAGCCATCAGGACTTTGAAGTTCTCCAAGAGAGGAGAAATCTGACTCAGAGGGACTGGGTGGTTTTTTCTTTAACAATCTCTTTCCTTGAGAGGGCACACGAAGACATTTGGCCGCGCCTCCGCGCCATCTACGAGACCAGCCCAACCCCAACCCCTCATCAGCACAGACCAGGAGATTGGGTCTGCGTCAGAAAGCACCACCAGGAGACCCTAGAGCCACGCTGGAAGAGTCCCTACACTGTGGTGCTGACGACCCCCACCGCTCTCAAGGTAGAGAGCGTCGCGACCTGGGTCCATCACACTCACGTCCGGTCAGCGGATCCATCCATGACCCAGAAAGACTTCATCACCAAATGGAGCATCGATCAAGATCAACGCAACCCGCTCTGCGGCATGCTCGACCTGCCTGATGCTGGTAACATGACTCATGATCGCTCCTGTCACCAGGAGCCCCCACAATACTGTGTAATACACTTAGATGATGCCTGCATCTTCATGGACATGGCTCCAAAGAGACAAGGACCATTTATAGAATCACATGTTTGGTAGAAAATTTGGCTGCCTGAAGCGGCCATGATGCCAATATTATGTTTCATTGTATTGATATGTTATATTAACCTTTGATTCTTTTGCAGGTTTGAATGTATGTTGGCTGTCCTGGAAGGGAGCTGTGCAGGGTGACCCCCAAAAGTAAAGGGTGTCTAGCTGCCAAGGAGGCAGGTGCCCAACTGGGCAGGAAAGGGTGCCCATCAGGTTTTAGACTCTGTTGAGAGACAGCTAACAGTTGGCAGCCTGTATACTGCCTTGCAGGCCTGAGTCACCATGCCCATGTCGGGGGTAGTAAAGCTGGAAAAAGCCTGTTTAGAATAGAAGGTCTGGGACAGAGTTATGCATAGGTAGAAGGTTTTATGCCAACAGTTGCTGTTTTGTTTTAAATCCACGAAAAGGAATTAGCAAGGAAAGTCAGAAAATCTTAGAGTAGATCAGTATGTTTTTCTCCTTATGTAATTCCTCCAAAATCTGGCAATGCTAAATAAGTACGTTTCTTTGCATAGATCCAATAGGACTGATTATTAATGGAAAACTTTGACTGGAGTATCATGTTTTAAAGAGCCCTGTCTGAGCTCTAAAGACTTGAAGCCACTAAGAATGCCACGAAGAAAGCCTGGTATTCTGCTTGGGAGCCCTGAAGATGGCTGGCGCTAGAGCGTCAGGCCCATGCCCTACCATCACTGGCGGTTGGTAAGAGTAGAAGGGGAGCAGTAAAGATGCCTCTGCATCCCTGCGGAACCCCCACACACTCTGGGCCGCAACGAGTAGGAGGGCTACTGAGATGAGCCTTAAAGCCTGGAGCGTGGGCTCAGGTGGAGTTGCTACAGGTGAGGGATTCACCTAACTCAGCAGATACTGCAGGCAGGCCTGATGGCAGCTGGATGGCTTGGCTTCCTGGCCCTACGGGGCACATTAAGGTTCAACCATGAAATTCCAGCAAAGGTAGTCAGTTACCATTCTTGTTGTGTTTATGCAAACATCAGGACAGTAGATAAATTAATCTTGATTTGGCTTTTTGATAGCCATGGAGGAATTTTAAAAAGAAAAATCCTGTTTCAATAGAAGTTGTTAAAGCTAAAATGGTTTCTTTCCCTTCCACCGGACCATTTGTTAAGTGTATAGGAATAGTTCCGTTAATAGTTCTGTATGCCCACTACGGGCCTCTAGCGACGGTGAAATAAAAATGCAGTCCGTCTCATGATTGAGCCGGAAGTTCCAAGACAAGGGGGGAATGAAAGGGCGAGGGCTATGCCCTCCGTCTTACCCCAGATCCTCCATGTTGGGGCAGTCGCCATGTGCTCAGGAAAGTACCTTCTTCCCGGAAGCCGGGATTTCTTTAAACTAACCAATGACAATCAAGGAACATGCGCGCCATAGAGATGACCACATCCTGTGTAACAAGACCCGACTTGCGCCTGGCCAATCGGCAGGGCCCACAGTCAGCTCCCCTCCCCTCACTCCACCCCCCTATTAAAGCCCTGATTTTCTCACGGGTGAGAGACTCTGCTTCCGGTCGCTGCGTCGGCCAGGAGGGGGGGAGTCGAGCTGGCCAGCTCAAGTAAAGGACCTTCTGCTTTTGCATCGGACTGGCTCCCTGGTGTGGTTTCCTTGGGGATCTTGAAATCTGGGCATAACACTACTGTAATGAGAGCAACCTTGAACAGGTTGGGAGAAGCCTAAGGGGACATTTCTAGGATGCGTGGATCTGAAGCTTGGGGAGAGCCGTCATTGCTGGAGCCACAGGTGTGGGGATAAAGGTTGGGTCAAGCTGTGAGGGGGACTCTGACTGTCCAGGGAGATGGCCTCTGTTAGATGGCGGAGGAGTTGGAGTGCTGGGGTCCAACCCCAGCGGGTCCAGGGGTTCCCAAAGGTGTAGACGGAGTCGGCGAAGAAGGAATGACACGGAGACAGTGTTCAGTTGATGAGCAGCCTAGCCAGGTTCTCCAGCCAAGTTCTGGTCTGGATCTCCAGAGAAGTTCTGCCGTTTATTGTCTTGTTACATCCGTATTTATACCAGTTGATTTTAATCCTGTCAATTTCTATTACAAAGGTTAGGGTGTTTCTTATCTCCATTCCAGGGAGAAAAGATTATGCAGCTTAAGCATGATTGTTTGTAGTTAAAGTGATTAACTACCCGCCTGGTACTTAGTTAAGGAGTTTCATCCCCTCCCTGACTTCAGGGAAAAATTCCTACCTGGGGAAACAACCTTTCTCGGAGAGGTGACCTTGGTTAAGACACACAGCACTAAGGGGAGCAAACATATTAAGAACAGTATGCGATATACGCCAGGTCCCTTGAAACATATGCTGTGCAGATGTTTCTTTCCTGCAGCAACTGTGTCAAGCAGCAAGGAATGACCGGCTCCCGGCATTGGAGGAGGAGGAGAGGCAGCAGGTGAGCTTCCACCAAGGCCAAGGGAGTCGAAATGGGCCAAAAGGTGTAGAATCCAGTGATGGTCGAGTAAAGGACAGCGGTAACACATCCATGGACTGGGACACCTGCAGGCTCCCCGTGACTTGACCACACATCAAGGATTCTTACTCCACAGGGCTCAGCCTCTGTTCCTATTCCTGGTTCCACAGGAATAAGCGTAATATTTTGCAATATTAAGCCATCATTACTACTTTTAAGTTTGCTTACATGTAGATCTACGTATAACATACATTAAAACGCATCCCAATTCTGTACATTAAATGCTAGGGTTGATGAGTTTTATTTTTATAAAATACTTAAGAGATTATTTTAAGTTTTCAAAATTTAATAAAATTTTAGCTTTACTGAAATATCACTGACTTAAAATTTGATATTCATTCATTTCAATCTCTCTTAAAACAGATAATTTTATATAACTTATAAGAAATACATATTTATTTTGAAAGCATGTGTAAAATTAACTTCATTTTTACCTATTTGTATTAATTTTAATTTACATTTCGATGAAGATATACTCAAATGTCATACTTTGAGTGCATTTTGTGCTTCTTTAACATTTTTATTGATTTCAGAGAGGAAGGGAGAAGGAAATAGAAACATCAAAGATGAGAGCGTCATTAACCAACTGCCTCCTGAGGCTCTTTCACTGGGGATGGCGCCCCACAACCCGGGAATATGTCCTGGCCAGCATGTCTTGGTTTATAGGTCAATGCTCACCCACTAAACCACGCTTAGACAGGCGTATTTTGTGTATTTTAATTCTTTAGCTCTTAACTGTCAATAGGGAACAAGTTATGTGAAAAGTTAAACCTTGCAACTGTCTCCCTAGATTCTATATATGCCTCCCCTGGTTAGTTAGTAGCCATCTGGATTATCAGATCCATAGGACCAGGGCCTAGGGGCTCTGGCGACTGGGGGAGGGGGGAGGTGACCTGTCATGTGCAAGCAGCTGGTGCATGCATCCTGGGCTCATGCGTGCACAGAGGTGTCCTAGGACACGGGGCTCAGTGGTGAGCGCAGGTGACGGGTGCAGGTCCCTGGGGTTGGGAGACACAGGAGAGCTCAGGGACAGATGAAACTTAAGATGGACACTAACCAAGGAGCAGTGCCAGGGAAGCGATGAGGGTGCAGAGGAGCCGATAGCCGCTCTGGTTAGCACGTGCGCAGTAGCAACAGGCTGTGGGCTTGCTGGGGGAGGGCATGGAAATCTCCCGCCGAAGGGAAGGCTGGACAAGAACAGACAAGACCAAATCGCCCAGGTCTTCTCAGGCCACGCAGGGCAGGAGAACGTTGTTCTAGGAGCAGCCGGGAGCCCTTTGAAAGTGGGAAGGACCTGAAGCAATTCAGGCTGAAGAAAAAAGGCGGCCGTACGGAGGGGCTATTGGGAATGCTAATCCTGGCTTTTCATTGCCCTTCCCTGGGGTCTTCCATGCCGCCCGGGGAGCGGGGAGGCTGCCGAAGCCAGAGTGCCACGGTAGCAGGCAGAGTCCATGCTGCGGCCCCAGACACGGTCCTGGGGGGAGTGGGAGAGACCTCGCCTGCTGGGGCCTGCACGTCAGGGCATCTCCATCCCAGGCCTCACAAGACGCACAGAGGGTTGTATCCAGACACGACGAAGGCTGGACCAGCAGAGGGCTCTCGGAGGATGGTGGAGAACGCCCCCCCCCCCCCCCCAGCTTCTTCATTGGGTCCTTTAGGCAGAGTCTCCTTGGTGCCCATCAGCCTCACAATGAGGTCATTTGAGAGAATTCAGGGGCAGCATAAAGGCCATCTCCACCCAGAATGGGGCACCAGGGAGATGGAATACAGTCATGCCAAACTCACAAGTAGATGACTTAATCTTTCTCTTGTTTTTATTATCATCTATCTATCTATCATCTATCTGTATTTATCTATCATCTATCTATCTACTAGTATCTAACTGTCTGTCTATCTATTTTTAATCCTCAGCTGAGGATATGCTTATTGATTTTTTTAGAGAGATGGGGAGAGAGAGAAACATCAATGTGAGAGAGGCACATCAATTGGTTGCCTTTTGTACACGCTCTGACCAGGGATCGAACCCACACCTAGGTATGTACCCTGACCTGGAATCGAACCCATGACCTGCTGGTGCATGGGACGAGTCTCCAACCAACTGAACTATACCATCCAGAGCTCAATCTTTCTCTTCTGCCAAGGAAAGGTGGCAAAAGAATGGGCAGTTAGAGCAGCTGAAGATAAACTTGTGAGCACAGAGCCTGGCTGGCGTGGTTCAGTGGTTGAGCGCCAACCTATGAACCAGGAGGTCACGGTTCGATTCCCAGTCAGGGCACATGTGTGGGTTTCGGGCTGGATCCCCATTGTGGGGCATGCAGGAGGCAGCCGGTCAATGATTCTCTTACCATTGATGTATCTATCTCTCCCCGTCCCTTCCTCTCTCCCTGTCCCTTCCTCTCTCCCTGTCCCTTCCTCTCTCCCTGTCCCTTCCTTTCTCCCTGTCCCTTCCTCTCTGAAATCAATAAAAAATATACTAAAAAGAAAAACACTTGTGAGCACGGAGGTGGACTTGGAAGAATGGAGCCACCTCCGCTCCTGAGTTTGAAAATAAAATGTCTTTCCTCATTTCAGACCCATCCAGGGATTTTGTCGCCTCAATCCCCACCTCTCGGGGCTCATCCTAGCTTTCCCCACCTTCTCTCTTTTTATTCTTGGCTCCAAGTTGTCACCAGACAAGCACATGCAGCTGGCACTTCCACCCTCATGCTTTTGCCTGTGGCACCTTCCCCAGCTCTTCTCTCCACCAATCCATGCTCTTTCCCCAAGATCCTGCCCAACATTCCTCTCCCCATGTCATGGGTGAACTCCAGCTCCTCTGTGCGGACCCCTCTTTCTTCTCTCCATTTGCCAATACAGTGGGAACTTGGATAAACGTCTCATGGGACACGTCGGCAGCTGTCTTTCTGTGACCGCGCTGCTCTTTCCATCTACAATTCTGGCTCCTGGAGTTAGGAACACAGTCTCCTGGGCCCTTGGCGCATTCTCACAGGCACCAGCAGAAATCCCTCCTCACGGAGAAAGCCGGCAGCCATGGGTTGACACATAAAAGAGGAGGAGACCGCCAGGAAGGGAGATGGTGGTTGTTCTGCACGGCTCAGGAGCAGAAGGAACTGATTTGCTAATTTCTCAAACTTTCCCCGCACCAAAGTGTGGGCCCCTGAACCTTCCTCTTTCCACACCTTCCTTTGTTCTCCAAGGAAGTCAGACCGACAGCCCTGTGCTGTCAGCTGGCATGGCACCCACCGCTGTGCCTTTGTCACACGGGAGTGAACAAAGGGAGTGAACACGGGAGTGCACACACACATTGAGAGAGAGGGAAGCCCACTGACTTCCCACTGGGTCCTGAGGAACGTAAGGGGCAGAGAAAGCTGCACACACCCTTCCACTGCCCAACCAGCACGAGCTCCCCAAGGTCAACAGGCACTTCCCACCTCACAGGAATTCCTTCGCATCCTCTCTTAACTCACAAGTGGCTGGGACGGAACCCGGGCTCGTGCCTTCCGCCCTGTAGAATAAGGCGCCACCAGCTGAATGCAGGCCCAGGGAGCACAGCGCCCACGGGAGTCCTGTCCAGTTGGAGGGGGCAGTGGATGGCTTCGGTGGGTGCACCTTGATGATGCTTTTTCAAAGAACCAGCCCAAGCTCAGAATTTGTCAGAGACTGAGTTACATAAAGAGGTTGTAATGGGAAAAAATGATTAGGTCGTTTCTGAAAGATAGTGTTTTACACCCAAAGGCACCAAACCTCCCCCAGCACAGGGCGGGCAGCCCTGGGTCAGCCACAGCCTCTCCTGGCGCCTTTGGCTAACAAATAGTACCTGTTTGTTCCGTTAGGGTGAAGCCATTTTGAGAAAAAGTATTTGCAGTTTCTAAATAAGGCAAAAAGGCGGGCAATGCATGCTTTCAACATCACGAGGGGCCACTGGTACAACCAAGGATTATTTATTTATTTGAGTGGACATTTAAAAATATATGTTTTTATTGATTTCAGAGAGGAAGGGAGGAGGAGAGAGAGAGAAACATCAGTGATGACAGAGAATCATTGAATCATTGATTGGCTGCCTCCTGTACGCCCCCCACACTGGGGATAAAGCCCACAACCCGGGCCTGTGCCCTGACCCGGAATGGAACCGTGACCTCCTGGTCCCTAGGTCAGTGCTCAACCACTGAGCAACACTGGCTGGGCTATCTTTTGGTTTTTTTCTTCTACTTTTTTTGGGAGGTCATTTCATTACCCTTGTTTTGACATTTTGATTTATAGGCCTGTGACCTTATTTATTTTGTATCTCTCTTGCTTTCTAATAAATACATGTAAGGCTAATTGTTATTCTCTGTGTATTCCCTAGACAACATCCCATATATAGTTTATTTATTATTGTTTATTTCCAAACAGTCTGTAATTTTATTTTATTAATTAAATCTTTATTGTTGAAAGTATTACATGTGTCCCCTTTTCCTTCCCCATGGACCCCCTCTAGGCCACCTCGCCCCCTACCCCAGGCTTTCAGCACCCTATTTTTTAACATATATCTTAATGATTTTTTACAGAGAGGAAGGGAGAGGGATAGAGAGTTAGAAACATCGATGAGAGAGAAGCATTGATCAGCTGCCTCCTGCACACCCCCTACTGGGGATGTGCCTGCAACCAAGGCACATGCCCTTGACCGGAATCCAACCTGGGACCCCTCAGTCCCCAGGCCGACGCTCTATCCAGTGAGCCAAACCAGCCAGGGAGCACCCTATTTTTTGTGTCCATGGGTTGTGCATATATGCGTACAAGCTCTTTGATTGATCACTTTCCACCCACCCACCCTCCCCCACCTTCCCTCAGATTTCAAAATCTGTTCTATGCTTTTTTGTTTCTGGATCTATTTTCTTAATCAGTTTATTTTGTTCATTAGATTCCACATATGAGTGAGGTCATGTGATACTTGTCTTTCTCTGACTGGCTTATTTCGGTTAGCACAGTGGTCGGCAAACTCATTAGTCAACAGAGCCAAATATCAACAGTACAACGATTGAAATTTCTTTTGAGAGCCACATTTTTAAAACTTAAACTGTATAGGTAGGTACATTGTTATTAACTTAATTAGGGTACTCCTAAGCTGGCCTTTGCTAAAAACATCCTCAATCTGATTGAGGTACCTTCGCTGAGGTCAACCCCTTCCAACTCTCCCATCCTCAACACATGCTGAATCGCGTGCCTCCCCCTGCCGCTGCATACCCTCGGCCCGCCTGCACCACGTCTCCCCGTCGCCGACCGACCGACACCCCCCACTTCTTCTAATGCCACTTCTTCAAAATAGACTCCCCTGAGTCACTGTACCGGTCCATGTGAAATGTCTGGAAACAAATGGGTTTCCCGTGCCTCCGGTACTACTGCGTATTTTTTCCGGTTGCCTGGTAAATTCTGTAACATTCCTTTCTCTTGGATTTTCTGGAATAGTTTGAGGGGTATAGTTAGTTCTTCTTTGAATGTTTGGTAAAACTCCCCTGTGAAGCCGTCTGGACCAGAGCTTTTGTTTGCTGGGAGTTTTGTGTGTGTGTGTGTATGTGTGTGTGTGTGTGTGTGTGTGTGTTTTCCATTTTCTTTCTTTTATTTTTTTAAAATATAGTCAGAGAGAGGGAGAGAAACATCGATGAGAACCATGAAGGCTGCCCCCTGAACGCCCCCCACTGGGGATGGAGCCGCCTGTGCCCCGACGGGGAATCGAACCCCGGCCTCCTGGTTCCTAGGTCCACGCGCAGCCCCCGAGCCAGGCCAGCTGGCAAGCCCCTGCACCACCTGGGGCACCGGGCCTCCTGCGGGCACCGGGCCTCGTGCGGGTCCCCGGGGCCTCCTGCGGGCACCGGGCCTCGTGCGGGTCCCCGGGCCTCCTGCGGGCACCGGGCCTCCCGGGTCCCTGCCTTTTCTCACTTTTCCTCGGGCCTCGGCTTTTGCAGACACAACTGATGACGAGGATGCCCGGCTGGTCCTTCCGCTCCACCGACCCTGACCCGCGAGGCGACCAGGGGCCCTTCCCAGGCCGACGTCACGGGGCTCCCGAGGCGCAGTGCGCGCACCGCCCGACTCACAGGCCGCCGCCTCCATCAGCGCCAGGCCCGCCCGCGTCCTCCGGCCTCCGACCGGCTCAACCCAACGTGCGAGGGCCTCCCGGCCGCTCCCGCGGCTCATCCCGGGGCAGCTGGGCAGGCGGAGACCCGCCCCGGGGGACGCGGCCCGGACCGAGCGGCTCCCGGACCGAGGGGCTCCCGGACCGGGCCCGCCTACAACACGGGTCCGAGCGCCTCGGCGTCCGCCCGCCAGTCCCGGGGACCGCGCGCCCCCTCACCCTGCTCCCGGGGGCGGCTCTGGCGTGAGGAGGGCGGGGCTGGGTCCGAGCGTCACGCCGAGCAAGTGTGCGTCCCGTGGGCGCCGAGGGTGGCCCGGGACCGAAGTTAAACGGCGGCGTCGACGAGGCCGCGGTGGCCGCCCCCGGGCGCGCGAGGAGCGGGAGCAGGGCCCCCGGGCGCGCGAGGAGCGGGAGCAGGGCCCCCGGGCGCGCGAGGAGCGGGAGCAGGGCCCCCGGGCGCGCGAGGAGCGGGAGCAGGGCCCCGGGCGCGCGGAGGAGCGGGAGCAGGGCCCCGGGCGCGCGGAGGAGGAAAGCGGCGGGGCCGGCGGAGGGAGCCGGCGGGGCCTGGGCGGGTTCGGCGCGCCGGGGCGTCACGCGCGGGCCGACGCGGAGACGCGGGAGGAGCGGGGAGGGGAGCCGCGCTCACCTCTTCACAGCCGCCTGGAAGAGGAAGTCGCCGGCCTCCTTCAGGTCCAGCCCGATCGTGGGCATGCGGGGCACGGCCTCCATGGCGGACAGAGCCCGCCGGCCGCTCCAGCTGCTGGCTCAGCGCGCGCACTGCTGTGTGTGTGTTTTTAATCCTCACCCGAGGGCATTTCTCCATTGATTTTTAGAGAGAGTGGAACTGATAGGGAAAGGCAGAGAGAAACACACCGTCTGGTTGCCTCCTCCACGTGCCCTGACCAGGGCCTGGGCTGGGGAGGAGCCTGCAACTGAGGTACGTGTCCTTGACCAGAATAGAACCGGGACCCTTCAGTCCGCAGGCCGACGCTCTATCCACTGAGCCAAATTGGCTAGGGCTGGGAGTTTTTTCATTACTGCTTCTATTTTCTTAGTTGTTATTGGCCTATTCAAGTTTTCTGATTCTTCCTGATTCAGTTTTGGAAGATTGTATTTTTCTAGGAATTTGTCCATTTCATGCACATTGTCCATCTTGTTGGCATATAGTTATTTGTAGTATTTTTCTTACAATCCTTTGTATTTCTGTGATGTGAGTTGTTACTTTTCTGCTTTGGTTCCTGATTTTATTTATTTGTGTTATTCTCTGTTTCTTGATGAGTCTGGCTAACAGTTCATCAATCTTGCTCATCTTTTCAAAGAACCAGCTCTTGGCTTCATTGACTTTTTGTCTTGTTTTTTAAAACTCTATGTCATTTATTTCTGCTCTAATCTTTATTATTTCCATCCTTCTATTAACTCTGGGCTTTTCTTGTTATCTTTCTAATTCTTTAAGTTGTAGGGTTCAATAGTTTGTTATTAATTTTTCTTGTTTTTCTGAGGTAGGCCTGTTGTGCTATAAACTTCCCTCTCAGGACTGTGTTTGCTGTGTCCCATAGATGTTAGGTTGCTGTGTGTTCATTTTTATTTTTTTTCCCAAGAAGTTTTTTCTTTCTTTCTTGATCTCATTGGTAACCCATTCATTGTTTAAAAACATGTTATTAGCCTCCATGTTTTTTATTGTTTTTGAGTGTTTTTACTATAGTTGATTTCTAATTTCATTCCATTGTGATCTGAGAAGATGGTTGATATGATTTCAATTGTCTTGAACTTGTAGAGACTTGTTTTATATCCTAACATGTGGTCTATCTTTGTGAATGACCCATGTGCACTTGAGAAGAATGGTATATTCTGAAGCTTTGGGGTGAAATGTGCTATAAATGTCAATTAAATCCATCTGATCCAGTGTGTCATTTAGGGTCACTGTTTCCTTGTTAATTTTTTGTCTGGAAGATCTATCCAGTGAAGTCATCAGGGTGTTAAAGTCCCCTACTGACTATTGTTGTTGATCTCTCTGTTAAAGTCCTCTAGAAGTTTTTTCTAAATATATATATTTAGGTGCTCTTATTTTGGGTGCATATATGTTTACCAGAGTTATATCCTCTTGTTGGATCAATCCCTTTAGTATTATGTAGTGGCCTTTGTTATCTCTTGTGATGGCCTTTATTTTGAAGTCTATTTTATCAGATATAACGATTGCTACCCTAGATTTTTTTTTTTGTTTCTATTTGCATGGAAACTTTATCCCCATCACTTCACTCTCATCCTGTGTGAGTCTTTTGTTCTGAGGTGGGTCTTTTGTAGACAGCATATAATTCAGTTATGTTTTTGTATCCATTCAGCTACCCTATGTCTTTTGATTGGACCATTTAATCCATTTACATTTAAGGTTATTATTGACTAGTGGCCCAGTGCATGAATTTGTGCACATTGAAAGGAAATTAGTTAGAAGAAATATTTTAATATTGCTATTCACCCTATCTCTATAATAGAAGTGTCAACCAAATTCACAATCGACAATGACAGATGGAAACACACGTGTGTGATTGGCGCCAGTGAGAGCTTTATATGTATCGCCCATGTGCGAGTCAACTTAGCCATATATATGTATAATAAACTTGCTTAATTAGACCTGCTTTCTGATTTAGCTAAACTTTTTCCAGCCCAGTAGAGCACCCCAACTTCTCTTTCAGGTAATTGTCAGCAATACAGCAGTAAATATTAACATGAAGCAGATTATAATTGTAGATCATGCAGGGAAAACAAAGGGTAAAATATTTAACTGCATCAGTGTTTGACTATATTCTGCACAGTAAGAAAACTTGAAATCATTTTCAAGGTCCATCATTTCTTACTTCTTTTCAGTCGGGTCAAGTTTCTAAGCTTTCTAAATCTTCGTTTTCCAGCTAATGAAAAGAAAATAGGATTCCACCAAGTCTCCTATCTACCTACTCCAGGACTTCTGTGAGGATCAAATGAGATGAGGCACATGAAAACGCTTCACAGACATTTGGTTAAACTGTAAAATGTTTGCACCTGGCTATGAAGCAAGTTGTGTTCCTGAGCTGAAGAAACTCCAAGGAGGCTAGTTGCTAGGAAGAGGAAGCCGGGCATTGCTACGTGACGTCATTACCCGGTGCCCACAGCGACTGTTTCCGAGCTGGGCTGGGCTGTGGGCCGCATTTTGTGGCATGGGATCTTGGCAGTGTCAGCTGCGATTTGGTGGGGTGTCACTCCAGGGTGGTGGCAGGCCTGTGTCCCACTTGGGGGAAGCCAAGTGTTGCTTTGTGGCGCCAGGTCCATGGTGCTATTTCCCTGTAAATGGCCAGTGCATGTTAGAGCAGCTCCTGTGGTAAGCGTCTGCCCCTGGTGTCAGTGTGTGTCATAGTGACTGGTTGGATGGTTGGACAACTTAGCAAGTTAGCCTTTTATATATATACTAGAGGCCTGGTGCACAAAAATTTGTGCACTCGGGGGGGAGGGGGGGTTCTTCAGTCCGGCCTGTGCCCTCTCGCAGTCTAGGACCCCTAGGGAGATAACGTTCTGCTGGCTTAGGCCTGCTCCCAGGTGGCAGAGGGCAGCCCCAATCCCTAGGTGCAGCCCCTGGTCGGGCTCAGAGCAGGGCCGATTAGGGAGTTGGGGCGCCGCCCCCTGTCATGCACAGAGCAGGGCGGATTGGGAGGTTGCGATGCCACTCTCAGTCATGCTCAGGGTAGGGCCGACTGGGGGGTTGGGGCACCGCCCCCGGTCACACTCAAGGGAGGGTCTATGGGGAGGTTGCGGCACCACCCCCTGTCACGCACAGAGCAGGGCCCATCAAGGGGCTTGGGGCTCCGTACCCTGTCACGCACAGAGCAGGGTCAATCAGGAGGTTGGGGAGCTCCCCCCTGTCATGCACAGAGCAGGGCCGATCATGGGGTTGAGGAGCTCCCCCCGTCACTCACAGAGTAGGGCCTATAGGGGAGTTGGGGCACCGCCCCCTGTCACACTCAGGGCAGGGCTGATGGGGAGGTTATGGCTCTACCCCATCACACACAGAGCAGGGCCTGTGGGAGTGGGAGGGGTTGGGGCACCGCACCTTGTCACACACAGAGCAGGGCCGATCAGGGGGTTGGGGCGCTGCACCCTGTCACGCCAATCCCGGTGCTAGGAGGCCTCGCGGCTCCGCTGATCCTGGTTCTGGGAGGCATATTACCCTTTTACTATATAGGATAGAGGCCTGGTGCATGGGTGGGGCTGGCTGGTTTGCCCTGATGGGTGTCCTGGATCAAGGTGGGGGTCCCCACTGGGGTGTCTGGCCACCTGGGTGAGGGGATGATGGCTGTTTGCAGCTGGTCACACACCCTTCTGGGTAGGGGTTCCCACTGGGTTGCCTGGCCAGTCTGGGTGAGGGGCTGAGGGCTGTTTTCAGGCCAACTGAAGCTCCCAACTGCTCCTTTTTTTCTTTTTCTTTTTCATTCTGGGCCAGCTTTAGCTCTGACGCTCCACCTCTGAGGCCGCTGCAAGAAAGCAGGTATCTGGTTTGTTTCGGTTCTATAATCGAAACTCTGTATCAACTCCAGCTCTGAGATCCCTGCTCGCTGAAAGCAGGTTTCTGGGTTTTGTTTAGCTTCTATATTTGTTACAATGTTTCTTAAACTGCAGGCTCAGAGGCCTGCAGTGGCAGGCGGAGAACGTTGGAGTCCTCCGTCACTGAAGCAAGGAAGCCTCATGTTAGTTTCAAGCTGCCTGGCTGCCGGCCGTCATCTTGGCTGGCAGTTAATTTGCATAATGCCCTGATTAGCCAATGGGAAGGTTAGCGGTCATATGCCAATTACCATGTTTCTCTTTTATTAGATTATATATATATATATATATATATATATATATATATACATACACTAGAGGCCTGGTGCACAAAAATTTGTGCACTCGGAGGGGTCCCTTAGCCCGACCTATGCCCCCTTGCAGTCTGGGACCCCTCGGAGGATGTCCACCTGCTGGCTTAGGCTTGCTCCCTGGGGGATTGGGCCCAAGATGGCAGTCAGACATCCCTCTGGAAGCCCGGCAGCCCTTGGGGGATGTCCACTTGCCAGCGGGGAGCAGGCCTAAGCTGCAGTCAGACATCCTTAGTGTTGCTGAGGAGGCAGGAGAGGCTCCCACCACCACTGCTGTACTGGCAGCCATCAGCCTGGCTTGTGGCTGAGCAGAGCTCCCCCTCTGGGAGTGCGCTGACCACCAGGGGGCAGCTCATGCATTGAGCGTCTCCCCCCTGGTGGTCAGTGTGTGTCATAGTTACCAGTCATTCCCAGTCATACTGCTCTTAGGGTCAGTTTGCATATTACCCTTTTATTATATAGGATTATATAGGATAGAGGGCTGGTGCATGGGTGGGGCCGGCTGGTTTGCCTTGAAGGGTGTTCCGGGTCAGGGTGGGGGTCCCGCTGGGGTGCCTGGCCAGCCTGGGTGAGGGGCTGATGGGTGTTTGCAGCTGGTCACACCCCCTTCAGGGTGGGGGTCCCCACTGGAGTGCCTGGCCAGTCTGGGTGAGGGGTTGAGGGCCATTTTCAGTCGACGGAAGCTCCCAGCCTTTTTTTTTTTTTAAATTCTGGGGTTTATTTACTTTCTATAATTGAAACTTTGTAGCCTTGAGAGGAGCTTAGAGCCAGCCAGGGCAGGCGGGAAGAAAGCCTACTGCTTGCTCCAGCTCCATGGCCACAGCTGGCTGAAAGCAGGTATCTGGTGTTTATTTATCTTCTATAATTGAAACTTTGTTGCCTTGAGTGGAGCTTAGAGCCACCGCGGCATGGGAGAAGCTTGGCTTCCTTCATCATTGGGGCAACCAAGCCTCCTGCTTGCTCCAGCTCCATGGTTGCTGGCCGCCATCTTGGTTGGGTTAATTTGCATATAGTCGCTCCGATCGGCTGGTGGGCGTGGCTTAAGGCATAGCGATGGTAAGGTCAATTTGCATGTTTGTCTTTTATTAGTGTAGATAGGTACTTATTTATAGCCAGTTTAATTCTGTATGCCTATGTTTCTCTCTATATATATTTCTTCTTCTCATTACAGCAATCCCTTTGGCATTTCTTGTAGTTGTGGTTTGGTAGTGATAAGCTTCTTTAGCTTTTTTTGTTTGTTTGGGAACCACTTTACTTCACCATCTATTTTGAATGATAGCTTTGCTGGATATAATAATCTTGGTTTCAGATTCTTGCTTTTCATTACCTTGAATGCTTCATGCCATTCCCTTTTGGCCTGTAGAGTTTCTGATAAAAAATCAACTGACAGCCTATAGGAGCTCCTTTGTAGGTAACAAATTGCTTTTCTCTTGCTGTTTTTAAGATTCTCTGTCTTTAATTATGATGTGTCTGGGCATGGGCCTGTTTGGATTCTTCTTGCTTGGGACTCTGTGCTTCCTGGACTTGTGTGACTTTTTCCTTCACCAAGTTAGGGACGTTTTTTCCATTATTTCTTCAAGCACCTTCTATACCCGTTTCTCACTTTCTTTCCCTTCTGGCACACCTATTATACAAATATTGTTACATGTCATGCTGTTCCACAGCTCTCTTATGCTGTCCTATTGTTTTAACATATTTTTATTCATTTCAGAGAGGAAGGGGGAGGGGGAGAGAGATAGAAACATCAGTGATGAGAGAGAATCATTGATTGGCAGCTTCCTTCACGCCCTGTACTGGGGATCGAACCTGCAACCTGGGCATGTGCCCTTTACTGGAATTGAACCCAGGACCTTCAGCCTGCAGGCCAATGCTCTATCCACTGAGCCAGACCAGCTAGGGCCATGGTTGGCAAACTGCGGCTCACGAGCCACATGCAGCTCTTTGGCCCCTTGAGTGTGGCTCTTCCTAAGCCTTAGGAGTACCCTAATTAAGTTAATAACAATGTACCTACCTATATAGTTTAAGTTTAAAAAATTTGGCTCTCAAAAGAAATTTCAATCGTTGTACTGTTGGTATTTGGCTCTGTTGACTAATGAGTTTGCCGACCACTGGGCTAGGGCCCTACTGTTTTTTAATTGTTTTTTTCTTTTTGGTTCTCTGATTGGGTGATTTTTCTACCGCATTTTCCAATTCACTGATCCCATTCTCGGCTTCCCCTACTCTGCTGTGTATTCCTTCCAATGTACAAAACTGGGAAAATAAGAACCTTGCCCTCAGGGTAATCTTCCTCCTCTAGCATATTGCTGGTCATGTGGTTTGCACCCCTTGACTTTTCATATTAATAGCTATGCGGTTTAGATGACCCCCTGACCTTTTCCTCCCTAAAGATAACATCTAGACCTCAGTGATATTTCAACTCCAGGCCCCAAAAAGCAGCATAACCAGACAAGTGATGCTGTGGCTGCCTCAGGACAAGCTGCATTGACTAATGACCCCCTGCCCTGGCTCTGACCAATCAGGGGAGACCAAAACCCTGAAAGAGCACACCCGGAAAGCTTATGAATATTCTATTGAGACCTCCCCTGATGAATACATGCAGGAGGAAGGAACCAGGGGTGCTCTCCCTGGAGCCATCCCTTTCCTCTTCTTCCCTCTAATGGACTCCACAGACTTGCAACCAGGGGAGCAACAGGCAGTGGCAGCTTTCCTGGGCTAACTCCCTGAACCTGTCTCCAAGGCCCCTTTTCTCTGACTTCTTTTAAAAAATATTTTTATTGATTGCAGAGAGGAAGGGAGAGGCAGAGAGAGATAGATACATCAGTGATGAGAGAGAATCATTGATTGGCTGCCTCCTGCACGCCCCCTACTGGAGATTGAGCCTGCAAACCAAGCACGTGCCCTTGACTGGAATTGAACCTGGGACCCTTCAGTCTTCATGCCGAGGCTCTATCCACTGAGCAAAACTGGCTAGGACTTCTCTGACTTCTTAGTGAACCAAAGCAGCCCTGCCTAGGCTCTCCTGTTATTTCTTACTAGAGGCCTGATGCACAAAATCCGTGCAAGGGGCTCAGCCCTTGCAGCCCTGGCTGCCTTGGCCCTCACAGCCCAGGCTTCGTCCAGAAGGTCATCCAGATGGTCGTCTGGAAGGTCGTCTGGACGGTCATTCTGCTGTTCAGTCTAATTAGCCTATTAGTTCTTTATTCTATAGGATATGCTAAGCCCTTCCTTGTTTCACTGTCCTAAGTATGTTTTTGCTGTGGCCAATTAATTCTTACTTACTTTGTTACACTTTGTCTCTTGATTGAAATCTTTTCTTCAAGAAGACAAGAACTAAGGTCTTGTCTCACTGGTAATACTCTTGGAAGTGCCTAGAGTTCTGGTATGGAATCAAGTGAGGTCAAGGAGGCATTGCTACAAGGAAACCCCTTCTATTCCCTCTGTTTACCCAGCACCTGCATCTATAAAAATGGAAAATTTGCATAGAGTTGATGCTGAATACTGGCTCACTCTGGTGATAAGTAAAATGCATCCAAGTAATTTGCGTAACTTGACTATTTAAAAATCCATTGTATTAAGTTATGCTTCTAAGAAATTTCACATTTTGTGTAACTACTGACAGTAAAATTTTGAATTATGTTTGTATATTTGTGCTAATAACCTAGAAAATAATTAACATCTGAGTGTGAGGAAAAAACTGTAATTTCTTTACGGAGATGTATGCTAGGGTGAATAATAAAACTTAAAGCATAAAACTATTTTACATTAGGATGAAACCCAGTGATACACGTAGAATGAACTTTTAGATTAGGATAAAAATCCTGTGAGGGACATAAAATAAAACTATAGGTTCAAGGAAAATATCCTGAAAAGATGTAAAATTTCTGACTGTGAAAAGTGGACAGTGAGCATTATTTATAGGGAGCTGAGATGTGAAAACAACCTAAGTGTTTATCATGGATGAAGGGATAAATAAAATTATATATATAATGCAATATAACTCAGCCATATAACAGAAGGAAATCCTTCCATTTGTGACAATATGGATAGACCTTGAGAACGTTATGCTAAGTGAAATAAGTCAGAGAATGACAAATAACCAGTGATCTCATTTATAGGTGAATCTTAAAAACAAACTCAGACACAGAGAACAGACTGGTGGTTGACTGTTGCCAGGAGTCCTGGGGATGGGATCTACAGCATGCCAACTATCTCTCTCTATATAAAAGCCTAATATGCAAAATGTCCCCTTGGGAGTTCGACTAACCAGGAGTTCGTTCGCTCGCTATGACCTGCACTGACCACCAGAGGGCGGCACAGAATGAAGGAAGGCCCTGGCTGGCAGCTGGCTGCTGCTAGGGTCCCTGTCCGTGCACAAATTTTGTGCCCTGGGCCTTAGTAGTTAATAATATTGTATTGTATATTTGAAAGTTGCTAAGAGAATAAATCTTAAACGTTCTCTTCACAAGAAAAAAGTGTGTGTGGTGGTGTTGATTGTTAACTAGACTTACTGTGACTATTTCACAAACTATACAAATATTGAACCATGTTTTACATCTGCAACTAACAATGTTATGCCAATTATATCTGACCTTTTAAAAGTGGATTATGGCTAAACCACTGTGGATTTAGATTCCATTAGATGAACTTGGGAGAATGATAGTCCGTTTTGTTAAAGGTCAATATTAATAGTACTAGTAGCCCAGTGCCTGGATTCCTGCACATTGAAAGGAATTAATTAGAAGATTTGTGTGGTAATTATGTTATTGCAACATGCTTGAGTCAACGTTTATTTTTAAATTGCCAGTGCACGTCATACGTACCCGCCGGTCGGTTGGTCGCTTAGCCTTTTATATAGATGCCAAAAAATATAGATACGAACTACAAAAGAAAGGATAGCTTTTCAGTCATTTTATGTCAATGATATTTGGCAGGGTCTTGTCCCTGGCGGCTGCCCCCTCCCCCCGCACCCCGCCCGCCGGGCGCTCGGCTCCGCCTCCTCCCCTCCCGCGGGGGAGAGGGGGGAGTGGCGCCCCCGCGGCCTCACTCTGTACCGAGCTCTCTGTCCGGGTGCAGACGGTCGTTAGCTGTTCATTCTAAACGGCCAGTTATTTGCTTTATTGTCTGCCCCACCGCGGAATGTAACGTCCACGAAAACGAGAAGCTTCGCCGGTGGCTCCTCCGCGCCCCCCAGCACACGCCACCGCCGGCGCTAAATAGATAACCCGCCCGCCCAGCGCAGCGAAGCGGGCGGTGGGGCACCATCGAGTCAGTCCTCCAGCCTCCCAGAGAGGACTCGGAAGTGCCCCGAGCCGCACGGGTGCTTCCGGCCGGGCCGTCCGCGCTTTTGTCCCGCTGGCGGCGGACTCCCGCGGCGCGGCCTCAGCCTGTACGTGAGTACGCGGCCGCCCCGCTTCCGCCCGGCCCTCGCCGATCCGCGGCCCCCTGCGGCGGTCCCGGCTGCCCGTCTCGGGGCGGACGCGTGCCCCGTCCCCATCCTCCCCGGGAGGCGCGCCAGCGGGAGGGGCGGGAGGGAGGACCGCGGGCGGCGAGGCGCGTGGGGCGGCCCTGGAACACGCCGGACTCCCCGAGGGCGCCAGCGCCGGCCTTCGAACGGCCAGGGCCGGTGGGCTGCCCGCGGCCAGAGGAACGCCCGCTCTCGTGTTTCTCGAGTCTTCCCTGCCCTCCGCGGGAGGGGAGCCGTGGAAATGAGCGACCCCCGTTCCGCCCCCCCTCCCCCGCTCCGCTTGTGTCCCCTGGCGGTTAGGTTTGGCCGGGGACTGGAGCGTGAATGCGAGGCTGCGAGGGGCCCCTGGGGGCCGTCAGATGCGCCCCGCCCCCCCCCCCCCCCCCACACACACACATTTTCCTTGGATGGAGGCACGATGTAGAGGCTCCTGGTTCGGGGCAGGTGGAGCTGAGGGAGGTGCTCCCTTCCCTCTCCCTGGGGGAGCGCCACCTGCATGCAGACAGGGGTGACCAGGGGCGGGGCCTGTCGCGCGGGCTCCGCCCACGTGGAGTGGACGTGGGAGAAGGGCAAGGGGACCCCGCGGCGAGGAGGGAAAGTGCAGGGGTGCCAGGCTGCGGGTGCGGCTTTGAGATGTTCGGACTACCCCGCCAGGAGGCGTGTTTTCTTTTTGAAAGCACAAGGGTTTGTGGTGTGTGTGTGTTTTTAATGTTTAAATATGTAGTATATCCATATGGTTCATATATTAAATATAAAAAGTTATCGGCGAGCCCTAGCCGGTGTGGCTCAGTGGATAGAGCGTCGGCCTGCGGACTGAAGGGTCCCAGGTTCGATTTCGGTCAAGGGCATGTACCTTGGTTGCGGGCACACCCCCAGTAGGGGGTGTGCAGGAGGCAGCTGATCGATGTTTTGTGTTTTTTTTAAAATATATTTTATTGATTTTTTACAGAGAGGAAGGAAGAGGGATAGAGAGAGTCAGAAACATCGATGAGAGAGAAACATCGATCAGCTGCCTCCTGCACATCTCCCACTGGGGACGTGCCTGCAACCAAGGTACATGCCCTTGACCGGAATCGAACCTGGGACCCTTGAGTCCGCAGGCTGACGCTCTATCCACTGAGCCAAACCGGTTAGGGCTGATTGATGTTTCTAACTCTCTATTCCTCTCTGTAAAACATCAATAAGATATATTTTTTAAAAAGTTATCGGCGAAAAGGTTTCCTCCCGTGCAGCCATTTTCCTAGGCCCAACCTCATTAAATAGTCACATTTACTTTATTTGAATTTATCCTTCTAGGATTTCTTTGCGCAGATACCTGCAAACGTGCATGTAGTTAGTTTCCTTTCTTTCCACACGGGTGGAAGGTCGCTCTTAAAAGTTCTGCCCCTTCGTCCACTTAATCTAAGAGATCATCAGAACACAAAGAGCTTTTTCTTTTTAAAATATATTTTATTGAATTTTTACAGAGAGGAAGGGAGGGGGATAGAGAGAAACATCCATCAGCAGCCTCCCGCACACCCCCTACTGGGGATGTGCCTGCAACCAAGGTACATGCCCTTGGTCAGAATCCAACCCGGGACCTTTCAGTCTGCGTGGGGACACTCTATCCACTGAGTCAAACCCGCCAGGGTGTTTTTTTTTTTTACAGTGCTGTAGTGCTGTGGAATTGGATTAGCCATGTTTTGGATGTTCTATAATTTTTTTGGATCTAGTCAGGGACATTGTTTCCCCCCCAACTTTTGTTGCCTCATGATGGCACATTCAGTGACATACTATGGCATATCTGATCAAGGGTTTTTAAAGAAGTGATTAAGCAGTCATAAAATGATTTTTGTTTTTCATCATTTAAGCCAGTTATTGGTAGATTGTTAAGCATACCAAATCATTGTTATAGCACATGTAGTGTTTAAAAAACACCAACCAAGCAGTTTTTCCCTCCTAGACTTGTGTTTATGAGGTTTAGTCTGACAGTAGCCTCATAAACTAATTCTGTAAATGACTCTCTTCAGGTCAAGTCTTTGCTCTCTTAGCTTCATAAAATCTCTCAGTCTCTCTTTCAGAACCTTCTTTGCTTAACTTATTCCCAAGAATGACTAGATTTCTTCTCCACTACCAGGTATGAGAATGTTCTATTTCATGTTTTACTTTGAGGAAAACTTGTCTTGAATCCTTATGTCCACTTTTAAGTAATAGAACCAACTCATGTTAACCATTACCGTTCTGATATTCATAAACTACAAATGCAGTAATAACTAAAGCACAAACTATATTTTTCTCTTACCCTCTGCATATCACTTCTCACTCACTTCTTAGTCCCAGGTTTTATTTATCCAATTCTCCCACTTCCTAAGTATTCTCTTCTGGGTATACATTTTGTACTCACATTCCCTCTGGTTTTCTCTTTCCTTTCTGAAGAAAGAAGAGCTGGCTTGGTCATCTCCAAGTCAAAATACACTACCTAAGATACAGAATCCAGCTGTGACACTTGGTGGTAGATTGACCTGGGAAATATGGTTGGTACTGTGGAAATCAGATTAGTTGCTGGCACCTTGCACCTGTAGCTTGCTGCAGGAAGTGGTTAATCGGCAGCAGTTTACACCAGAGGGAGCCATCGTTGCTCTCTGGTGAGTTGTCTAGGCTCTTGAGAAGTGGCTCCTGACTCTGGGGCAGGGATGGCAAGAATGTAGGGCAGGTTCATACTGTCTGCACGAGCTTCTCTAGGCATTGGTGGTAGAAATGAATGAACAAGTACAGAGGTGCCCAGAGGTCATGGGTCATGACCCATGATTGGATTATAACCTCTCAGACATTAGGACTCAGTTCTCTGTCCCCTTACTCCATTCTCCCATTGCAACTAATTTTTTTATTATGAAAAAATTTAAACATGCAGGATGGTAGAATAGTACAATGAGCTGCATATACTCATAGCTCAGATGCAACAGTTGTCAGGATTCTGCTACGTTTGTTTCATCTTTTTTTATTTTTGATTTATTGAAATATTTTAAAAGAATTTATAGACATAATACCATTTTACCCTACCATGCTTCAGTCTACCAAAAAAAAAAAAAAAAGACATTTTTAACAACCAAAATGCCATTATCACACCATCTTAAATTAACTCTGATTCCTTACAGGTTGTCAAACTTCTGTGCCTGTGGTCTGTTTTTATATGGCCTGCAAGCTAAGGATGGTTTTTACATTTTTAAAGGGATATTAAGCCCTATCTGGTTTGGCTCAGTGAATAGAGCATCGGCCTGCAGACTGAAGAGTGGTTGGTGGGTTTGATTCTGGTCAAGGGCACATGTCCGGGGTGGGGCTTGATCCCCAGTGGGGAGCGTATAGGAGGCAGCCGATCAATAATTCTCATTGATGTTTCCCTCTCTCTCTCTCTCTCTCTCTCTCTCTCTCCCTCCCTCTCCCTCTCCCTCTCCCTCTCCCTCTCCCTTCCTCTTTAAAATCAATACAAATATATATATATATTTTTAAAAAGGGATATTAAGAAGCAAATAAAAAAATAAATGACAGCCATGGCCAGTGCGGCTCAGTGATTTGAAAGTTGGCCCGCACATCAAAGTGTCGTGGGTTTGATTCCTGGTCAAGGGCATGTACCTGGGTTGCAGGTTTGTCCCCAGCCCCAGTCGAGGCGCAATCAGGAGGCAACCAATTGATGTATCTATCTCATCCATGTTTCTCTCACTCTTCCTCCCTCCCACCCTCCTCCCCACTCTTTCTGAAAAGCAATGGAAAAAATATTCTCAGGTATGAGGATTAAATGAATAAATAATAAATAAATACATGACAGAATCAAATGTGGCCCACAAAATCTAAATATTTTCTATCAGGTCCTTTATGGAAAAGTTCACCAACTGCTGATTTAATGGAGTAAGTGATTGTCCAACATGCATATCTGAGTTTGCTACTTCTTTGCCTTAACTTCTCAGGACTGAGTCTGGACTCCTTAGTATGATGGGCAGACCATGGGGCAGCCCTTGTTTTTGCCCACCTACCTATTTGTGCCTGTGCCCTCTGTTCTGGATGCCTGAGGGTGGTAAACACCACTCCCTGTGCTGGAACTATTCTTCCTGAAGCTCTTCCTAGTCCTTTAAGCAGTTCCATCCCTTCTGCGTCCTCCCTCATCTGCTCTGTGTATGCCTCTGCCATTTTTATCATGTGTTAGTTATTTTTCTGCTAAACTCACCTAGTCTGCAAGCTCCTTGATGACAGGGCCTTGTCTTATCCATCTTTGAGTCCCCAGGACTAGCCCAGTGCCTAGTGAAAAGCAGGATATAGATCATAATCTAAGTTCCTTGGGCAACACTCAGTCTCAAGAGATAACATATTAGGTTACATCTTTAGTATTGTGTACAAGAATAATAATTTATTAAATTCTCTTCATTGCATTTGCATTTTAACAGCTTAGTCCTTAGCTATAATAAAATACTATGTATTTGCCCTAGCAGGTTTGGCTCAGTGGATAGAGCATTGGCCGCAGCGGACTGAAGGGTCCTAGGTTTGATTACGGTCAAGGGCACATGCCAGGTTGCAGGCTCAATCCCCAATAGGGGGCATGTAGGAGGCAGCCGATCAATGATTCTCTCTCATCATTGATGTTTCTATCTTTCCCTCTCCTTTCCTCTCTGAAATCAATAAAAATATATTTAAAAAATACTGTGGATTTGGTGCCTTATAAACAACAGACATTTATTTCTCACAGTTCTGGAGGTTGGGAGGCCCAAGATCAGGGCACCAAGGGATCTCTGTAGGGTCTCTTATAAGAACACTAATCCCATTCGAGAGGGCTCCATCCTCATGTCCTAAGAATCTCCCACAGGGTTCCTTCTTAATGCTTTCATCTTTGGGGATTAGGGTTTTAACATAGGAATTTTTTGGGGGGGGCGGTGGGGCGGGGGGCACAGAAATTCAAGCCATAGTTTCAGCATTTACTTTAGCGCTAGTTTTATATGTCTTGGTGCTTTCCTGCCTGTGTTTTGTACCTTTTCTTAGTCTCAGTATTGATAAATAGGAATCTCATTGCAAACCATCTCTTTCCAGTGAAGATGTACTTTTATATTGATGTGTTTTGATTTCAGTCATTAAGAGGATTGGGTGAATGATGTTGGGTAATGGAACACCCAAACAGAGGAGGTTAAATAGAGCTGGGACAAGGAGAATGCTGGATTATTTATGAGGGGTAAGTAATGAGGTATTTGTGATCATGTACACCAGCTAGTCAGCAGTAAATTAAATAGAGAATCCCAGGGACATGGAGGGGATTAAGAATTAATCTGTAAGAGTCAAGGGAAAGGGTCCATCAGGGCTGAGGACCAGTGAGTGCAGTAGCAGAGAGGGATTCTTTAGCATGGCCCATTTAGTGTCAAGCAAGTCACTCCAAGTGACGGCATGCAGAAGGCTTCAAGTGCCACACTAGCTTGAGAAGATTTGGCATTGCGGAATGACCAGGTATGCACTTTTAAAAACTCTTGACAGCTGTTGGAGGAAGAATTGGATATGGGTAAGAATGAAGGTAGGGAGACTACAGCAGAAGTTCAGAGGGAAATTTAGGAGGGCCTAAACTAAGGCCTCAGCAGTGGGAATGAAGTTGGGCATAGGGACCTGAGAACTGTATAGGGGTGAGAGAAAGAGAAGAGCCCTTTTGGTTTAGGTAACTGGGGAGGACAGGAATGGATATGAGGGTCTGTAACTGAAGAGGGAGGTCTGGGCCAGTGATAAGGCTCTGTGAGGTAGCTTGTAGAAGTGATAGGAGCCATGTTTATGCGTGGAGCTGCCCAGGAAAGAGTGTAAAGCCAGGAGAGGAATGGTTCTCGATGGAATGGGGCCAGGAACAGCAGGCCGGGGAGTTGGCGCCTGATTTGAAAGAAGCTAATGCAGGGTGGTCTGAGTAGAAGAAATCAGATTGATTAGATAAGGCAATGGTCGGCACACTGCGGCTCGCGAGCCACATGCAGCTCTTTGGCCCCTTGAGTGTGGCTCTTCCACAAAATACCATGTGTGGGCGTGCATGTACAATGCGATTGAAACTGCGTGGCCCATGTGCAGAAGTCGGTATTTTGTGGAAGAGCCACAGCTTACTCCCAGAAAAAAGTACTGGGAGAGGCCATTGTTCCTTTGCTGACACAAAGTCAACAGGCAGACACCATATCTGAATCTCCATCAATCTGGCTCACACTGTACCCCCTGCCCTGGTGATTCCCTGAGACCCCACCCAAGCTGTTTCCAGTGGTTTTTCCATAGGAATGATGTGTCTTGGCTCATGCTTCAGACTTTCTTAAAATCTCTCAAACAAGTAGCAGCTGGCCTCAGCATGCCCCATACCTCTTGATAAGTGGCCCCAGGCCTGGCATTAGTGTCATTAGTGGCAGCCTGCCTTGGTTCACAGTATGGCCTCTCTTGGACACCTCTAAGCCCAACACAAGAAGCAGCCATTTACAGATTCCTCTGTGGTTTGTGCTGGAAGATCCCAGGCAGGGCACAGGTAGTAGCCGACTTTGTATCTCCTGGGAGGCTCCAGAACCAGTGCACATGGTGGTTAGCTTCAGACCACACCAGATTACAAACCTGCTACCTCCATGAGTGACACATGCAAGGGGTGTACTCAGTGAGCACCAAAATCCCACTGAAACAATTCCTGCTCCATAGGGTTGGCTCCTGCACAACAGTGTTTCTGTTGTGGTTGCAGCTGGTCCGCCTGTGGGTCGTGACCCCTTTGGCGGTTGAACGACCCTTTCACAGGTGTCGCCTAAGATCATCCCGCATATCAGATATTTACATTACGATTCATAACAGTAGCAACATTACAGTTATGAAGTAGCAACGAAAATAATTTTATGGTTGGGTCACAACATGAGGAACTGTATTTAAAGGGCCAGAAGGTTGAGAACCACTGGCCTAGAGGTCAGTTCCTCCTAGTGATGCCTACAGCAGCCAAGACTCAACTACAACAGGACAGTGCAAAGAACCCGCATGGGTGCACCTGGAGTGCCCAGCTCAAGTAATGGGAGGCTGAGCCACTGGGCCCTACAGGACACCTGCTACACAAGGCCACTCTACCAAGTCTGAAAGACATAGCAGCTCTACCTAATACATAGAAACAAACACAGGGAAGCAGTCAAAAAGTAGAGACAAACATGTCACAAATGAAAGAACAGGAGAAATCTCCAGAAAAAGAACTAAATAAAATGGAAGGAAGCAAACTACCAGATACAGAGTTCAGTGATTGAAAGGATGCTCAAGGAACTTACATCATCAACAATATAAAAAAAGGACCAGTCAGAAATGAAGGATACACTAACTGAAATGCATAATTTACAGGAGCTCTAGCCAGTTTGGCTCAGTGGCTAGTGTCGGCCTGCAAACTGAAGAATAATTTACAGGGAATCAACTGTAGAGTAGAGGATGCTGAGAATCAAATAAGTGATTTGGAATATGAAGCAGCAAAAAAGACCCAATGAGAAGAGCAAAAAGAAGAAAGAATCCAAAGTTATGAAAATAGTGTAAGGAGCCTCTGGGACAACTTCAAGTGTATCAACATTTGCATCGTGGGTGTGTCAGAAGAAGAGAGGGAGCAAGAAATAGAAAACTTATTTGAAAAAATAATGACTAAACTTCCCTTACTGGTGAAAGAAACAGACATACAAGTCTAGGAAGCACAGAGGATTCCAAACAAGAGGAATCCAAAGAGGCCCACACCAAGACACATCATAATATATATATGCGTGTGTGTGTGTGTGTGTGTGTGTGTATTTAATTAATTTTTACAGAGAGGAAGAGAGGGATAGAGAGTTAGAAACATCGATGAGAGAGAAACATCGATCAGCTGCCTCTTGCACGCCCCCCCCCCCCCACTGGGGATGTGCCTGCAACCAAGGTACATGCCCTTGACCAGAATCGAAACCAGGACCCCTCAGTCCGTAGGCTGACGCTCTATCCACTGAGCCAAACTGGCCAGGGCGACACATTATAATTAAAATGCCAAAAGTTAAAGACAAAGAATCTTAAAAGCAACAGGAGAAAAGCAGTTACCTACCTACAAGGGAATGCTCATAATACTGTCAACCAATTTCTCAATGGAAACGTTGCAGGCTAAGAGAGAGTGGCAAGAAATATTCAAAGTGATGAAAAGCAAAGACCTACAACCAAGATTACTCTACCCAACAAAGTTGTCATTTAGAGTGAAAGGTCAGATAAAGACCTTCCCAGATAAGAAAAAGCTAAAGGAGTTCATTACCACCAAACTAGTATTACATGAAATGTTAAAGGGTCTTCTTTAAATAGCAGAAGAAAAGATGAACAATAAAATGGCAATAAATTCATATCTACCAAATGATTGAATCTAAAATAAAAATAAGTGAACAAGCAGAACAGAAACACTCAAAGATAGAACATTTTGACAGTTGCCAGATGGGACAGGGGTTGGAAGGATGGGTGGAAAAGGTGAGGGGATTTAGAGGTAGAAATTGGTAGTTATAGTGTACTTATGGGTAGGTACTGTGCAGCAAGGGGATTATAGTCAGTAATATTCTAATAACTATTAGAATGGGTATGATAATTTTTGGGATGATCACTTAAATTAATGGCTTATAATTCATTACTGTACTTAATTACCCTGAATTGGGTATTCAAGCTGGCTCTTGTGGTCTATGACATGCCCCCATCATTTTTTTGAGCATCTCCTTAGAACTTCAAATCTCCAAGTTGACATTCAAGAGGCTTAAGGAAGGTCTGCTGTTGTAGCTTTCCCATAACTCTGGTAACTGCAGTGGTAGCTGAGCTTTTTTTGTTAGTTTAGAATTTAAAACTAAGTTGCTCCATGTCTAGGAGAAAGTCAATTAATTCATTCCCGGCTGTCAATTGTAGCCAGAGCTCCTGTGGGGAAATTATAATAGACTAGTGCAGTGATGGCAAACCTTTTGAGCTTGGCGTGTCAGCATTTTGAAAAACCCTAACTTAACTCTGGTGCCGTGTCACATATAAAAATTTTTTGATATTTGCAACCATAGTAAAACAAAGACTTATATTTCTGATATTTATTTTATATATTTAAATACCATTTAACAAAGAAAAATCAATCAAAAAAATGAGTTCGCATGTCACCTCTGACATGCGTGTCATAGGTTCGCCATCACTGGACTAGTGGTCTGGTGCACAAAATTTGTGCACTGGGGGGGGGGTCCCCCAACCTGTCATGTGCCCTGTCACAGTGCAGGAGCCCCGCGATCCATTGCCCCAAAGAGGTAGGCCGGAGCTGGGGGAGGCCTGTGGACCCCTGGCGCAGGCTCCTGGAGGCCTCTGCCGCGGCCCCACCCCCATCCCCAACATTGCAAGTCCCTGCCCACCCGCGCCTGCTGTACAGGCAGCCTCCAGCTGATCGGTTGTTAGCATGAGGGCGCCCCGACCATTTGCATATTACCCTATTATTCGTATAGATGGGAAGGTATCTAAAAGAGCTCCTGGACCACCTCATTCCTCATCTGAGTCTCTTTTGCACGCAACCATCATGCATTGGGGATCATTCCCCTTTCCCTTTCTAGGAGCATTCTTTTTTTTTTTTTTAAATATATTTTATTGATTTTTTACAGAGAGGAAGGGGGAGAGAGAGAGAGTTAGAAACATCGATGAGAGAGAAACATCGATCAGCTGCCCCCTGCACATCCCCCACTGGGGAATTGCCCGCAACCCAGGCACATGCCCTTGACCGGAATCGAACCCGGGACCTTTCAGTCCGCAGGCCGACGCTCTATCCACTGAGCCAAACCGGTTTCGGCTCTAGGAGCATTCTTTTCTTCTTTCTTGGGATAGTCCTTTTTCCAATGTCCTTCCCTACCATAAGCGCATTGGTTGGAGCCCAGTGGTCTACTTTCCTTGCTCCCTGCCACTGATTTCTTTTCTGATTTCCCTGGACAGTTTCTAGGAAAACCATCACTTGCTTTTGATTTTTAGCTTCTCTTCCATTGAATGCCATAAAGGCTATATCCACCAATTGTGACAGATTCATTCCTAGAACTCCATCTATCCGCTGAAGCTTTCTCCTAATGTCCAGGGCATTTTGTCCAATAAAAGTGATGTTAACCATTTGTGAATTTTCAGCATCCTGGGGATTTACATCCCTGTACTTCCAGGAAGCCTGATAGATCCTCTCTAAAAACTCAGGGAGGTCCTCATTAGGCTTTTGCTATACATCTGTATAATATTCAAACCTTTCTCAAACCTTCTAGTATGCATCTTTTCTTATGCTCCAAATGTACCAGGCCTCTATTATTTGGTCCCAATCTGGCTCAGTGAGAGGCTTGGTCCCTGCTGGGTTTGGAGTCCCATTTGGGTTCTTCTGATGGAGTCAGTAGGCTTCCTCTGTAGCCTTACCTATTACTAATCTTTCATCTGCTGTTTGCAAGATATTCAAGAGAGCCTGGACAACTCCCCAATTAGAGTGATGGGTGGCAAAAATGAATGTAATTAAATCAGTCATTTTCTAGGGGTCCTACCTATAAGAAGCATTAGAATTCCTTCAGTTTAACAAGTCTGAAGTTGAATTTGCCCTAGCCAGTTTGGCTCAATGGGTAGAACATTGGCTCACAGGCTGAAGGGTCCTGGGTTCTATTCCAGTCAAGGGCACGTTACCTTGGGTGCAAGCTCAATCCTCAGTCGGGGAGTGCATGTGGAGGCAGCCAATCAGTGTGTTTCTCTCACATTGATAATTCTCTCTCTCTTTCTGTCTCTCCCGCTCCCTTCCACTCTCTAAAAATCAATGGAAAAATATCCTCAGGTGAGAATTAACCAAAAATAAATAAATAAATAAATAAATACATAAATAAATACATAAATAAATAAATTTCAAAAATTTAAATAAAAACTATACAAAAAGCTGTGTATAGCGTGTTTTTCTCCCCTATCCCTTCTGCTCTATTCCACCCTCCCCACCCCTTAGAGGTGTAATGGGCTTTATTGTTTTCTGGCTATTCTCATTATTGTAAAAAAACAACAAACCAACAGATACGTGCTTGTTTTCTTATTTTTCTTAAACAAAACATTGACATATATGCTTTTTTACTGTTAGAGGCACTTCTCACTGACATTAGAGTTATCACCAGACAACCCCTTCAATTAGTGGGAGAAGGCTGTCCCCAACTTTGATCCTTTTTTCATATAAGTGAATTTATACAAGAGATCATTGTATTGTGAAAAGCCAGTTTATTAAGGCTGCACCTTTATTAAGAAGCAAAGCCAGCAAACCTATTCATCTGGCTCATGAAGTGCAGACGGGCTCTCAGCTCATCTGAAGAGCGAGTTGGGTGGGGGTCCAAGGTGTTACATAGCCTCCTGTCTCTAGGTCTCAGATTTCTTCTGCTGAATATTTTGGTGCAGAGTAATTCTCAAGGCCCCTTTTCCTCTCTTGTGGCCTTCCCAGAATTCATGAGAAGCACCTGGCAACTTTATCTTGCCAAGCCTGAGACTGCTGGCTTTTCTGCTTTGGGAGTAAAATAGCCTCTTTTATTCCCTTCCCCTTGGTCCCTCCCTTTCTGCATTCTCTCATTAGGGAGGTTTTTAACCATTTGCCTTCAAGTGTCCTTGGCTGGGGAAGATAATGGCTTATTATTTACAAGCTGGCTGCAAATTGCCACACCATTTGGCCTTGTTTTACTTTACCTGTCTCAGTTTCCCTATTCCTCCTGCCCTGGAATCTTGTAACATCACTATACAATATATCCTTGAAATTGCTCCTTATTGGTCAATTATAAAGCTCTTCCTTATTTTCTAGTACTCCGTTTTGTATTTGCACCATAGCTTATTTAACCCCTCTTCTGTGGGTGGACATGTAGGTAGTTTCCCATATTTTGTAGTTACAAATAATCCTACATGAATAAGTCTATGCATATATACTTTTGTATTGTTGGAAGTGTATCTTCACTATAAATTCCTATTTGGGATTTTTGGATTGAAGTGTAAATGCATACATACTTGTGTTTGAGATTGGCAAATTTCTCTCAACAGAGGTTATGCCAGTTTGTATTCCCAGTAATGTTTAAGAGTGTCTGTTTCCCTCACAGCCTCACAACTGAATAGATTGTCAAACTTTTGAATATTTGGGACAATTAGTATTTTAGTCTAATTATTTGTATTCTATTATTGAGTGAAATTAAAAAGTCATTTAAGGGCCATTTTAATATTTCTTTTGGTAAATTGTTTGGATCTTTTGCCATTTTTCTGTAGGATTTCTAGTCTATTTTTCTTCAGCTTTTGAAAATAGTTTATATGTTAAGGGTATTAGCCTTTACGTATGATGTATGTTGTAAATGTTTTCTTCCACGTCATTCATTTCTTGATTTTGCTTATGGTATTTGTTGTTGTCATTAATCCTCATCTGAGGATATTTTTCCATTGATTTTTAGAGAGAGTAGGAAGGAGGGAGAGAGAGAGAGAAACAAAGAAGTGAGAAAGACACATCGATTGATTGCCTCCTGCATGTGCCCTGACCAGGGCCAGAGATCGAGCCGGCAACCGAGGTACATGCCCTTGACCAGAATTGAACCCAGGACCTTTCAATCCATGGCTGACACCCTATCCACTGAGCCAAACCGGCTAGGGCTGTGGTATACTTTAATATCTAGTATGGCTAGTTCCCCTCAGGGCTCTTCCTTTTCTGTTTTTTCTCTAGCAATTTTTGTGTGTTTATTTTAGGGGATTTGGTTTTATGTCTGTAGGCCAAAAGGAATGGATAGAGCAGAGTCCCTGATGTATGTGGAAGCAGGATTCAGAGCACAGCTCAAAGATGTTGGTGCTGATGATTCTGGAATTTCACTGCTCACCCAGTGACATGGACTGTTCTGCCCAAAGTATAAAGAAATGGAATAAGGAACTAGGCTGTGCCACCATTTCTCAGGAACCTCTGAAGGTTTTTTACCTAACATCATGTGTCACTTTGTGAAGCTTTCTCAGCGGAACCACCTTTGGTTTATTGTCTGCTGAGTGATGTTTTTTCTTTAAATTATTTTAGTGATATTCTGAGTTCCTAGCTTCTTTTCCTTTTCTGTTAATTTTAATTGAGTTCATCATTACAGTCACATGAGCATAAGTTGGATCATAAGTGTCATTCTTTATACATGTCCACTTTTATTGCCTCTGCTTCCTCCTTATGTTTACATATAGAGTTTCTTAAGTAGGACTGACAGAAGTCCAGAGTACTGACCCAAGAGAGTCTGATACCCAGAGTAAGAGGAGAGATCCATATTTTAACTAAGTCTGATCACAGATGTTTAATTGTCTAAGGTTGGGGGATAAGGAACTTAGAAGTGTTTCTTAGGCATCAGTTTGTCAGTAGGTGGCTACTGATGGAGTGCCAGCTATGTGTAGAGTACCGTCACAGGGACAAAGTTACACTGTCTGGCTCCTAAACTTTGGAAAGGAATTTACCTTTCCTGAGTCCTGTGCTTTATCTTCAGGTTCCAAATATGATCTAATGACCTGACCTCAAATAAGTATCAAAATAGCTTAGTGAAGAGAGCATTTTCATATGTGATTAAAAAATAAATAAATATCAAAATAAGTAATAATAGCATATGGCACTTCACCAAGTGACAGACATTGTTCTCAACACTTTACATATGTTCTCATTTAATATTCACCAATGAGGACGCTGTGGTACAAAGAGGTTAGATAACTTTCTCAAAGACACACAGCTAGGTATTTGAACCCAGGCGGAATGATTTTCTTTGCCTAATGGTTTGTGTTTTTGCTTTTGATTTTTGATATTCTCTGACTGTATTTAGCCTCTTCGTAAAGTAGGAGTGAAAGTCTTTTTGCCTGGCAGGCCAGAGTGTCCTCTTCCATGTAGAGTTCCTCCCTGGCTACCCTAACTGGCCATTTTACAGGGTCAGAGTTTTCCTTGGAGGGGAAGTCCAGGAGGCCAAACCAACAGGCTTGTTTCCTGTATCATCTCTAACGTGACTATCCTCATGATTTTATAACCACCTCCCTAATACTTCCACTTACCTATTTCTCCTCTTCTTTAGTTTTGCCTGTCTTCTGCTGATTATGTCTTTTGAACTTTTGTCTTATTAATCTGTCTCCTCTTTTTTAGAGATTTCTTCTACCCTCTGTTTGTTTTTCCATGACTTGGTGTCATTTTTAAAAAACCGATCAATGTTGCCCCTGGTTCTGTACATCATTTCAACCCATTTTAAATCACCCTCACCAGGGGTGGGGAAACTTTTTTCTGCCAAGTACCATTTGGATATTTATAACATCATTTGTGGGCCATACAGAATTATCAACTTCAAAATTAGCTTGCTATATTTAGTCAAACATTGTATTAACTCATCCCTAATGCCTTGAGAGGGCCAGACCAAATGATTTCTGGGACTTACGTGGCCCAGGGCTGGACCATCCCCACTCCTATGCTAGAAAAGCTCTCCGTTTTATTGAAAATCCATGGCTCTAGCATTTCAACATTAGCCCTGTAGCATCAGAAATTTTGGCATGTCCACCATTGTATCCCAGCAGTTAAAACACTTGAGTGAATGAGTGAATTTGGATGTAATTCTTCCAGTTTCTTCTAAACAAAGTGAATAAGTATTTTCATTTTCTTGGTTTAGTGTCACATTTCAAGACGAGAGGCACTGAGGATGAGGAATCAACTGAAAAGTGTGAAAATGTCGGAAATGCAGAATCTCTGTGGCTAAATGTGGAAGGTCTTCACAAGGATCATATGCAGGAATCTAAGGTTGGTGAAACTTGTGATTGGGATAGCAAGGTAGAGAGCCAGTTGGAAAAGCCTGAGGTAAAAAGAATGATGGAAGACAAAAGTGGCATCAGGGAAAAGATTGGAAAAGCCAAGAACACAGCAAATATAAAGACAGAACAGAAAGACAAGGCATCTGAGAAAAGCTTACATCTGAGCTCAAAGCACGTTACATACCAGACCATCCCTATAGAACAGAGAAGCAGTGAACAAGGCAAATGTGTGGAGAACATCAATGGAAATTCGCATCCCCATCTGAAGCAGGAAACCAGTGCTTTTAAGAAATCTCATAAATGTGATGAGTGTGGGAAATTCTTCAAATATAATTCCCGCCTTATTCAACATAAAATTATGCACACTGGGGAAAAACGCTATGAGTGCGAAGACTGTGGAGGGACTTTCCGGAGCAGTTCGAGCCTTCGAGTCCACAAGCGGATCCATACTGGGGAGAAGCCGTATAAGTGTGAGGAATGTGGGAAAGCCTACATGTCCTATTCCAGCCTTATAAACCATAAAAGCACCCATTCTGGGGAGAAGAACTGTAAATGTGATGAGTGTGGAAAATCTTTCAACTATAGCTCTGTTTTAGACCAGCATAAGAGGATCCACACTGGGGAGAAGCCCTATGAATGTGGCGAGTGTGGAAAAGCCTTCAGGAACAGCTCTGGTCTCAGAGTCCACAAAAGGATCCATACAGGGGAGAAGCCTTATGAATGCGATATCTGTGGGAAAACTTTTAGTAATAGCTCTGGCCTTAGGGTTCACAAAAGGATCCACACAGGTGAAAAGCCCTATGAATGTGATGAGTGTGGGAAGGCCTTCATTACTTGCAGAACACTCCTAAACCATAAAAGCATCCATTTTGGAGATAAACCTTACAAATGTGATGAGTGTGAGAAATCGTTTAATTATAGCTCTCTCCTCATTCAGCATAAAGTCATCCACACTGGAGAAAAACCTTATGAATGTGATGAATGTGGGAAGGCCTTCAGGAATAGCTCAGGCCTTATTGTACATAAAAGAATCCACACGGGAGAGAAACCTTACAAGTGTGATGTCTGTGGCAAAGCGTTCAGCTATAGCTCAGGCCTTGCAGTCCATAAAAGCATTCACCCTGGGAAGAAAGCTCATGAATGTAAGGAGTGTGGAAAATCTTTCAGCTATAACTCACTTCTTCTTCAACATAAGACTATTCACACTGGAGAGAGACCTTATGTATGTGATGTGTGTGGCAAAACCTTCAGAAACAATTCAGGTCTCAAAGTCCACAGGAGGCTCCACACTGGGGAAAAACCATACAAGTGTGATGTGTGTGGGAAAGCCTATATCTCACGTTCTAGCCTTAAAAACCACAAAGGAATCCATCTTGGGGAGAAGCCCTATAAATGTAGCTATTGTGAGAAGTCTTTCAATTATAGCTCTGCCCTTGAACAACATAAAAGGATTCATACGAGGGAGAAACCTTTTGGGTGTGATGAGTGTGGAAAAGCCTTCAGAAATAATTCAGGTCTTAAAGTACATAAACGAATCCATACTGGGGAGAGACCTTACAAATGTGAAGAATGTGGGAAAGCCTACATCTCGCTCTCAAGCCTTATAAATCATAAAAGTGTACACCCTGGGGAAAAGCCCTATAAGTGTGAGGAGTGTGAAAAGGCCTTTATCACATACCGAACCCTTATAAACCACAAGAAAATTCATCTTGGGGAGAAGCCCTACAAATGTGATGTGTGTGAGAAATCTTTTAATTACACCTCACTCCTTTCTCAACATAAAAGGGTTCACACTAGAGAAAAACCCTATGAATGCGACAGGTGTGAGAAGGTCTTCAGAAACAACTCAAGCCTTAAGGTGCATAAAAGAATTCATACTGGGGAGAAACCCTATGAATGTGATGTGTGTGGAAAAGCCTACATCTCACACTCAAGCCTTATTAACCATAAAAGTACCCACCCTGGCAAGACACCCTATACATGTGATGAATGTGGAAAAGCTTTTTTCTCAAGCAGAACTCTTATAAGCCATAAAAGAGTTCATCTTGGGGAGAAACCCTTCAAATGTGTTGAGTGTGGGAAATCTTTCAGTTACAGCTCACTTCTTTCTCAACACAAGAGGATCCACACGGGGGAGAAGCCCTATGTATGTGATGGTTGTGGAAAGGCATTCCGGAACAGCTCAGGCCTCACAGTGCATAAAAGGATCCACACAGGCGAGAAACCCTATGGATGTGATGAGTGTGGGAAGGCCTACATCTCACACTCGAGTCTTATCAATCATAAAAGCATCCATCGTGGGCAGCAGCCCTATAATTGTGAATGTGGGAAATCCTTTAATTATAGATCTGTTCTTGATCAACACAAAAGGATCCACACTGGGAAGAAGCCATTCAAGTGTAGTGAGTGTGGGAAGACTTTTAATATCAGATCAGATCTCACCAAGCATAAAGTAATCCATACAGGGGAGGAATCTTTAAATGTGCCAAATGTGGGAAGTTACAGTGGCATATCACAAAAGAGAACTCATGAGGGTGGGAATGTTCTGGATGGGACCAGGATGAGCTTGTCTCTGTAGGAGGCAAAGCATACTGAGTCTCAAAGAACTCAAATGGAAGAACAATCCTGTGAATGTAAGAATATCTGAGGTCCTTGTTCATGGCTTATAATTTACATGGTATAAACAAAACCATGATCTTTTCTATGCTTCAGTCATAGCCAGCAAGGAAGCCTCCAGTGTCAAGGTAGTTGAGCCCTATGTTTCAAACTGGGGATAAAACCTATCAAAATGATAGAATGTTAAAATAAAACCTTCAAAATAAGCAGAGATTTCTGAAAAGACAAGGAAACATATGAATGAGAAAAGGGTTTCAATTAGAAGTCACACAGTCACCATTAGAAAGTTCATATTTAGGTAAGTTCTGTGAATCTAAGTGTGGGACATTCAGGTATAGCTTTGAGTCCCAATTATAGATTGGTCAGTGGAAAAATCCCAAGAAGGTCCTCCAACAGGCAAATTCAGGGAGAGATAGGCTTCAGGGAATATAAATTTATTTAATAGTGATCATGGGATAAGAAGTTAATATAATTGAATGGTTTGGGAAGGAGGTGATGACAGATTTTGGAATAAAATTTGAATTTTGTGGGGAAAGTAAAGAGTGTAAGATAAGAGAGAACCTCTTAAAAAAAAGACAGGTTGATTGGATTATGCTATTATAATGTGATACACTAGTTGAGTGGGTGAAAGTTTTTTTAAAATTCAAATAAACCCTCTCAATGAATAATAAATGTAATGAGTGAAAACCTACAAATAAAAGGTTGTGCCATGGAGAGAAATACAGCACATTCAGGTACTAACAGGACACATCATTATGAATTTGCACAAAAAGAATTGATTCAGGGATTCCTATGAATAGGAATGCTGAGAAGGAGAGCATTTTATTGTAGAAATGAAAAAACTAAGTACCAATAATCAGGGCATAGGAAATTCATGCTTCTTAATCTTGTAAAATGATTGTGTTGGACTGTTATTGTAAAGCTTTTATGCACTACATGTGTATTGTCTTTTGTAAAATATTATGAATATGTTGTTCAGGGCTTACTCTCTCTTGGCCATGAAGAGACTGATAATTGTGGCAAGGTAAGGTGGAACTCCAATAAAGAAATCCCTCAAACTAAACAGGCTGTGCCTGGACTTGAGATGGAGCAGTATGCAGGGAAAGCCGTTCGTGTCACATCTTTGTGGGGTACGTTATACCAGATACAAACCTCGGAGGGCAGCAGGGGCTCATTCCCAGGGCTAGCAGCTCAGGTCTCGCTAGAAGTGAGGTGGTACCTCCACCAGGAGAAGTGCAACATGGATTGAACCTCACATACTGGTGCTGAATCATAACTCCTGGGAATGGGCAAGCTCTTAATGGTAGTCACCACAGAAACAGTTCTGTTAGGAACTGATCTGTATAAAGCTGTTAACTCGGTAACTCAAAGGGTGAAATGAGAGTCCTCTGAGAGTTAAGTAACCTGTCCAAGAATAGTCTGGGTGGGACCAGTCTGTAGAGGCTGAATTCCCTGTCAGGTCTCTGGTTCCAAAATTCACGCTTTTACAAGAGAAGAATCTCTTGCCAGATAGTGTCCCTGCTCTCTCTAGGACTTCGTGTATCTTGCCACAAAGCTTACATTCCTCTCTCTAGGAGTATAATTTTTTCACTTTGTCTACAAACCTTCATCAGTAAATTTAGACAGGGTAGAGATGGAACTAGGAAAAGGATAATATATTTCTGTCACTCAACTCCCACTTTGGAATGTCACTACTACATTTGCTCTGTTCTCTCCACATGCAGCACTGGCAAACATGATTCTCTCCATAGACTTGGGTTAATATATTCAGCAGATTCTTGTTGAGGATGTGCTAGGCACAGTCCACTGTCCTGGGCACTGGGCAGGAGGAGTAAATAAAGGATATATAAGAGAGAAAGTCCATAAGCAAAGCTACCCCAGTGGATGCTGAACTAAAATGCAGTGCTCAGAGGAAAGCGAGCATCATCACTGGTCGGGAAGAAGAGGTAACAGTGGTATTTGGGCCAGACAGTTTATTTTTTTATTAAGAGGGAGGATTGGGAAATGGATTGGCCTGATGAAAGGCATCATCAGAAAAGCTCACACATCCGTCAGAGTGGCCAGTCTCTAGCAGGGCTTGCCCAGTGGACAGAAAGGAGGGAGGCCATGGAGTATCAATTTCAGGAGTCACCGGTTCATCTTCATTTACTGAAGGCTTTAGATGACTGGGTTACCTGAAGTTTCTGTGTAGCAGTGGCTGTCAGTGTGCCAGTGGCTTGAGGCCCCCATAATGCACTGCCTACTTTCAGGAGAGTCACCACTCAGATGGGAATTCTGAGAGCCCTTGCCTACTGAGCACTGGGACACATTACTATGAGAACCTCCATTGACTCATCCACAAGAAGTGGGTCCTGGGGCCTCTTGGTCTTGAGCCTATCTAAGGACAGATACATGCAGCTCAGAATGACCCAGACAAGGAGGGGTCTTTGGGTCTCCACCTGTTCCAGGCAGACTGGTGCAGAGGTGGTTTGACTGCACCTGTTCAGACCCTCAGGACTTGAGCTGGTTTAGGGACCACCATCCCCCACCTCTTCAGAGAAAAATTCTGATATGCGAGAAGAAAAGTAAAATTTCCAACATATATAGGTAAATCAAAACGCTTAAAAAAAGCAGTGTCTAAAAAAACCTGTCTAATTCAAGGGTTAAAATAGAATGGAAATCTTGGACAATAGTAGATAAATTGGGAGATGGAAGATTTGCATGGAAGAGGGTCAAAATGCTGTTTAAGTGTAGATTTTATGACAATTATGATAAATTGTCATGGGCGAGCACTAAAATGATAGAAATAAAGGATATAAATCAAAATCTGGGCTGGAAAACTTCAAAGTCTGGAAAAGAAAAACAACATTAAAAAGGTGGGAGAGTGCTTTCTGGTAAAGATAGGCTAGGTTATTTGGGTTAACTTCCCACCTAAACCAAAAACGACTAAAATGTAGTTGGGATGCCTTCTGCATCAAGAGCATTGAGAGTGAGAAGACAATGTAGTTTAAATAAGCAGGGCAGTTTGAAAATGGGATCCGGTCATCAGAGAGGGGAACTCCAGAGCAGCTAATGCTCTAAACTGTTTACTGATGCTGCACAGTTGAGCACCACTTCAGTCACAGGGAGAGACAGAAGGTCAGGGCCACGTCCACCTGAGGTGATGAATCTTACAGGAGACCTTTCCCAAGTTAAACTGGCTTCCCAAAGGGCTTTATCCTCAGGATAAGGTAAACCAGGTCTAAACCCATCCCCAGGCCCATGGGACTGTAGAGGTAGCAGTGCTATTACTAAGCAAAGCAAGAGAAGAAAAAGTAAGGGAAAAAACATCCCTGATGCCCTGTGATCATTGGCCAACCCTCCTAGATAAACACACCTGGTAGAAGCATCAGAAAACTTTGGGAGAAGACTCCTTCAATTTTGACCTCAAGTAACCCTTATAATTTTTTTAGGGACAATTAATAAAGATAATCAGGCACATAAGGAAAAAAGGCAACATGACTGAAAGCCAGCAGAAAAGGACATACATAGACTTCACATATTGAATTATTGGTTACATTGGGGTCATGGGAGGAACTGTCCTTAAAATATTTGAAGATGTATTTGGTAACAGTTTGTGACAGGAACAAAAGAATTGGTGAAAACATGAAAGATATTGGTGAAGAAATTATCCAGAATGCAGCATGGAGATAGAAAAGTTTGATGTGTGTTTAATCATAGTCTCAGAAGGCAAGGACACAATAAAAGGGGCAAAGAGAATGGGGCTGAGAATTTTCCAGAAGTGATGAAAAATATAAGCCTACAGATTTAAAAGCCAGAAGAATACAAAGGAGGATAACTTGATGAAAGTCACACCTACACACATTATAACTGCAGAAAATCAAAGAGAAAAAAATTAACAGCTAAACACACACAAAATCCCTTCAAAGGAAGAATAGACTTCTCAGTAACAATGGGAGCCAAAAGAGTGGAGTGAAAACATCAGCATAAAGATAGGAAATAATGTCAACCTAGAATTTTATTTTATACCTAGTGAAAATATATTTCAAGATTGTGGATACAAATAAACACATTTTAAGACAAATTGTTTTATTATCCACAATAAAGAAAATTCTAAAGAATCCATTGTAATACAGAAGGACAATGATCCCAGATGGGGTCTGAGATATAAAAAGATAGGAGCAAAGAGAATAAGGAATATGTTGGCAAATGTAAATGAACATTTTATATAAAACAATAAAAATCTGAAGTTGTGAAAATGAGAGACTTAGAATACCAGAAAACAATGACATATAAGTCAAAAGCAAAAAGGATCGAAGGATTGTGTTATATAAGGGTAAAGGTTTTGGTTAATCTCATGCATATTGTAAAGTCCAGGGAAATAATAAAATAGGATATATAATTTCAATACTAGTAGATTAAAAATGGATTTTTAAAAATAAAGCAAGTAAAAGAAAAAATGGGTGGGACAAAGGAAAAAGTCAAAAAGATGGTAGATCTTAAGCCAAACATATCAGTATTTATACTCTAATTTCATTAAATGATGAAGATTGTCAGTCAATGTCTTAGTCTGTTAGTCTGCTCTATCACAATACCACAGACTGGGTGGCTTAGAAACAATAACATTGTGTTTCTCACAGTTCTAGAGGCTGGGAGGAAGCCCGTGATCAGAGTGGTTGAAGATCAGCATGGTTGGATAGGGCTCTTTTCCACCTTTCAGGTTTCTAATTGTATCCTCACATGGAGGAAAGGGCTGAGATGTTCTGTGGGGTCTTATAAGAGCACTAATCCCATTCATACGGACTCCGCCCTCATGACCTCACCACTTCTGAAAGGCCTCACTTTCTAACACCGTCACACCGTGCATTTGGATTCCAACGTATGATGGGGGAACACAAACATTCTGACCATAACGGGACAAAAGTACAAAACCCCACCAGATGCTGCATACAAAAGACTTGCCTTAAAAAAAAAAATACACAAAGCAAATAGTATCTGAAAATGGGTATTAGCTCTACTAATATTAGATGAAATAGAGTAAATCTAAAACTTTTTAAAATGGAAATTTTATAGAGTATGTTCTTTGCATAATTAAATTAGAAATTAGTAATAAAGATACCTTGGGCATCCCATTATATTTAGAAACTTACAAATATATTTCTTTTTATTAAAGTATTTTTGTTTATTTCAGAGAGGAAGAGAGAAATATCAATGATGAGAATCATTAATTGGCTACCTCTTGTACAACCCCTGCTGGGAATGAAGCCCACAACCTGGCCATGTGCCCTGACCAGAAATTGAAATGTGACCTCCTGGTTCACAGGTGGACACCCAACCATACAGCCATTGTGGCTGGGTATACATTTTTTAGTCATAGTTTTATATATATATATATATATATATATATATATATATATATATATATATATATATATACATATATACATATATATATATATTTTATTGACTTTTTACAGAGAGGAAGGGAGAGGATAGAGAGCTAGAAACATCAACGAGAGAGAAACACCGATCAGCTGCCTCCTGTACACCCCCTACTGGGGATGCGCCTGCAGCCAAGGTACATGCCCTTGACCGGAATAGAACCCAAGACCCTTGAGTCCACAGGCCGATGCTCCATCCACGGAGCCAAACCGGTAGGGCCAAAAAAAATATTTTGAAGAAATAATGAAAATGCTACATATCAAGACCAGTAGGATATTGCTTAAGCAGTCTTTAGACATTGATAACCTAAAAAGATATTTAGAAAAATCAGAAAACCTAGCACCACCTCCAGAACAATCAAAATAAGTCCCAAAAAAGTTAAAATAAGGAAGTAGTAAATGGCAGACATTTATGAAATAGAAAAACATACAATACAGAGGCCCAGATAAGCCAAGTTGTGTGTGTGTGTGTGTGTGTGTGTGTGTGTGTGTGTTAGAAAAGACTAATAATATTGACAAACCTCGGTGAAAATAAACAAAAGAGAACTCATAAATAACTAATGTCAGGAAAAAACGGAAAATGGAGCACTGTAAAATGTTTTCCTTTGGACATACATTGACCTTCTAGCCCGCTAATACTGAGAGAATTACCAACTCCTAAATTTCTTGAGTCATTAATTCTGAGAATAGGATGCAACAAGATGAGCCAAATCACAAAGAAACAACTCATTTCTGTAAGATTGTGATATCTACCCGACCAAAGCCCAGCCAAATTGCAGTTGGCGCTGCTACTTTTGCTTATTTACCTGAAAACCCCTCCCATTCTCATTGTTGTAGAGACATTCTCTGAGGCCTTGTTGCAACAGTCTGAATAAAGCACTCAGTCCCTTGTAGTTGAAGTCTCGCAGAATTTCTAAAGTTTGATGTTATTTTACAATTTTATGCTATTTAATTAGAAAGTTTAGGTGAAAAGATAACATTCCTAGAAATAAAACTTACCAAGACTTTCCTAAGGGTCTCATGACTTATGGATGCGGGGGTATGAGGAGTGTATAGGATGAGTTCAGTTCTTATGGCACGAAAGGAGGATTGAGGGTTGGAGCATCGTCCAGTACACCAAAAGTTCGTGCAGCGATGGAAAGGTTGCTGGTTTAACTTCTGGTCAGGACACATGTCTGAGCTGTGGGCTCGATCCCCGATAGGGGGTATCCAGGAGGCAGCTAGTCCATGTTTCGCTCTCCTTCCTCTCTAAAAATCAATAAAAAACATTTTTTTTTTAAGTTTGTGGTTTGTTTCTCGGTCAGGGCAGTAGATTGATGTTTCTCTCCCTTCCTCTCTGTCTAAAGTCAATAAACATATCCTTGGGTGAGGATTAAAAATAATAAAAATATTAAAAATTAAAGGAGCAAGAGGAGACGGGAGAGGAGAGGGAGGGGAAATCTTAATCAACAGCAAACCTTTCCACAGGCATGCACTCTTTATTCTAGTGAATTTGAAAATGAAAGCTTGAAAAATCATTTTAATCTGGGTTTGTTTACAGAGACTAGGCATGAAATGGTACTGTGGACCAGTCATGCAATTCAAGGGGATTTTTCCTTGTGGGATTAAAAATGAGGGTAAGCGGAGGACAGACGGGGAACCTGAGGTCTGCCAGCATCTGGACCTTGAGGAATTGGTTGCACCTGTCCCCGGGGGTTCCCTGGGCTGGAAGTTCTGTGGGCTGGAATGCCTCTTTCCCAGCCTCAGCCTGGAGACACGGAGAAGGAGGTCACAGTGCTTTAACCCAATTCATCCCCCCCCCTCCCCTCCCTGAGTATTCCCTGTTTAGCTGTGAAAGTTTTTCTCAGGCCATGCATGGTATCAGTTACGCTCAGGAAGGAGTTGGTGTGAACCCTGTGTAGAGGCGACAGTGTACTGGCCAAGATCACCGACTCCCCGCCTGGGTTCAAATGAAGACTCTCACTAGCAGATGACTTGACGCAAGTAACTAAACCTGTTTTTAGGCTGTGTCCTTACCTGTTTCTTACAAGGATATAATAGTAGTTGGACCTGGTGGGTTGTAATGAAGGTTGGAGAAGTGGGTGTTTATTAGAATCCTTAGAAGTATGCCGGGATGAGAAGCGTTTGTCTGGGTGCGGTAAGTAAGTCTGGCGGTGTGGTGGCCTCCTCCCAGGACTAGCACCTGGACACTCAGGTGGTGGAAAGCAACCCCATCTGGAAGCCAAGTAAATTCTCCAAGGACCACCCCACACACAGACACAACCTGAGACAAGATTTGAGAAAAAGACCTTTTTGTCTGGTTACTCAGTAGTATCTTGCCTGTAAGCAAGCAATCCATTGTTTCTGAACAAACTTGCTTTGCTCTGTCAGACTGGAGAGGGGTCAGCAGAGGGGGCCTCTGTTCGGGCGCCACATGTGCCGAGCTCGCTCAGCCAAGGGTTCGGAAGCCTGAGTGAGGGCGGTGAAGGATGAAGAAATGACAGACAGACTAAGCTGGGTCTAGGTGGATCTTCCTGTGCCTGGCTGAGGCCACAGAGAGAGATCCAGAGGCAAGCTAAGCTGAGCCTTTATTTTATACCCAGAGGTAAACAAGGTAGTGGTCACCATAGTTACAATGTTCTTGTGAGTTTCACTTGGTTTGGCAGCACTTGCTGCATCTCCCTCAGCCCAGTAGCTTCCCAGATATGATCTAGGGAGCATCATAAGGTCAAGCCTAATTATGCTAAGAGGACTGTGCCCTCTAAGCTGGGACTTGTTTGTGGCTTTGCCAACAGGTCAGTCCGAGGGTTAACCCTATAGCCTCGCCCTACAGGCCTCCATCTCTATTCATTGACCCAAGGGTGTTGGGTGGGGTGTGGCTGCCTCACACTTGCTTCTCCAGCTTAGACAGCCTGCCTGCTCATGCTTTTTGCATTTCCCTCCCAGTCCTTGGCAGCAGGTGTGCTGGAGATGAATGCAGGTAAGGTTGCTGAAAGCCAAGCTTCCACCATCTTAACGATGATTGTTTTGGGTGAGTGTCCCGTAAGGTCTCAAAAGATAGAGGTCGTATGGTGGGCAGGGGAAAGCTGGAGGAGGGCAGAAGTTCCTCTGGTCTCAGATGCAAACCTTGGGGTCAATATTCCAGTGAATGCAATTATGAATTTATATCTTTTCCTGTCTATAATTTATCCACCTGAAAATGAGGGGAAAGACCCAACTCACAAGTTTATTTTTGTTAATTCTCATGTGAGGATATTTTTCCATTGATTTTTAGAGAGAATGGAAGGGAGAGGGAGAGACAGAGAGAAACATCAATGTGAGAGAGAGACACATTGATTGGTTGCCTCCTGCACGCACTCCGACAAGGGCCGGGGAACCTACAACCAAGGTACGTGCCCTTGACCAGAATCGAATCCAGGACCCTTCAGTCTATAGGCCAATGCTGTATCCACTAAACCAAACTGGCTAGGGTCTCACAAGCTTATTTTAAAGAATAATTAAAAAGCAGTATTTTGTAAATCTTCATACAAAAGTTCATTGATAAGTTGACTAATGATCTATCTAATTTTTAAAAGTTGAACAAGATAACGAAGATGAGAGCAAAAATTAAAACATAAAACAACACAGGAGAAATGATCAAAAGTTGTTTGATACTTTGAAAAAGTATTAAAATTGATAAACTTCTGGTGTGAAAAACAAGAAAGAACAGAAAGCACAAATAATAACAGATCCCATAGGATTTTTAGAAGTTTGGGTTTTTTTTAATTTCCATACAGGGCTTCCTAGTTATATTTTTATTACTTTGTGGTCAGAAAACATACTGTATCTGATTTCTATCCTTTGACATGTGCTGAGACTTGCTTAGGGTTCAGCACGTGTTTCTCAGTGAAGGTCACCTGGGCATGTGAGAAGATTGTTTTGCAGATACTAGGTGCAGTCACCTAGATAAAGCCAGCAGGTCAAGTTTGTAATGTATTGTTCTGATTTTCTCTGCTCTTAATGGTTATCTGCTTGTTCTATCAATTAATGAGATAATTGTTGACTTATTCATTTCTACTATAATTCTGTGAATTTTGCTTTATATAATAAAAGCCTTGTTATTGGGTGCATATTAATATAGAATTGTTATATTGTTACAGAAAAACCGGACAAGAACCAAACAACGCTCTGAGAGTTTGGAGTTACACTTTATTCACCGCGGTGGGCTTAGGGAAATGAATCCAAATTCTAAGCAAAGCTACAAGCAGAACTTCCCTTTTTATAGAAGAGCCAGCCCTTTGTGTGCTTGCTGGCGGCGGCCTTGAAAACTACACAGTTCTATCCAATTAAAAATGCACCTGGCATGGCATTGGGTGTATCTAGTCTCTGGCCTACAAGGTCACACAGCTAAGTTTATCTCCCCCATTATTCAAGCAGGCTAGAAAGCAAAGTTACTTTTTCAGAATTAGATAGAGGCCGTCCAAAGAATAGCAGAGAATTCCAAACAGTAGTTTTACAGAATAGGGGTTTTCCTTCACAATATTTTCCTGGTGATTGAAACTTTAATAAGTAAACATCTGCCATAGCCTGTTTGGCTCATTGGATAGAGTGTTGACCTGCAAACTGAAGGGTCCCAGTTCGATTCTGGTCAAGGGCAAATGCCTGGGATTCGGGCTCAATCCCCAGTAGGGGGCATACAAGAGGCAGCCAATCAATGATTCACTCTCATCATTGATGTTTCTATATCTCTCTCCCTCTCCCTTCCTCTCTGAAATCAATAAAAAAATATTTTTTTAAAAAGAAGTAAACATCTATCTGTGGTAATGCCTTTTGTTTACTTAAACTCTTTTATTTTTCTGGTATTAATAACATCAGCTTATTTTTTATTGTTACATGGCATATCTCTTTCCATCCTTTTACTTTTTAAAGAATATGTTTTATTGATTTTTAGATAGAGGGGGAGAGGGAGAGAGAAATAGAAACATCTATGAGAGAGACACATGGATCAACTGCCTCCTGCATGCCCCCTACTGGAGGTCAAGCCTGTAACCCAGGCATGTGCCCCGACCTGGAATTGAACCCGGGACCTCTGGTCCATGGGATGATGCTCAGTCCACTGAGCCACACTGTCTGGCCCATCCTTTTACTTTCAACTTCCTGTATTTCTGTGTCTCTTGGAAATAACATATAGTTGTTTTAATTCAGTATGATAACTTCTTTTAACAGGATCATTTGGCCTTTAATATATAATTTCTGATATATTTAATCTTAAATCTTATTCACTGCTTTCTATGTGCCCCATCTGATCCAAGTTCTGTTATCTCTTTTCTTGCCTTCTTTCAGATGGGTTAGGATTATTCTATTAGAATTCTGTTAAAATTATCCTACTATTCTATTTCCCTAAATTGGTTCAGAAGTTATATACTTTATCTCTTCTTTTAATGGCTGAGGAATCAAAAGATCCATTCTTGCAATACATTATTACTGTTTTCAACACCAAATTTTTTTTTTAATTGTATTGTTGAGGCCTAGCCAGTTTGGCTCAATGGATAGAGCATTAGCCTGCAGACTGAAGGGTCCCGGGTTTGATTCCGCTCAATGGCACATGCCCAGGTTGGGATCCCCAGTGGGGGTTGTGCAGGAGGCAGCCGATCAGTGATTCTCATCATTGATGTTTCTATCTCTCCCTCTTCCTTACTCTCTGAAATAAATAAAAAATATATTTTAAAAAATCTGTATTGTTGAAAGTATTACATATGTCCCCTTTGCCCCCCATTTACCCCCTCCAGCCCTCTCCCCCTCCAGGCCTTCACCACCCTATTGTCTGTGTCCATGGGTTATGCATATATGCATATAAGTTCTTTGGTTGATCACCTCGCACCCATCCACCCTCCCATGCCTTCCCTCTGGGATTCCATACTCTGTTCCATTCTTCTGAAGTTCAAATTTAACTGGGTGTCCTGTATTTTATCTGGCAGCCCAGCTGGTTGCATGCCCTATCCCTTTCTTTGCAGGCCCGGAATCTTACGGTGGGTCCAGGCTGGACAGGACTGGCTGCTGCTGGGAGGAAGGGGGACGTCTGGCTGGGCCTCTTTCTGCTCCTCAGTTTTCATTCCTGGCTGCACACGCCGTAGCCCCCTCATCGGGTGGGTATCCTCTCGCACAGGGACTTGGGTTGTCAAGGTGGCCCAAATCCTCCTCCTGATCTGTCCACTTGACCCTGGGAGCCTCCTGGAACCATGGCAGGCAAATCTTGGGGGTGCAAATGCCAGGGGGCCAGCCCTCTCCGGCTGTTGCACAGAACTCTGTTCCTCCTCCTGCAGTCACTCTGGGCTCTACAGGTGACCTCTCCGTGAGGACGGGGTCTCTGGGAGGACAGCCTGCGTCCCCAGTCTCCCTCCAGCCTCCTATTCTATGCATCCCCAAGGACAGTCTTGCCTTTCCACTAAGCACTCTGCCCACATAGGCCAAGTCTGCCCACCTCTTAGAATCAGGACCTTCGGACTTCGTGGTTCTTAGTCTCCCTTCCTCCCCACAGCCTCCCAGCCCACCGCCCCGCATAAAATTAGTCATTGTCTAAAATCGCTGGCAAATGGCTCAGTGCCTCTTTCCTGTTCAGGTGGGTCCCTTACATTTAGGTAACAGGAAAAACACCTGCCGGCTCCTGGTCAAGGCTCCTCCAAGGCCCCTGGCAGCCAGGCACTCGGGCCCGGGCTCTGGGCACAGGGGCCTTGCGGGTCTCCCTCCATGGCCTGGGTTCTGTTGGGAGGTTGTTGGCATGTCTGTTTCTCCAACTGCCTGTGAGCAGCACCGAGAGGGACTCCCTATTGTGGAATCAGCTGCTGCCGCTGGACAGAGAGCGGCCGCTGTTAAGTACAGGCTAGGAGCCCTGTGGTCCCTTTTGCTTTCATCAAACTTTTCCCAGAAACACACCTTCCAGGCCCCACCTCCTGGGGCCTTCTCTCCCTTTTCAAAAACTTATGTATCTAGACCTTTCTCCCAGGGCTGTCTGGGTCTTAGAAAGTGGCATTAAAAATAATAATAATAACAATTGCTAATATGTAAATGGTTGCTATTGGGACAAATTTGAAATTTTGTATTAAAAAAACCCCAGGTATTTATTAGCCCTGCTATGTGTACTGAACACTGTTAGGTCATATGAGATTAAGACATAGTTCTTACACTCAAGAATCAGACTGGAAGACAAGATTTAAGTACATAAAAAGCCATTTAAGAATGACCGGAAGAGACTAGTAGATAATATGTGTTTGAAGTGACTTTTTTTTAAAAGTATATTTCTTTATTGATTTGAGAGAAGCAGGGAGGAGAGAAAGAAACATCAATGATCAGAGAGAATCACTGATTGGCTGCCTTATGCACGCCCCCCACTGGGGACCGAGCCCGCAACCCAGGCATGTGCCCTTGGCCGGAATTGAACACGGGACCCTTCAGTCCGCAGGCCGATGCTCCATCCACTGAGCCAAGCCGTCCAGGGCTGAAGTGACTTATAAAGGTCATATAATGAATTTGCGTTTTATCATCTGTGGAATCACACACGACTTAATCAGGTTATCCCTAAAGTTTATTTGTTCCAAATAAATTACCCACTAAATCTTAGAAACTTTATGTAATAACGCCATCTGGTGTTCACTTTTACCAGGCATCATTGCTAGCAACACTTGCAGTCTTACCAGATACGATGAGGAGGCCATTATTCATTTCCCACTTGGCAGCGGGGGACTTGGGCGTGGAGAGGTGAGGGATTGCCCATGGGCACAGAGCTCTGTGTAGGAGCTGGCATCTTGGGCCCCTGGTGGCAGGCTCTGTGTGCACAGTGGCTATGCCATGGTGTCTCTGTGTGAACTCCCACTTTCCCATACTTACTTTCCAGATTGTACTTCCTTTTTCAAATGGGAAAACAACATAGCATCCTTGGAATGCCTATCCTATTTTCCATTACTTCACGCAACCAAGTTTTTAATATGTTCTTGGCTGTCCTCTCTTCTCTAGGGATCTAGTTTACTGGAGTTTACCCATTTCAATCAGAGCTTAGCCCAAAGTCCTGCCTCCACCATATCACATTGCTTCCTTGGTTTCCCCAAAATTTATCAGGTGAAATCTTCAACATTTTATAGCCCTCATTTCTACCCCTCTTTCTTAACTCTGACTTCACAGCATTGCTAGGAGAGTTCACCGATAGCGCTTCACTAAAGCTCTGTTTCCTCCGTGGTGCTTCTGTCTGCTACACTCTGCAGCTATTCACACTCCACTCGAGTCCCTCAGGGTAATGCTGGGGTGGTGTGGAGTCAGAGAGTCCACAGGAGCTACCAGGGACAACTGCCAACAGTGAATTCTCACACAAGGCAAAGGACTGGTGCTGACAGCTACTGAGGCTCCCAGGAGGGAGTGGCACTAGAGATGGTGATAAAAGACATCGGAGGACCTTTTGGGTGGAGGAGGGAGAGGTGGCACCCAGGCTAAGAGGGGGGAGCACCCGTCCCTGACCTCTTCCCTAGAATGAAGTACCTGAGGTGTTCCAGGCATCGACAAAGAAAAAAGTAAATAAAAACACTTTCTTGGAATATTCTCTTCACTCTGGGTTGTAGATGAGTAACCTGATCCATTTCATAAATCACACCCAGTTCTCTGCTGAAATTCCACTCAAGAAGGTATGTCAGAATGTAAGCAAGTAAGCTTGCTATTTCCCCAGATAAGACCCCACGTGGGTCCGATTTAGAAACGTCGATCATGTGAAAAGGTCAGTCCCTTAACAATCATTAGGAATGACCCAGTGACACAGCACAGAGGTGATTGGCACAGGGCAGTGAGCAACCTGGAGCTGGCAGGCATGGGAAGGATTATTAACTCCCAAAGCCGGTGGCCTCTTTAAAAAACAAACTGCCACCCTAGCCGGTTTGCCCAGTGGATAGAGCTTCAGCCCTCAGAATGAAGAGTCCCAGGTTCAATTCCGGTCAAGAGCACGTACCTCCGTTGCAGGTTACAGGCTTGACCCCTGGCCCTGGTGGGGGCTTATGTGGGAGGCAACCAATTGATTGATGTTTCTCTCTCACCCCCTCCCTTCCACTCTCTTTAAAAGTCAATGGAAAACATCCTTGGGTAAGAACTAACCAAAAACAAAAACAAATTGCCTTAGCAGGTCCCAGGCAATATGTAATGAGTGTTTGCTGGGGAGCTGGTTGCCTTTAACTTCCATTCTTCTGAAGGAGTCCAGTGTGGGTTCTGAAGGGGGGGGGGCACATGTGGACCACACTTTTGTCCCAAAATAAGGTGGAAAACTGAATCTGACAAGAGCTCAGAGATGGCACTTTGAAACATTAATGCATGTGTTTCATTATGATAAAGTTATAATTGTGGTTTGGGGGTAACAGTTGTACTTGTTTGTCCAAAGCTCTTCAGTGCTCCTACACGAGGCGCTGCTTTAAGGACTGACAGGGTATGGGAACGCGGTCACGCAGCCAGACCAGCACCCAGTGCCCCGCTCCAGACCCAGCTCAGAGCATGAGGACCATAGTCCTACTGTAGCTTGGTTCTGCTGGAGCCAAGGACTTACTACCCACAACAGGGCTTCCCTTCAAGACCTTCCTGGGGTGAAAAGCTGACATAAGGGGAGCCATTCCAGAGGAACTGCTTGCATGTCTTGCTCCATGAACCTTTGGAATGTTTGAACTGGACAAAATAACCTTTGGACTGGGCCAGAGAGCTATTTGCAAAACTAACAGGATAGCAGGCATGCTGACCACAAGGACTGTTGATTACAGAATCATTTTCTAAGATAGAATCCATGTAGAGCTTGAGTAACAGCTGGTCAGCAGCAATGGGAATCATCCTATTCATGTGGTTATTTCCCTTCCTAGTCTCCTAAACCCCTTCCTTCACCTCACACTCGGGGCAGTTTGGGTTCCTGCAGGAATCTTTGGGATCTCAAAGAAGAGCTTGCTGCTCTCACTTTGGCCTTTTATTTTTAGGTTCACATTGGTCCACCTACCCTGGAGGTATTATATTAGGTAATCCTATATAATAAAAGGGTAATATGCAAATTGACCCTAACAGCAGAACGACTGGGACTGACTGGTCACTATGACACACACTGACCACCAGCGGGCAGCTGCTCAATGCAGGAGCTGCCCTCTGGTGGTCAGTGCGCTCCCACAGGGGGAGCTCTGCTCATCCACAAGCCAGGCTGATGGCTGCCAGTACAGCGGTGGTGGTGGGAGACTCTCCCGCCTCCTCAGCAGTGCTATGGATGTACGACTGTAGCTAAGGCCTGCTCCCCGCTGGCAAGTGGACATCCCCCAAGGGCTGCCAGGCTGCCAGAGGGATGTCTGATTGCCAGCTTAGGCCCAATCCCCCGGGGAGCAGGACTAAGCCAGCAGGTGGTCATCCCCCAAGGGGTCTCAGACAGCGAGAGGGCACAGGTCAGACTGAGGGACCACCCCCCTCCCCACCGCCGAGTGCACAAATTTTTGTGCACCGGGCCTCTAGTTAACTTTATATTCCTCTAAACCAGTGGTTCTCAACCTTCTGGCCCTTTAAATACAGTTCCTCATGTTGTGACCCAACCATAAAATTATTTTCGTTGCTACTTAACAACTGTAATGTTGCTACTGTTATGAATCGTAATATAAATATCTGATATGCAGGATGATCTTAGGCGACCCCTGTGAAAGGGCCGTTTGACCACCAAAGAGGTCGCGACCCACAGGTTGAGAACCGCTGCTCTAAACGATTCTTTTTTTTTTTTAATTTTTATCTTTATTGTTGAAAGTATTGCATGGGTCCTCCTTTTTCTCCTATTAACCTCTTCCAGCCCCTCTAAACGATTCTTTTCATCAGCACTTCTGGATTGTCTTCATTTTTTTGCTTGCAAGTTACTTTGTTCTTTGTTGAGAATGAGTCTTTCCTCCTATGACTGGATATATCCTGAAGGCAACAGACACTTCTATTTTGGACTGTGCTCCCTCCACTGCTCCCTTCTCTCTCTTATCCCCTCTCCCCACCATGCCCCGCTACTGGGGGCCCAGTACAGGAAAAATAGGATCCAAGGTGTCAAATACTCAGTAGGTAACCGACAACCCCCCACTGACAGAGCTGATCTAAGGAAATACTGAGCTGAACAAATGCACCTGGGTTAAATGCAAATTTAAAAATCAACCCACCAAGCCCAGCCAGTGTGGCTCAGTGGTTGAACATAGACCTATGAACCAGGAGGTCATGGTTCAATTCCCAGTCAGGGCACATGCCCGGGTTGCAGGCCTGATCCCCAGTGTGGGGTGTGAAGGAGGCAGCTGTCTCTCTCATCATTGATGTTTCTATCTCCCTCTCCCTTCCTCTCTGAAATTAAGTTTGGACACCTTAATTAGAAATATCTGTGAGAGTGAGGAGACAGAGGGAAGCTAGGTATACGGTGGGGGGCGGGGGTGGGGAAGTGGGGGGTAGGGAGTAGAACCAGGGAACCCAGCTAGGCAGAGTTACTAAGACAACCCAGCTGGGGAAAGGAGGGCCCATGTGGAGGCACTAGCTTTAAAATGTATGGATGTTGCTGAGACAGGCAGCTTGCAGATAACCAATCACAAGGTAGTGAGGCATGTAAACCAATCCCAAGGGTGATGCTAAGGCAGAATTCTTGAGAGGACCATTCAGGAGCTAGTGAGGCATGTACCTACCCGAGATAAAAAGCTCATGCTTCCTCTTCCTCACCCTCTGGCGTCTGGGGATGCATGCCCTGCGCCCACGTGGCCATGGGCTAATACACTTTAATGAGCTTGGAAGCTGGACTGCGTCAGCTGCGGCATGGAACGGGAGCTCTGGACACCGGCTGCTTTTGGAACCCCAGCCGCACACTTTCCAGGACTGGCTTCTCCCAATAAACTTTGCTTCCGTACCGTTTTTGTCCGTGAAGCCATTCTTCGGTTTTGTGAGACAATGAACTTGGACTCGAACACCACCTTTTGGTTTCAAGAGGACCAAGCTGAGAGGGCAAGCAGGCAGCTGGGTACATGGCCTTGAGGCGCCTGGGGGACTTATTTGGATGTCTGGCACTAGGTGACACGGAAGCCCTGTGACTCACATAGAAAGAAAGTTGGGGAGAGAAAAAGAGGGAGGCAGGCAAACTGGATGGGAAGGCTGAGAAGGCGTGGTCAGAGAGGGAGGAGGAGACCCAGGAGAGTGGTGGCATGGGAGTCCGTGGGCAAGAGTTCTGGAAGGAGAAGCACCCGTCAGTTGCGTCAGAAGTTGCTAAGAACAATAAAATAAAGGGAGAAGGTGAGTGGTGCTGTTTCCTTATCGGTCAGAATTTTAAAATACCTCCAAGGATAAAACAGCACATGACAAATGGCAAATATACAAACCGCCTCTGTACTGATCAGACTTTGGACTAAAAACAGTAGAAAGAATACTAACCAGGGTAAGGAGAGTCCCAGTAAATTACAAAACAGTATCTAGGTGTGTTCTTTAATTCAAAATAATCATTTGAAAAACATGCCTGAAAAAAACGTATCTAAAAATACATCTGTGAAAATGGCCAAGAAAAATCGAAAAACACGGTAACAGGGGAAGACTTCCTGCCAGGCTCCAGAATGGATACCGACCAAACCAGAAGGAGAGCCCCGCGACATGAATGAGGACTGTGCACTAGCTCCTGTCTCTCACTACCTTCTTTCTAGTTGGGGAGCTTGGAGAGCTAACTCCCTTGCAATTAGGTTTGGCCTTTAAGTGAGATCTGGGAGGCAGAAGAAAGGTGGAGGCCATTTCCCTGCTGCTTCTGATGGGAACGTGGGGCTCCCATGGGGAGGGGGACCTACATGGTGTAAACAGCCCCTTGCCACCCCCAGTTCAAATGACTGCCCAGGAGACTCCTGCTGGTCCTCCAGGTGGAGTAACTGATGCAAAAATCTGTGTTCTACGTTTATTCAAAGGCAGAGCATTTGTGAAAGACCAGACTTCTGGCCCAGTGGCTTGGGCTCTTACAATCTCAAAAGAGCACACAGACATAATTCAAGGTCAAGTAACAAACTGGGAAAACATCTGCAACGTAGCTAACAAAGAGTTCTTGCAAATGAATGAGACAAACGTAAGTCTAAAGGGGCAAGATAGGAGTAGGCAATTCACATAAGTGATGCCTAAAAACAGTTTTTATTTACTAGTTATTAAAGAAATATAACTTGAAACAATATTACAAAACCACTGTTCTATCAAATTAACAAAGATGACAAAAAATGATGAAGATGATGCTGGCAGGGCGTGGAGAAAGGACCATCTTGCCCGCGGTAGAAGGCAGAGCCACCTTTCTGCAGGTCTGCTGACAGCATGAGGCAAAGCCCTTCAACCAGTGCCCCTCTGAACACCAGCTCCAGAATTCTATTGTGAGGAAAGAAGTAGAGACGTGCACAGAGATTTGGTTACAAGTAGTTCGTAAAAGTGGAAAGTTGGAAACAACCCAAATATAGAAAAACAGACAATAATTATGGTGCATTTGCATATAGGATACAATGCAATCATTAAAAATACTGTAGAAGTATATTTTGCAACATGGAAAAAGGTTGGCTCTATATTAAGCAGTAATAGCTAGTTACAATATGATCCCCAAAATGCAAATATATGAAGAGAATAATTTGGAAGGTTTGATTATTTCTGGCTGCTGGGTTTACAGATAATTTTTATTTTTTCATTTCTCTTATTTATGGCTTAACATTCTTCTGTAATGAGTGCCTATTTCTTTTATAATAAGTTTTAAAAACTGGCAAATACATGAAGTTGAAAGGAGAAAAGAAAGGACAATTAATAAATTCTGAATTCACTGGAATTAAACTACTTGATCACTAATAAAGAAGCAAATCATAAAGTGCTAGCATTTACCTTGAATTAACTAGATTTAGTTTTTGCCATCAGAGGGATTGAGACCTAAAATAGAAACTGACTTGAGTTATAGAAAATGAAGTTACAATTCAGACATACCTGTTTTTGAACTGTGAAATTTGTACCTGTTACATATGTATACATATGTGTAGAAAATATTTGGAAGGATATCCACTAAATTTTATGAATATACTAGAGGCCTGATGCACAAAGATTCATGCAAGAATGGGCCTTCCTTCTCCTGGCTGTCGGCACTGCCTTCACTCCAGCCTGGATCCGCCCTTCTGCCATCCCACATTGCCCAGAGCCCTGGAGTGGCTGGGGCAGTGCAGAATGCCTGCATTGTTGCAAGCGTCCCACCCCACCCCCAGGCCGCTTAGCCCTGTGTATGCAAATTAACTTGCCAGCTTTGTTGGGTTAATCTGCATACTCACTCCTGATTGGCTGGTGGGCATTGCGAAGGTATGGTCAATTTGCATCTTTCTCTTTTATTAGTGTAGAGATGTCTACACTAATAAAAGAGAAGCATGCAAATTAACCATCACGCCATTACACCCACCAGCCAATCAGGAGCAAGTATGCAAATTAACCCAACTAAGCTGGCGACGGCCACAGAGCTGGAGTGAGCAGGAGGCTTGAGTTGCCCCTGGCAATGGAGGAAGCCAAGCTTCCTGCCCGCCCTGGCCTCTGCTCAAGGCTACAAAGTTTCAATTATAGAAGACAGATAAATCCCAGATACCTGCTTCCAACCTCCGCTTAAGGAGGTGCTGAAAAAAAAAAGAAAAAGAAAAAAAGGAGAGGCTGGGAGCTTGGGTTGCTGGGGGACATGGCCAGCCTGAAAACGGCCCTCAACCCCTCACCCAGGCTGGCCAGGCACCCCAGTGAGACCCCCACCCTGATCCAGGACATCCTTCAGGGCAAACCAGCTGGCCCCCACCCATGCACCAGGCCTCTATCTATACTAATAAAAGGGTAATATGCTAATTAGACTGGGAGACCTTCCAGACGTTCTTCTGGACCAAGCCATGGTGGTTGGGCCGAGGCAGAGGCAGTTAGAGTCCAAGAGGGGAGGGCATTTGTGGGTGATCAGGCCAGGATGGGATGGCAGTTGTGGGTGATCAGGCTGATGGGAGGTGAAACCATTGGGGGTAAGCAGACCAGCAGGCAGGGACGAGCAGGCCAGTGGGGAGGGGAGGTGGGAGCAAGCAGGCCAGCAGGGAGGGCAGTTGGAGGCAAGCAGGCTGGCGGGGGAGAGCACACTGGCATGGGGGGCAGTTGGGGGTGATCAGGCTGGCGGGGGGACATTTGGGGGTAAGCAGGGTGGCAGCAGGGGACAGTTGGGGGCGAGCAGGCCGGCAGGCAGAGTGGTTAGGGGCAATCAGGCAGACAGGCAGGCAGGTGAGTGGTTAGGAGCCAGCAGTCCCGGATTGTGAGAGGGCTGTCCAACTGCCGGTTTAGGCCCAATTCCTGTAAACCAGCAGTAGGACATCCTTCGAGGGGTCCCAGATTGGAGAGGGTGCAGGCCAGGCTGTGGGACACCCCACCCCCCGTGCACAAATTTTGTGCACTGGGCCATTAGTAAGTAAATATATATATACACACACACACACTAGAAGCCCGTGCACAAAAATTTGTGCACTGGCAGGGGGCGGGGAATCCCTCAGCCCAACCTGTGCCCTCTCACAGTCTGGGACCCCTCACAAGATAACCACCTGCTGGCTTAGGCCCGCTCCCCTGGTGGCAGATGGCACGCCCAATCCTGCGGTGTCTGCCCCGTCTCCCCCAGTTGAAAATGGCAGACCCGGATCCTGCGCTGGGTCAGGCGGCTGCTCAGATCGCACTGCCCGCCCCGCCCACCCACACAGCACACAGCAGGCCCAGATCCCGTGCTGGGGCGGGCGGCGGCTCGGGATTGCGCTGAGGTCCCTGTGGATGTTCAGGCTCTGAAAGTGTAGTTTTTCTTTCTTGGTTTTGTTTTTACTTCTTGAAATTGAAATGTGTTAAAAATATTTTTTTTAAAGAATAGCTCAAGCACCCAGTGAGGCCTTAAAGCCTGGGTGCTGGGGTCCAAACCCAGCAGGTCCAGGGGTCCCCAAAGGTGTGGACGGAGTCAGCGAAGAAGGAATGACATGGAGACAGCGTTCAGTTGATCAGCAGCCTTGCCAGGATCTCTAGCCACAATCTCCAGCCAAGTTCTGTAGCCAGGTTCTGTCCAGGATCTTTTGCCATGTTCTCTCACTAGGTTCTGTCACTAGGTTCTGTCTCTAGGTTCTGTGTAGGTTCTGTGTCTAGGTTCTGTTTCTAGGTTCTGTTGCCAGTTTCTGTCCAGGATCTTTTGCCATGTTCTGTCTCTAGGTTCTGTGTCTAGGTTCTGTATGTCATTGTCTTGTTACATCTGTATTTATACCAGTTTATTCCAATCCTATCACTCTCTATTCCAAAGGTTAGGGCGTTTCTTATCTCCATTCCAGGGAGTAAAGATTATGTAGCTTAAGTGTGATTGTTCGTAGTTAAAGTGATTAATTACCCGCCTGGCACTTAGTTAAGGGGTTTTATTCCCTCCCTAACTTCAGGGAAAAATCCCTACCTGGGGAAACAACCTTTCTCAGAGAGGTGACCTTGGTTAAAACACATAGCGCTAAGGGGAGCAAACATATTAAGAACAGTATGCTATATACGCCAGGTCCCTTGAAACATATGCTGTGCAGATGTCCCTTCCCTGCAGCGACTGTGTCAAGCAGCAAGGATGGACCGGCTTCCGGCAAATTCCCCCTTTTTTATTTTTTAAATGATAGCGCATGTAAATCAGTGGCCACCTCTCAGATTGGGCCGTTTAAGACTCAGAAGAAGACTGACAAGCAATGATAGCGAGCATAGCTATAAACTTAGTGGATGGAGTGCACAAGGAACCTTGTTCCTGTAGAAGGTTGCTGGCCTCTTCAGTCAAGGGATTTCAGCTGTCCTCATGTCGGGGGTTTGATTGTCCTTGTTGATCTGACTAGCGGGCGGTGTCATTGGCAATGGGCTTCCCGGAGCGTCAGCGCGTTGTAGGACTGGATCATGGGCCCATCAGGGCCGTGCTTGACGGTGGTGTCGGTGTCCGGGGAGGAGTCAGCTGTGCCCTCTGGGTTGGCCGATATGGATGATACCGGGGAGGAGGAGGAGGAGGCAAAGATGGAGGGTGGTGTGACATAAAGTTGGATTAGATGGTCTGGAATCCACACAGGTGAGTCTGCATCCTGTGGAAATATACAAGCATCTCCTCTCCCCCAAGTTAAAAGTACATCAGGTCCCTTCCAGGTTCCTGTAAGTAAGTCTTTCCATTTGACGAAATAAGTGAGTTTCTGCTAAATGAAAGTTTCTTTTGCTGATTTACTCAGAGTCCTCGGACTTGGCTGAGAGAGTAGCTTCCACTTCTTGCTTTTCTACCATCTGTTGGGCCTCAGTTGTTAACTTCTTCAGCTGACCCCATGTTGGCACCTCAGTCCCTTGCATAGCCTTTCTTTTCTTCTTTTTTCCACTTTTCTGTCATCAGGGCAACTCTAAGTCTTTGGAACGATGGGACAAGGAGCTTCTCTGGGTCCATTGTGGTGACGCACATAATGCATTTACTCAATCCAAAGCAGGAATTAAAAAGAAAAACCCCAAATGCTCTCTTGTATCCATTTTAAGAGTAGGATTGGCGCTTTCCGCTATTACCTGAGTCCTGATCTATCACCCCAGGGAGAGCTTGCCACTTTCCCGGGGTGGGAAGGCTGCAGTGGGGTTAAGGATAAGGCTCCTTGGGCCTACCTTCTCCCATGCCTCTACATTTCCTTCCTCAGAAAAGCATGGACGTATTTCTTGTATAAAACGTACTGTCTGACTGGGAGTAACCTTAATTCCTCTGCTAGCAAGCATATGTGTTAAAAGATCAATACAGAGTCTTTTTTCTTTAGACAGTATGGCACATCTTCTTAATCTAAAGATCAATAGTCTTCTTTCTTTGGACTCAGTATGGCACATCTTCTCAATCTAAGTTCTGTACTATCCACCTTCTTACCCTACTTATCCTCTATAGGGGGGTTTGCAGCACCCTGGTGGAGTCCTATCCGTCCTGAGTGTGGGGGTTCTCAATTGGGGGGGCTTACCTAGGGGAATCCTGTTCCAGGGGTTCCCAAAGGTGTGGACGGAGTCGGTGAAGACTATCCACCCTCTTCCTATGGTGGAGTCCGATCCGTCCCAAGTGTGGGGCGCTTACTTAGGGGTCCCTGTTCAGGCGCCAGAAGCAAGAGCCCCTCGGGGCTCGCCTCCCCGCCTTACCGGGTCAGTGAAAAAATGATCAGAGTAGTGGTATTTCACCGGAGGCCTGCAAGGCCGGCGTGCCCCCCTCCCCACCCCCTCGCGAGAGGGGGCTGAGGGAAGGGGCGCTGGGGGCCTCCCACTTATTCTACATCTCTCATGTCTCTTCACCGTGCCAGACTAGAGTCAAGCTCAACAGGGTCTTCTTTCCCCGCTGATTCCACCAAGCCCGTTCCCTTGGCTGTGGTTTCGCTGGATAGTAGGTAGGGACAGTGGGAATCTCGTTCATCCATTCATGCGCATCACTAATTAGATGACGAGGCATTTGGCTACCTCCAGCCAGGTTCTGTGTCCATGTTCTCTTGCTAGGTTCTCCAGCCAGGTTCTGTAGCCATGTTCCCTCGCTAGGTTCTCCAGCAGGTTCAGAACAGTAGGTTCTAGTCAGGTTCTCTTGCCATGTTCTATCCAGGTCCAAACCCAGCAGGTCCAGGGGTCCCCAAAGGTGTGGACGGAGTCAGCGAAGAAGGAATGACATGGAGACAGCATTCAGATGATCATCATAGCGAGGTTCTCCAGCCAGGTTCAGTCACCAGGTTCTAGTCAGGTTCTCTTGCCATGTTCTATCCAGGTTCTATAGCCAGGTTCTGTCTCTAGGATCTTCAGCCAGGTTCTGTCTCTAGGTTCTGTGTCTCTAGGTTCTGTATGTCGTTGTCTTGTTACATCTGTATTTATACCAGTTGATTCCAATCCTATCAATCTCTATTCCAAAGGTTAGGGCGTTTTTATCTCCATTCCAGGGAGTAAAGATTATGTAGCTTAAGTGTGATTGTTCGTAGTTAAAGTGATTGATTACCCTCCTGGCACTTAGTTAAGGGGTTTTATTCCCTCCCTAACTTCAGGGAAAAATCCCTACCTGGGGAAACAACCTTTCTCGGAGAGGTGACCTTGGTTAAAACACATAGTGCTAAGGGGAGCAAACATATTAAGAACAGTATGCCATATATGCCAGGTCCCTTGAAACATATGCTGTGCAGATGTTCCTTCCCTGCAGCGACTGTGTCAAGCAGCAAGGATGGACCGGCTTCCGGCACCTGGGGTGCTTGCTTGTGTTGTCCAAGTCTAAGCTCGCGGCACTGGCGCACCCCCGGGAGACGGGACCCGGCGCGGCTCTGTCTCCTCCCTGCAAACTGCACGCACAGCTGCTGCTGGGTGCCCGGCTGTCCTTCACTTTTCGTCTCAGACTTGCCGGTCACTCCTGGTCTCTGGCCGATGTGGGGGGGCATGTTTCTCCCTGAGGAGCCGTCCTGGTCCTGGCCCTGGGCCTCCACTTCCTCAGACCCACCCCCCACCCCCACGCAGGCCCACCTCACAGCAGAGTCTCCCGCCCTCCCCTGCGCTGGCCGCTTTCCAGACGCTCCTTTTCGCTTCCAGAGCCACCATCTTGCTGTGTCCTGCGCCCTTTCGCTCTTCCATGGAGACACCCAGACCTTTCTTTCCTTTGGGTACTTCTGGGGCTTTCTTCAGGTTTCCTTTCAGAGCTGTTTTTCTTTTTTATTTTAAATACATTTTATTGATTTTCTTACAGAGAGGAAGGGAGAGGGATAGAGAGTTAGAAATATCGATGAGAGAGAAACATCAATTAGCTGCCTCCTACACACCCCCAACTGGGGATGTGCCCGCAACCAAGGTACATGCCCTTGACCGGAATCAAACCTGGGACCCTTCAGTCCACAGGCTGACGCTCCATCCACTGAGCCAAACCAGCCAGGGCTAAGCTGTTTTTCTGATTTTGGACCTGGGAGCCAGGCCTCCTGCACCCGCAAGCTGCTGGCTTCCTCTAAAATCGTTTCTCCCTTAGGCCCAGCCCCTCAAGCCCCCCTGGAAAGCTCTGGTCGCTTCCAGTGCCTGTGCGCTTCCTGCTCCTGGCATTTCGGGTAAATGGAGGCAGACAGCCGGGCCTTTGCTCCGCTGCTTCCCTCAGCTCCGTGTTCGTCCTCGCCGCCTGCAGCGTGTCAGCCCTGCACTCCTCTTGGCTGTCACCCACTCCCTGTGGGGACATAGTTCTGGTGTTGACATCTATTTTCTTCTTTGTTGTTTGTTTTAAAATAACTTCTCTAATGTATTGGTGCCTAGTTCCAATAAGCATAAGCCTGATGCTCGAGTAGGCAGGTTCCGGTCTCCTGGCTGTGCACCTGGGGCTCGCAGCTCTGGCGTCACTTCTGAGGAGCTGCCTGTTCCCGGGGCTCCCACCCCCGTGGGGGGGGGGCTGCCAGCCTCTTCCTGTCCTGGGGCGGGTGGTGGTTGGGATCACGCTGCTGCCCGCCCTGCCCCACACGATAGGCCCGGATCCCCCGCTGGGGTGGGTGGCGGCTTGGAATCACTGCCGCCCACCCCGCCCACTCCCACACGGCAGGCCAGGATCTCCCGCTGGGGCGGCCAGCGGCTGGGGATTGCAGTGGGATCTGCCTGCAGTATGCAAATTATCCACCATCTTTGTTGGCAGTTAATTTGCATATCATACTGATTAGCCGATGGGAGGCGTAGGGAAGGTATGGTCAATTACCACGTTTGTCTATTATTAGATAGGATACACACACATACAATTGATTTCAAAGAGAGAAAGGGAGAGGCAGATAGAAACATCGATGACAGAGAATCATTGATCGGCTGCCTCCTGCATGCCCCCTACTGGGGATCCAGCCTACAACTTGGGCATGTACCCTGACCAGTAATCAAACTGTGACTTCCTGATTCCTGGGTCAATGCTCAACCACTGAGCCACACCGGCTGGATTCCACTCAATTTTAAAATGGTTCCCTTCAGCAGAGTGAGATTAGAGGGAGAGGGAAGACAATTTTTCTTTACACAACTCTATTATTGGACTTGTTATAACAAGCCTGCAAAAATCTAAGTACAATTAGAAAGCAAAATGGTTATAACTATAGAAATATTTAGAAACACAGATAGTATCCATGGTTTGATGATACAAAATCATAATGCAAAATATGTATACCATGCTTCTAACTATATTCATTGATCTGCATGTGAGAGAGGACTGGATGGGAGGCCTGCATGGGAATATTCTATCATGAAAATAGTTGTTCAAGTTCATTCATTTTTTCCACAAATGTTTACTGAGCACCTACTATGGGCCAGGCACATGGCCCTGTTCCAAGCACTTGGGAATCAGCAAGAAATCAAACAACCAAATACATATCCCCTAGGGCAGTGATGGCGAACCTTTTGAGCTCGGCGTGTCAGCATTTTGAAAAACCCTAACTTAACTCTGGTGCTGTGTCACATATAGAAATCTTTTGGTATCTGCAACCAAAGTAAAACAAAGACTTATATTTTTGATATTTATGTTATATATTTAAATGCCATTTAACAAATAAAAATAAAAAAAATGAGTTCACGTGTCAGAGGTGTCATAGGTTCGCCATCACTGCCCTAGTGGAAGTTACATTCCAGCAGGGAGAGAGGTAGTTAAGCAAACACAATGGAAGGCCTCATTGAGAAGGTAACATTTGAAAAAAGATTTGAAAGAGGTAAGGGAGGGAGTTACGCAAATATCTGGAGGAGCTTTCTAACCAGAGGGATCAGCCAGTGCAAAGGCCCAGAGGTGAGTTCAAGGAACAGCAATGACAGTGAGGCTGAGACAGGGTTAGCAAGGTGAGAGAAAGAGGTAAGCAGCTAGCTAACTAGTGTTGGGTTCTGTAGACCTCTGTATGAACTTTGGCTTTTTATTGCAAGGGAAGCGGAGAGTCACTGTGGGTTTTGAGCACAGACATTCCAGAATCTCTCTGGCTGCTGTGTGACTGGACCACTGGGGCTGGGGTTGCAGGAGGGCAGAGAGATCTGGTTTTCAGGTGGGGGATGAGGAGGCTGAGGGGATGCTGAGGTGTAGGATCCGAGACATAGTTTTAAGGTAGAGCCATCAGGGTTTCCAGATAGATTGGGTAGAGAATGTGGGAAGGAGGAGTACAAGCATGGCTCATGGGGCTCTGGCCTGAGGGAAGTGGAGTTGCCATGAATTAGGATAAGAAAGACAACGGGGTGGAGTGGGTTTGGAGTTGGGGAAGGATTAGGAACTTACCTGTGGACCTGTTATGTCTGAATGTAGCAGCAATATAAATGTTGTTTGCAGGATGTTTTGAGGAAAGAGTAAAGTAGGGAATATAGAAAGTAGGGACTCTATTCTTGTTCTAAGTAGCCTGGGAATTTAAGCTTTTTCCTCCCCCTCCCCCTCCCCCCCCCCCCTCTCTCTCTCTCCTTTCTTCCTTTCCTTCCAACTTAAGCTTTTTTGTACTTTCCAGTCCTGTGTCAATGCTTACACATATATCTGGACAGACACCAGACTCCAGATAACCCTCTGATAACCCCCTCCAGGTAACCCTCTGATTACCCCCTCCAGGTAACCCTCTGATTACCCCCTCCAGGTAACCCTCTGATTACCCCCTCCAGGTAACCCTCTGATTACCCCCTCCAGGTAACCCTCTGATTACCCCCTCCAGGTAACCCTCTGATTACCCCCTCCAGGTAACCCTCTGATTACCCCCTCCAGGTAACCCTCTGATTACCCGTCCAGCTAACCCTCTGATTACCCCCTCCAGCTAACCCTCTGATTACCCCTCCAGCTAACCCTCTGATTACCCCTCCAGGTAACCCTCTGATTACCCCTCCAGGTAACCCTCTGATTACCCCTCCACCTAACCCTCTGATCACCCCCTCCACCTAACCCTCTGTTTACCCCCTCCAGGTAACCCTCTGATTACCCCCTGAAGGACCCACATATCCAGGTCACCTGACATCTATTATCCAGACCACCGATGTGACCAAACCCCCTGGCGCCCATCCTCTAGACCAGCAGTCACCAACTGGTGGTCCGTGAGGTCCAAAAGGTTGGCGACTGCTGCCTAGACCACCTGGCACCCATCATCCAGCCTGACATCTGACTGACAACCGTCCTGGACCACTCCTTGGGCTAAGAATGCAGGGCTGCCTATTCTCAAGAACGCACTTTTTACTATAAAAGATCTTAACTTTTCTTTCTTCTTCAGAGCACTTCTGGGTTTTTGCATAGCTGTGTTCCCAGTGTGCAAACTAAGATCCTTAGTAAATCTATCATTTATTTTTACCCAAAGCCTCCAGGCTCTGAGTTTGTTCAACGGTTTCTAATGATGATATCTTTCCAAATAAAAAGGTAATTTTAAGACTCCTGACCCAGCAACTATTATATTCCCAGTACTGAAAATATGCAAGTTAAGTCACTTCTAGTAATATAAGAAATCACAGGGATAGAAGATATGCCAGAACACACTAGAGCCAGGCTCGTTTTCAAGGGTGGAGGGAGGTGAGGAGACAGAGGCTGCCAATCTGTCCACAGTCCTGACAAGATTTCACATATCAGGAATGGATGACATATGAAGTCCAGAAACTAGCAGTAGCCCTTTAGGATTCAGTTAGAAGTCAAGCGTGAGACCAATATACAGGATGAGGCAAAAGTAGTTTACAGTTGTTTGTATGGAAAATAACACAATAATAAATAACACAAGAATAAACTATTCCACATACTCAACTGTAAACCTACTTTTGTCCCACCCTGTACATACTAGAAAAACCTAGTGTTGCCCTAGCCGGTGTTGCTCAGTGGTTAGTGTTGACCTGTGCATAAAAGGGTCACAAGTTCAATTCAGTCAAGGGTCAAGGGTATGTACCTGGGTTGTAGGTTTGATCCCGGCCCCAGCCAGGGTGCATGCAGGAGGCAACCAACAGATATGTCTCTCTCACTTCAATGTTTCTCTGTCTCTCTCTCTCTGTCTCGTCCTCCTTCCCTCCCACTCTCTCTAAAAATCAATGGAAAAAATATCAAGGGAGGATTAACCAAAAATGACAAAAAAACCTAGTTTTCCTACCTGTGCACCTTCTTTACTATATGAATATTTCACTTCTGACACCAAAAATGTGGGGTGTCAATCAATTCTCTGTGACACCAGCTGGCTGTCCTACAATTTAACTCGATTCTGACACGATCTACTTGAAACATCTGGCACCAGATCCCACAGGGTAAGGGCTCCGTCCCATGACACTGGCTCCCACTCCCCCGACTTCAGCTGCTAATCCCGAGTAGTAGGTCCCCAGGTTACCCATGACGCCCTCCCCCTTAGACTTGATCATCTGCTGAAACAGCTCACAAAACTCCGTTCACCAAAGGATGGACGCCCGATGAGGAAAGGCACAGGGCGAGGTCCGGGGGTCCCGAGCACGGGCGCATCCTTCCCGGTTGAGCTGGAGGTGCATCGCCCTCCTAGGAAGTTGAAGTGTTCTCGAACTTCGAAGACCTCTGAGCCCCGTACTGCTGGGATTTAATGGAGGCTTCGTCACAACAGGCATGCTTGATCGCTGACTCACTGGCAGCACTTCTCCCTTCTCAGGAGAATGCGGGGGGGGGGGCGGGGAGGGGCTGAAGAGTCCAAGCTTGCATGGTGGCTTGGTCTTTCTGGTGACCAGGCCTCATTCAGAAGCTCATTACAACAACACACTCTTATCACCCAGAACCACAAGAGTTTAAGGAGCGGGTCAGGAACACCAAACATCAAAACAAAAGAGGCTCCTAGTGCTCTTATCACTTAAGAAATTCCAAGGGTGTAGGGTTCTGTGCCAGACACAGGAAGGGTGGGTGAAGGCCAAATACATACTTCTTAAAAGTGTTGAGGTAAGAAAATTGTCCAAACCTGTAAGAATTTTTTATGAGTTTATTTGAGCCAAACTGACAATTGGTGGGAAGCAAAATCTCAACGGATTGAGAAAGTGCTCCTGAAAATGGCGGTTTTACCACTTATTTTATAGATCAGAATCAAAGGGGAAGACATGGGATGGGGTTACATGAAATTCACCGATGACAGATTAGGGAGGTGGGAGAAAGCCAACCAGGGAAATCTCTGGGATTGGATAAAAAGTAAAAGGAACAGACATATCCTTCTTTTACAAAGGCAGGTGTAAGACAGGTAACAGTTAACAATCAACATAAGAATGAGGGATTGCTGGACGGTGTGGCTCAGTGGTTGAGCGTTGACCTATGAAGTAGGAGGTTAGGGATGATTCCCCGTCAGGGCAAGTGCCCGGGTTGTGGGCTTGATCCCCAGTGTGGGGCGTGCAGGAGGCGGCCAATCAATGATTCCCTCTCATCATTGATGTTCTTTTTTATCTCTCTCTCTCCCTCTTTCTTCCTCCCTGAAATCAATAAAAATACATTAAAAAAAGGGGGAGGGGGATTTGTGGTTTCTTGCCCTGGCTCAGGCTTTGAGGGGTGGGGAAAGGAAATTACTTTGATATTCCAAAGGTATGTTATCAGAGATGAAAAAAACAGACAAACACCCAGACAGGCTCAGTTAATGTGAAGACTGACCTTAGTTAGGGGAAAACACCAGCCTAGGACAGTGGTCGGCAAACTGTGGCCCCTTGAGTGTGGCTCTTCCACAAAATACCACGTGCAGGCGCCCACGTACAGTGCGATTGAAACTTCGTGGCCACACTCAAGGGGCCAAAGAGCCGCAGTTTGCCGACCACTGGCCTAGGACATGAGTATGCCACGAACTGCTTTCAGTTAGAAAGTTTTAATTTCTGACCATCCTGCATGGTTACTGTGGGTCTCTGAGTTTGCAGGCCTCCCCTGAAGTTGTCAGGTTTAGTATGTGGCCCCTTTTTCATCCACAAATTCATCACATCACAGAAGATATGCCAAAAGGGTGCTCTAGGTTCCAGTTTTCAAAAAGGATAAAAACAAAAACAAACAACAGCCTGCCTATCCATGGTCCTGGCAAGATTCTAGAGCATGTCATTAAATGGATGATACAATGAAGTCCAAAACTTAGTAACTCCTCTTGGATTCAGTGTTAAGTCAGGGACAAGTCAGCTCAATATATTTAGAAAAAATGCAACCAGGGCATTTTCGGAACTTGTAAGTCTAATTATTAGGGGCAGAAATAGAATAGTGGGATGAGCTATAATTACAAAAAATCTTTTTTTTTTCCTACAAAAAATCTTAATTATGCTCTGTTAACCGTGACTGTTTTGCTCTGATTAGAAAACGCACATTCTAGCCTGGCTGAGCGTTGCACACCCTGGTACATGGGCGCTAACATCGGAATGCAGCCCACCCTCCTCTTCCCGGAGCTGCCTATCATTATGGAAATATTGACCATCTCGCTGAAACAACTTAGTCCCGGAGGTATAATGGTTACAGGCACTCCCAGCCCCATTGCCTGCAGCCATATACTCTGCCTACTTTCCCATGCCCGTAATTCTTGCTTTCACCGAATCTTTGCCCTTCTACCCTATATGAGCAGCTGGCTTATGGGGGGGTGGGGTGACAGAGCAGATTTTGTGGGCGACCTGCTGCTCTCCCTGCTGCCGGCGCTATTGGAATAAACGCTCATGATTCACCCCTGTCTCTGCTTAACTGGCTCAAGCAGGGACAGGCGGCCCGGACCCCTTGTTTTTTGGGGGGGGCGGGGGGAGAGGTTTCTCGGAGGAGACATGTCCCAGGGGGCATGCAACAGGGGCCCCGCCGGCTAGTGTTTCGGACGTGGTCAGCGCCCAGGGAGATCGCGGCCGGCCTGCAGGGCTCTCTAGGCGGGTCGCCGGCCGCAAATCCCTCGGCAGCTCGCAGTGCGCGCGGGGAGAAGGCGCTTGGAGTCCGCTCACCCTTCTCTTTCTCTTTTCATCGCCGAGGAAGGTCCGCGAGGCGCAGCGGGAGAGCAAGGGATGAACAAAAGATAACTTTCCTCTGGCCCTGCCGCAGCTCTCAACACAACCACGGCCGAGCCGGGCCTTAAAGCTTCTGAACCGCTTTCCGCCGGAGACCGCCATCGGGGAGAGGAGCGGCCGGAGGCTTCTCCAGAACCCAGGTCGCCAGGTGATGTTAGGTCAGGGAAAGGGACTTGGCCGCAGCGCGCAGGCCCCGCCCCACTTCCGCCCTCCTCGCCCCGCCCCCGCCCCGCCCACATCCCGCCGAGCCACGCCCGCCGAGCACCAATACTCGCGACAGGCTGAGGCTCGTGACGCATGCGCCCTTCTTCCCGCGCCGCTGGACGCGAAGCCTCCGCCGGCTCTCGCCACACTCTCTGCTCCGCCCCTTCTGGCGCGGCAGCCCCTGAACCCCCCGCTCTGTTCCCTCCCAGTCCCCGCCGCGTCCACACCTGGTCTCCAGTCCTGCGAACAGTGACTGTAGAACCACCTCAGGCCCTGCAGACCCAGGTCTCACGCTCCCGTGCCGGCGGTGGTGACGGCAGGCGCTGTGGGGTAGATAAGGCGGGAAGAGGGGAGGTGGCCGTTGCCTTGGCCTCACTTCCGGAGGACGGGCGGAAGTGGCCGCGGTGGATGGGGAGGGGCGGGGACGAGCGCGAGGGGAGGGCCGGGCCGCCGAGGGTCGAGGGGGTGGGGCCTGGGCCGGCCTTGGGGACCCGGAATGGGGCCTGTTGTCGGACCCGGGGCGGGACGCGGCTTCCTGCCGAGACGGGGCGGGCGGGATCGAGGTAACGACCCAGCGCAGATAGGGCGAGGCTCGGCCCGGCGGTAGAGGGGTGGGGGTCGGTGTGGGGAGGGTCGCTGTCACCCCCTTTCCGACGAACCCAGAGCCCCGCGTTTCGGAGAAGAGAAGTGGGAGGAGTTAAGTTCTAGGCGGCGGGGCACGGGTGGGGGTCATGTGGCCGTCACGCCCCTACAGGAAGGAAATGGGAGTGTGTTTGTGTGCGTGTTGAGGAATAAACTCGGAGGGGAGGGGCGCCGGGTGGGCTCCGGGACCGAGGAGTTGGAACCCCGTGGGTTGCTGCAGGCCGGGGCGGGCCTCGCACACTCCCCGGAGTGGCCCGGGAAGGAGTGGGACAGCGATGAGGAGTTACATCCCCGGCGCAGTTTTGGAAGCAGAGGGGGAGGTGGGGGTGCAGAGTTGCATGTGAGGTGAGGTTGCAGAGTTGCATGTAGGTGAGGTTGCAGAGTTGCATGTAGGTGAGGTTGCAGAGTTGCATGTGAGGTTGCAGAGTTGCATGTGAGGTGAGGTTGCAGAGTTGCATGTAGGTGAGGTTGCAGAGTTGCATGTAGGTGAGGTTGCAGAGTTGCATGTGAGGTTGCAGAGTTGCATGTGAGGTGAGGTTGCAGAGTTGCATGTAGGTGAGGTTGCAGAGTTGCATGTAGGCGAGGTTGCAGAGTGCAAGTGGAAGGTCCGAGTGGATGGAGCTCCGTCGCGGAGAGCGGCGGTTGGAGCGCTGACACCTTGAAGAGCCTGGGAGATGCAGGGCCATCAGTGCAGCACCCACCAGGCAGGACGGGAGGGCAGGCTCTTGTCCACGTTTCTGGGAAGGCAGTCCCCACACGCCCGTCAGTGCTTCTGGCCGCTTTTCAGTTGTGAGAGTAGGTGCCTTAACTTGAGCCATGCCGAGGGGGTGGCAGTGGGGCCGTATTTGAGTGGAGGAGGTATGTTGTGGAGTGTGTGAGGCTGGACTTTTCATGGTAGAGCGTAATCAAGGGCTCTCATTTAGGTGGGAAGCCTTGGGAATCCACTTGGGAGTAGAATAGATTAGAAAGTGTTCTAATGTTTAAATCTTCTGCAGGTTAACGCAGGAGGCAGCCGCCTGGGCCATGCCGGTTCGAAGGCCTGTGTCTTCTCAGGAGCCCCAGCAGGAGACAGAGGGGCCTGTGTTCGCAGTGGATGACTTCCCCTCCCTGAGCCCGAGATGGGATAGTAGCTGGGACCCGCCTACCACCAGGATCTGGGCCTGAGAAGCCAGCTGAATGAAGGGCCATACCAGACGCCTGGGAGGGACACTGACGCCCGCAGTGGGGGGGGAGGGGTCCGGACCTGCCCCTTCCCCCCCAGACTCCTCCCTCTCAGCGGACACTCAGCCATGGACTTTGGTCGCGGATCAGAGGAGAGAAGCTGCGTTTTGTTTGGTGTCTCCGGTTTGGGAGTCTCAGTTTTGGAAATGGAGTGCTGGATGGGGTGTGAGGATCTCCAGGGGAGCAGCTGAGAGAAGAGAAGAAAGGTAAGGCTCCCGTCTGGTTTTCCACTTGTGTGTCTTGCTGCTCCTTTGCAGAAAGTGTGGAGTGGGGCCAGTGTGGGGATGCTGCCGTTCAGGAAGTGCCCTGCTGGGCTGGGCAACAGGAAGCTTCTCCTCCCTCACTCTTGGGTTGCAGGCCTGTTCCAGCTACTCCTCCCAGGGAAGGAGGACCTGTGAGGGGTGGTCAGCAATAGCAATTACGAGGTTAGGCCAAGGAGAACATGAAAAGAATTCAGCCCTCTGAAGGGCGGTTGGCTTAGAGGACCCGTAAGGACCTTTCCAACACGGAGATGGTAGGATTCCAAGTCAGTTGGGGCCAAACTACGAGGCTGGTGTGGATCACCCAGGCAGGGCAGGCTCTTATGTTTGAGGAGCTGAGTAGAACTGCGGTGAGAGTGGGTTGGAGATGGTCTAGGAAACCTCCTAAACTGCCTCTCCTCCTTCCCCTACGAGGGAGTTTAGGCTGTGAAACCTCGTGGAAAGAGCAGAGGAACAGACAGGATTGGGCATCAGTAGCATTTGTGTTCTAGCTCTTGCTCTCTTATTGTACAGCCCTAGATACATATGTTGGTTCATCTCTGCCGTGCCCTCTTCACCTGCAACATGGGAATAACCAGCTTTCCAGGCCCCTCACAGGCTGTTACAAGGAGCAAAGGAAATGATAGGTTTTGACAGGTGTCCAGGGCCATGTACATGTAACACAGTAACACTGACATCGTTTGACATGCTTGTGTAACTGTTACATAGAGAAAAGCTCTGTTCTTTTATTGAATTAGCGTGCTGGCAAAGCCTTAATGGCCTCAATTAAAAGCCTACCCTGAATGTGTCTCATCTTGTTGTTATTAAATACCTGGGGTCATCAAGTTGTGGGAAGGTATTGGGACTTAGATGGAGAGACTCTCGCCCTAGGGGTTCTGTGTGCAAGGCGCCCCTTCAAGAGCGGGGAGGAATTTCCGTCCCAAGGCCTCAGGGCCATGTGTCTGGCTAGGAGATGGAGCTCCATTCTTGGAATGCGCACTGGGCCTTTCCTTGTAGTCTTCTCTCCTGCCCTTGAAGATGACAGTTTTTTCTAACTGCCACCTCTTAGCCCTTTATATTTTCACAGGCTCTGTACCCGCCTACAGAAGACCTGTTCAGAGTTACCTTCTCACCTCCTGCCCGTTCCTTCTTGGGACTCCAGTTTACCTGGGCCAAGATGCGTTTCTCAGTGACAGCAAAGGAGAAAGTATTGGGAGAAAGGAGAGGTGTTGGGAATTTTGATAGACAGTGGGGTATGGTGGCCTGGGTGAGGGGCAGGAAGCTTGGCTTCTAGCATCCCTCTACTAGAGAATCCCTCCATCTAACTATGTAAACACCTGGGCGGGGCTGGCACCATAACAGGGTCGTTTGCAAGCTGAAAATCCTGTACTTATCATTCAGTTTTTACCCCCTCCTTCCTTCCTTGCCTTAGGAGTCCCTAATTTCCCTAATGGCCCGAGGGTGGGGCAGGCAGGTCTGGGTGAAGTCCCTGGTCCTGAGTTGTTCCTTCTTCTGTGGTCTGATGCCTGGGGGAGTTCTCTTTGAGGCCAGGTTTCTACTATAGAAGGTCCAGATTTCAGGGGGGGATGCCACCTCTCCCAGCTTCGCCCAGCAGATTCCTGGTGTCAGTTACTGCTTGGAAATGGGGTCACAGCAATCCCTCGGGTAGACGTGGTTCCCAGGATGCCTCTGTGGCCCTCATCCTCCTGGGAGGCCTGCAAGTACTTCGGCACACGCGGAGTACCATGGAGCTGTGCTGTGTTTACGTAGTGCTTACGTTATATGAGTGTGCAGGCTGTTGTGTTGTGTCAGTTCTTGTCACCACATTGTTGTGAGGAGGAAAGAGAGGGATTATCTCCCTAGTTTGATATGTGAGGGCAAGCTACAGAAGCGCTGAGCAAGAAAGGCTTGCCTGAGAATGGAGTGGCAGGCTGTGGTGGGATGCCCAACACTGTGCTCTTCTGTAGCATCTGACCGGCAAGGGCCATCTGGATTCTGCCGCAAGTCCCCAGGGAGGGGAACTCGGTCATACAGGCTCTCTGGTAAGTGAGCCACATTCCTCTCCCCTGTCATTTCCATAGAAATCACTAGTCCTGCCCTCGGCCTGACCCGTCCACAAGACAGTCCCCTCAAGACAGCCATCGGCCTTCTCACATAGGCGCCAGGAAGGATGCTTAGGCCGATTAGCCAGGACCAGTGACAGATTTGACCAAATGTGTGTTTTAACTGAACTTATTTATATCCGTTTTTCCAAAATGAAAAGTTCCACTTCACACACATTGCTCAATAACGATTGTGTTCATCTTTTCTCCTTTCTTTGATCTTGAGGAGCTGAGTTTCTGGGTCTCCATGGGGAGTGGGAAATGTTGAGAGGAAGGGAGGGGGAAAATAGAAATAAAAGTGATTTAAAACATGTCTTTTACTTCTGATGGTTTCAAGCCAAGATCTGTCTGAAGTTCAGAGCATGAATTCTTCCCAAATTGGAAAAAAATTCAGGTGATCTTGGGCATGATTTGTGGAGGGCAGTTTCCTGGAATAATTTTCACCTCCTTCACCTTACCCCTCTAGTCATCTTTTGGAAGTGGTAGGGTTGAACAGGTTACAGTATTGCCCCTTCTGTGTTCTCTTATCCTATAAGCAGATCCTTCTATTCCTCCCATTTTTACATAATCAATTCTGAGTCTCATCCCTGGAATCAGACTCCTTGTTTCTTCTCTCCTTATTCCCCCAAATCCTTCCCCATGAAACCTCCATCAGCCCCTCCCAATCTTCTAACGGCCTTTTCTGTCTGGGACAGTCCTCTTGCCATTGGCTGGTTTCTACTCAGGTCCTCCTGTGAGCCTTGGCATTTAAACAAAGGACGGTAGTGATGCGGTCTGAGTGTTGGTGCACAGACAGTCCTCCATCCTATTCCCCATTGAACTGCCTTCGATGGAGAAGAATTACTGTTAGAGAGGGGAATCTAACATCTCATGGGTTGGTTGGTCTCCCCACCTTACAGCATCACACTAAGTCCTTTGTCCTGAAGAGTGGTTTTAGCTACTGATATTTTGGATCTACAAACCATTGTTTCCTAACCTTTTACACTTTTAGGAAACTATTGCTTTCCCTCTTGCTCTGACATGGAGTGTGAGTGTGTAGACCTCCCATACCCCTTACAGGAGGAAAAGCTTCGAGAGGGCAGAGGTGCAGATGCTGGCCCCTGGCCGGCACATGAGCATGAGCTCGCCTCTCCCGCTGTAGCCCCCATAGTCAGCGAGGCTGGAGACCGGACACACACAGTCCCGCCTCACAGATGTGTCCGCTCTTCTCTCTGCTCATTCAGGGCTGAGCTCCAGCTATTTCTACCAAGATTCCCTGCTGCCCACGCTGCGCCTGTCAGGCTGGACACAGACATCTCGGAGAGCGCTTGCTGAAAGGGTGCATGAGGACTCCAGCTTTGGAGGCAGGGGTGCCTGCGTCTAAAACTCAGCCAGGTCCCCTCTAGGTCTTATGACCTTCGTCATTTGTCACTTTCACCCTGAGCCTCACACTCCTCATCTGGGGAACAGGATGATAATGCAGAGCTGCTAGGGGGGTTAGAGAGGCTGAGGGAGGGGTCTGGCCTGTGGAGGCCTCTGTGTACTTTGGTTTCAGCACCTCTAGTCCATGTAGGGCCTCTGGGCATGCCCTGCCTTTTGCTTCTTTAGAACCTGCACAATTCATGTTTCATGTAGAAACGAGTTAGCCAGCGAAGTCAGTGAGTAACGAGCACCACAGAGGTCGGCCTGCTCTGCCCGGCGGCCGGACGGAAGCGGAGGGGAGGTGCGGTGCCCGTGCAGGGTGTCCTGAGCACAGGTCAGCGCTGGCCCTCCTCAGGGAAGTCTGCGGAGCAGGCAGTCCTCGCTCCCCACCCTCACGTCTCATGTCAGACACCGGCCGGCAGGCTTTTCTGGATTCTGCCCCCACCCCCTTTCACAGGGCTCTCAACCCTGTGAGTCCTTTCCTCCCTAGGTGGGTGCTGGTTCTACCCTGGGACATGTCCGTCTCTGCTTTCCAAGGAGACTAACCGCTCTCCTTCCCCACCCCCACCCCCACCCTCCATCCCCCACCCCCCACCGCCACCGAAAAGAAAGAGGGAAACGCAGCTGGCCTCCTGCTTTGGGCAACAGGTGTCATGCACCCCTCTTCCCTTTTGGCTCCGGTTCCTCTTCTCACGTTGTACTGGGGCCCCTCTGTTGCCCCTGACTCCTTCCCGGAAGGAGCGTTTGCGGGGTTCGGGAGAGCTGGCCCCCAGACTGTTGGCCTCGAGTGTGGCAAACGCACTCCCCAGGACTGCCCGGTCTCGGGAGGCTCTGCTCCCCAGTCCGGGGCTGGGCAGGGAGAGGCGAGAGGGCGGGCCTGGAGGGTCGGGGTGTCCCGGGGTCGGTAGCGACCGGTGCAGTTGCCGTTGCGAGCGGGAAAGGGCCCGGCGGTCACAGCGCCTCCCGACATCGGGCCCGGGAAACGCGCGGTCAGGCGGGAGGGCGGACGGGCAGGAAGGAGGGGCCTGGGAGTCGGGCGGCCGCCCCGCCCCGGCCCCGCCCCCGGGCAGCCCCGCCCCCGGGGAAGGGCCACGTTGCCCGTCGGCGGCCGGGCAGGCGGAAGGCGCCGGGCGCCAGGCTCGCTCCCCGCAGCCGAGGCGGCCGAGCGGGAACCGGGAAGTTGGGACCTGGTGAGTCGGGGCCGGGAGCCGGCGGCCGCAGCTCGGAGCTGGCGCCGGGGGTGACGGAGTCCGACCGAGGGAGGCCCGCGGGAGGGGAGAGGGCGCCTCGGCTCCGGTCCCGGCTGGAGCGGCGGCCCCTCTCGGAGCCCATCGTGCCCCGACAGCCCCGGGCCGTGAGCCCGCCGGCCGGCCGCCGCCCCTCCCGAGCTGGAAGTCGGCTGTGGCTCCGCCTTGGGAGCGCGGGCCTCCGGCTGCTGGACGCAGGCGGTTGTGCAACTCGGGCGCAGGGCGTCGTGGTGCGGGCGGGAGAGGTGGGGTCGCCGGGGAGGGTTTGGGGAGCCAGATGCGAGGTGGCCTGTCCCCAAACCACCCGGCGTCCTGTCCACAAGTGACAGGGGCTCCTTCTTCTCAGCGGCAAGGAAGACGTAACTTAATGTGAAAATATGTAAATTGGCAAGAAAACTTTTCCTGTTTGCTGCTGGGTGTGGAGTAGGGGCTCCCGGGACGTGCACGGTCCCATCTTGTAAACTGGCGCCGCAGGGACGTGCAGGCCGGTGTGCATCGCCACAGAGCAGCGGGGCGGGCGAGGCTCCACCGGGGTTAACCCTCGCTCCTGTGTGTGTTTACTTAGTCTTTGCTTTAGAACAGCGATGTTCAACCTTTTCCGTCTCACGGCACACAAACCAGTTACCAAACTTTAATGATCTGACAGAAGCGTAGGTATAATTTCGGTTCGTTCACACCGGATGCTGTTATTGTGTTGGCTGTTGTCCTTTCTGTATTTGACAGTCTAAGGAAAAGAGGTTAGTGCCCCTGACTACATAGCGGGATATCGCATGTAAAAATTCTTGCAGCGCACTCCAGGGTATGTAGCCTTTTCTCTGAGATGTCATCCTCCAGGCCCTGCCTCCCAGGGTGAGTCACTGCTGCCCGACCCCATCCTGGAGACCACTGAGCCCGGGTCCCCACCCCTGTGTCCTTGTGCTCACAGTTAGGACGCATTGTCGCGTGTCTCACCTCAGTGGCATATGTGACAGCTTAAACTCATTTTCTCTTCAGCATCAGAGATCAGGGACTCGGATGATCCAGATCAACCCGCTCTCTCTCCACATGAGGGAACCAAGTCACAAGGGGTCAAGTGACTTGCCCGGGTCACCTGTTTGCTGGTGCTGGATTGCCTGAAACCGGGCCTGCATGCTTTTGTGGGGCTAGCCTCATACTTCCCCCTTGCCTTTTCTTTTCCAGGATATAACCTGCACCCTTTCTGTCCTAGGTCTTATTTTCTAAGCCCTTGAATTATTTAGTGTATCTTCTCTGACTCCCTTTCAGTTCTTCCATCCTTCTGAAATTATGGAGCCTGGTATGTGATACAGGAGTCTAGTGGAGGTCTAATATTGAACAAGAAAGTAATTCAGTTAGGTCTTCATTACTTGTGCCATGTTCTCTTGTTTTCTGGATATTTCAGGTAGTGCTTTTTTTTAAAGATATTTTTTATTGATTTCAGAGAGGATGGGAGAGAGAAAGAGAGAGAGAGATAGAAACATCAATGATGAGAGAGTCATTGAGCGGCTGCCTCCTGCATGTCCCCTACTGGGGATTGAGCCCACAACTCAGGCATGTGCCCTTGACTGGAATCGAACCCGGGACCCTTCAGTCCACAGGCTGACACTGTATCCACTGAGCAAAACCGTCTAGGGCTAGGTAGTGCTTTTAAACATACTAAGCAAGGCAGAAATAGAAGGGAAAGTCTGTCAGTATTTCTTCAGCTCCTGTACTTTTAAAAAACTAAATATGACTTCGCCATTATTGCCTACAATGGGAAGTTGACTATCTGGGATTCTCTTGGTATTTAAGAAACATTTTTACCAGTAAGAGGGAACGGGCTGGAGAATGCCATGGAATTCGAGTGTTAGAAAGGGATCTCACAGCTCCAAGGCAGCCCTGCAGATGAAGAAATGGAGATCCACAGGGGATGGTGGGGCTTGCCCAGTGCCTGCTGGGTTTTGGCTGAGGGTTTTATGTATGAAGAAGGCTCCCACTATGGTGCAGGTGTCTTTGTACTTGGTGGTGTGGACAGCTGTATGTCACTTCCCTAAAGAAAAACCGTAGCAAGTCAAAAACAGTTTTGAGTCTGTGCCTTGCAGACAAATGTCATTAATAACAGAACATGAGAGACTCCAGTCAGTGTTCTGGACTGTTGATCTATTTTAGAAAGGAAGGTGTGGCAGATTGTATTTTCCCAGAATGGCACACCCGTAAATATCCCAGTCCACACGTTACAAGCAGACAGTGTCCTCCAGCCACCCGGTGGTGGGTTTGTGGCTCTCCCCCTTTGAATGCGGGCAGGGACTGATTCTCCTGACCTGTGAGTAAGGCAGACGTGCTCCAAGGCTGGATCCTGAAAAGGACACTTAGCTTGCTGTCTTTCTTGGGACTCTCACCTTTGGAACTCAGCCATCATGTTCAGAGGAAGCCTAGGCCACATGGAGAGGCCAGTGGAGGGTTCCAGCCAGTGCTCCAGCTACTGTCTTAGCCAACACCAACATCAATCTGCAGACATGTGAGAATAAGCATTTAGGGGAGCCCATCCCCAGCTTTTGAGTTTTCTAGCGAGGTCTCAGACATTGTCCCACTGTCCAAAGTCCTGACCTCTGGACACTGTGGGAGGGAATACATGATGGCTCTCGTTTTAAGCCAGTACGTGCTTCCATTCAGCAGTAGATATCTAATAAGGAAGGGGATGTGAGTAGACGCAGCCTTCAGAGTTTGGACGTGGGGCCTGAGCGCAGCGGCAGGAAGAACTCTTGCCCATGTCAAGGCTGCATAAATTCTGTTTCACTCATTGTTTCAGGTGCTTTTTGCCTCATAATGAATCATCCCAAAACTCAGTGACTTAAAACAACAGAATCATTTTATTCCTACCTCAGCTACGCTACCTGGTTCTTGCTCCTGGTCTTTGGTGAAGGTGCAGTCAGATGTGGCTGAGCTGGGGTCATCTGAAAGGCTTCCTCATGTCCAGCCAACTGGAATACCTAAGGGTGTCCTGTCCATGTGGCCTGGACTTGCTCTTGCACTGGTGGCTGGAGGGTCCACGAGCAAGCATCTCAGGAGCACCAGGTGGAAACGATTGTCTTTCATGACTAGTTTCAAAGTCACACGTCAAAGGGAGGGAACAGGCCCTCCTCTCCCACCGCTAGACGGAGGGCTGTCCTCATTGACGTGGGACTTGTCATAGTCGTCTTTGGAAAACGCAATCCTTCACTTAGGCTGCTGGTTTGGTCTTGTTGCTCCTTGATTTAGTTAATAATGCAGGCAGTCCTCCTTCTAACTACTTGTATTTTATATGTGTGCCAAGCTGTGATAGGCTTAGAGGTCATAGAGCCCTTTTCCTACGGAGCCAGGGAGGGCACGGCCACAGATTCTATTATAGTGTGGAGGACAAACACAGATGTGGAGAGAGTGTGGTGGGAGTATAGTCATGGGAAGACTTGGCTCTGCCAGGAATGTTACAGAAGGACCAACCTGAACTGGGCTGGAAAAGATGTGTGAGTGCTTGCAAGTGGGGCAGTGGGTAATACTTCAGGATGAGGAACCAGCCAGAGCAAAGACACAGCAGTGCACAAGTATACTTCTGGGGGAAATGAGTAGTAACCTGCTGGAGCCAGAGGATGGGGTTCCCGGGGTAGTGGTTGGAGGTGAGTTTGAAAAGCGATGTTTGAGTCAGTTTGTCGTGAAGACTGTGTGTCATAATATTAAGTTTAAGTTTTATTCTGCAAGCAGTGACAGCCTCATGTTTTGTTGTTGTTAATCCTCATCTGAGAATATTTTTTCATTGATTTTTAGAGAGAGGAAGGGAGGGATAGAGACAGAGAGAAACATAGATGTGAGAGGGACATATTAATTGGTTGCCTCCCACACAAGCCCCCACCAGGGTCAGGGTTCAAGCCTGCAGCTGAGGTACATGCCCTTGATGGGAATCAAACCTGGGGCCCTTCAATTCAAGGGCCAGTGCTCTGTCCACTGAGTCAAACCAGCCAGACAGCCTTGTGACTTTCAAGATAGGTCAGTGTGTGACCAGGCTGCACGGTAGAAAGGATATTTGGCCATAACCGGTTTGGCTTAGTGGAGAGAGTGTCAGCCTGCGGACTGAAGGGTCCCAGGTTCAATTCCGGTCAAGGGCATGTACCTTGGTTGCGGGCACATCCCTAGTAGGTGGTGTGCAGGAGACAGCTGATCGATGTTTCTCTCGATTTTCTAACTCTCTATCCCTCTCCCTTCCTCTCTGTAAAAAATCAATAAAATATATTTTAAAAAAAGAAGGATGTTTGTCCTCTGGGGACTTTGCTTAGAGGGAAGCAAGGTTAGTGATAGACAGGCCAGCTGAGAGGCCCCATCACTAATTCAGGCTTAAAATAGTATTTTATGCCCTAGCCAGTTTGGCTCATTGGCTAGAGCATCGGCCCGCGGACTGAATTGTCCCAGGGTTGATTCTGGTCAAGGGCATGTACCTTGGTTGCAGGCTTGATCCCTGGCCCAGGTCAGGGCAACCAATCAACGTGTCTCTCTCACATCGATGTTTCTCTCTCTGTCTCTCTTGCTCCCTTCCACTCTGTCTAAAACTCAGTGGAAAAATCCTTGGGTGAGGGTTAACAACAACCAAAAATAATATCTATATATAAAGAGCCAGGGGCTGTCACATCCAAAACAACCAAACGGACGACCGAACAGGCTGAGTGGGGCAACAAGGTCGGCAGGGGGTGCAGTGAGGGGCGACCAAACGACTGAACAGCAGGCTGCGTGGGGTGACCAGGCCAGCGGGGGGTGGGGGAGTCACTGAGGGACGACCAGGCCGGCAGGGGGCGCAGTTGGCAGCAACCAGGCTAGTAGGGGGAGCAGTGAGGGGCAACCAGGCCAGTGGGGGGGGGAGTTCTTTTTAAAATCCAAAAAATTTTAGCCCTAGTCGCTTAGGCTCAGTGGATAGAGCATCGGCCTGTGGACTGCAAGGTCCTGGGTTCAATTCCAGTCAAGGGCACATGCCCAGATTGCTGGCTCAAATCCCCAGTAGGGGACATGCAGGAGGCAGCCAATCAATGATTCTCTCTCATCATTGATGTTTCTGTCTCTCTCCCCCTCTCCCTTCCCCTCTGAAATCATAAAAATATATTTAAAATATATATATATGTATATATATATACATATATATATATATATATATGTATATATATATATCCATCCATCCCATATGCTATTGCACCATGGCCCTGCTGTGTTTGCATATCAATTTAATAAACTCATTTAAAAATAAATAAAGTAAAATAAAATCCAAAATATTTTAAAAACCAGGCTGGCAGGGGGGCCAGTTAGGGGCAATCAGACAGGCAGGCTGGTGAGCAGTTAGGAGCCAGCTGTCCTGGATTGTGAGAGGGATGTCCCGGATTGGAGAGGGTGCAGGCTAGGCTGGGGGGACCCCCCCACCTGCACGAATTTTGTGCACTGAGCCTCTAGTCTATATATATAAAAACCTAAGTGACCATTATGACTGGACAACTGGCCCGTAGCTATGACACGCACTGACCACTAGGGGGCAGACGCTCAACTCAGGAGCTGCCCTGGTGGTCAGTGCTCCCCCACTGAGCGAGATGGCCCGATCACCCCGATCGCTGGCCAGGCTGAGGGACCCCACCCTTGCACAAATTTGTGCACCGGGCCTCTAGTTTTATAATAAGGAAAAACTGTTCAGATTAAAGGGTTTGAGGCCTTCAAATGGGATAATGGCAGTGAGTAACTGTCTTTCATTTTCATAATTCTGAAATTCTTGTGGCTGGATGTGTTTCAGAATTTAGAATTTTTTGGATTTTAAAAAGATGATCTGAGCCCTACCCAGTTTGGCTCAGTGGATAGAGCATCAGCCTGCGGACTGAAGAATCCCAGGTTTGATTCCGGTCAAGGGCACATACCCAGGTTGCTGGCTCACTCCTCAGTAGGGGTGTGCAGGAGGCAGCCAATCAATGATTCTCTGTCATCATTAATGTTTCTGTCTCTCCTCTCTGAAATCAATAAAAATATATTTTAAACAAAAGATGATCTGAGAACCATATGATTTCACTTATATGTGGGATATAAAACTGAAACTCAGACATAAACAACAGTGTGGTGGTTGCCAGTGACAAGTGAGTGACATATGATTTGACTTTGGGTGATGGACACGTAGTATAATATATAGATCTTGTATCAGAAATTTACACCTGAAACCTATATGATCCTATTAACCAATGTCACCTCCATATATGTATGTAAATAAATAAATAAGTAACGATCTGGTGCATAAATGATGTAGTGTAAGGTCTGGAGCAGCACACCATAATCCAACATATTTATTTCTGTAGCAAAATGTATGGCTAGTTACACTAAGTGGGATAAATAAAGACTATAAATAGCCTCACATTAGATTAGATCAGATTTCACCAAATGAGGGTAAGTTGGATTTTACTGCCAAATGAGTGTAGAAAACTTCTGTTTTTTAGCTCTTTGTGGACTTGGGAATTGCCGTTAAGGGATTGTGGGTGTGTAGCCAGTTTTTAGGTCACAGCAAATCTCTTGAATGTTGAGGATCCCAGCACAGCAGTTTGGCACACTGAGGCAGCTGATCCTCATCCCCAAGTAGCTTGTAGCTGAGAGATTTGACAGATGTTGAGCAAGAGGTGCTGGTGCTGATAGTTTGAAGGGGAGGTGGAGCTCCCCTAGTCTTTAGACATCAGGAAAGTTGTCCTGGTAGATATACTGGTCAGAGTGTACCAGTATAGGAAGACAAGGAAGAGCAGGTCAGGCATCAGGCACATTCAGAGGCCCTGAGGTGGGCTGGCGTGTTTGGGGCCTGGAAGGAAACTAGTAAGAGTGGAGCAAAGCGAGCCAGCAGAAAGGGGACAAATGAGTGACTGGCTAGTGTGTATATTGTCATGTGCCAGGCACTGTTCTAAACACCTGATGTGGATTATCTCACCCAGTCCTCACAGCATCCAATGGGGTATTTGATGAAGTGAGAAAATTGAGTCTCAGGGATGTGAGGAGATGTGGGGTGATGCCAGGCATGGCCCCAGGCTCTGCGGCTTGCCCTTGTTACTCCCATGTCTTCCTGATGGTAGGACTCAGGGCAGTGCTTCCTGGAGGAGTATGTGGGCTCTGCTGGCCCAAAGGGCTGGCTCATCTCTAGGGCACAGCCGGCTGTTGGAAGCGCATGGACTCACGTTTGTGCATGCACCGGGACCAGAGAGTGGACAGTCTTGCTCTGGAGAATGTGTGGACAGCAGTAGGAGACGGCACTGGGACTCGAACAGCCTGTGTGGGGAAGCTGTGGGCTCGGGGAACGGGTGTGTTGTGTTCTTCTATGGCAAGAGGAACAAGTTCTCTTTGGGAAGTTAGAGAAAAGGGTCATGGGTTGTGAACAAGGGCCAGAGTGCTAAGGCGGAGGCCTGCCTGTACTGTGGCAGCTGTTTCCTGTTGGCCATGGGGCCACTGTCATGTTTACAGACTGGCTAAGAATCCAGTCTGCTGAGGGCCTTCAGAAATTGCTTTGATCTGCATGATGAAGGCTCAGACATGGACCACATCCTGAGGGGGAGTGAGGAAGACACTGGAAAGCCTGATTGGCATATGGTCACTGATAAGGTAGGAAGTTAAAGACACCGTAAAACGGAAATAGACTTGAGGTTTCTGAGAAGGCTGGGGGTGTGGAGCCGCAGGTGGGTGGTTTCTGGGAGGAAAGACAGGTGGTTCGGTGCTGGCAGGCACTGAGGGCGTCTCCAGGTCCCTTCAGACCAGCCCCTTCAGGACCAGCCCCTCTGAGACTGTGCCTGCTTGCGAGCCCAGGAGCCCAGAGATCGCATCTGGACCAAGGTTTTGACCAGGATTAGAGAACTGGGCTGTGAGGCAGAGGGTATCTGGCAGAGAAGCTGGCATAGGAGGGCACATACCTGACTGTTTGGGGTGTAAAGGGGCAAGACCAGAGGCAGGAAGGTGAACAAGAGAGATCACGTGGTCAGGAATGGCTGCTGTCCAGGAGTTGGAGGGTTTAGTACAGGGGTCCTCAAACTATGGCCCGCGGGCCACATGCAAATACAAATATTGTATTTGTTCCCGTTTTGTTTTTTTACTTCAAAATAAGGTATGTGCAGTGTACATAGAAATTTGTTCATAGTTTTTTTTTTAAACTGTAATCCGGCCCTCCAACGGTCTGAGGGACAGTGAACTGGCCCCCTGTTTAAAAAGTTTGAGGCCGAAACCGGTTTGGCTTAGTGGATAGAGCGTCGGCCTGTGGACTGAAAGGTCCCAGGTTCGATTCCGGTCAAGGGCATGTACCTGGGTTTCGGGCACATCCCCAGTGGGGAGTGTGCAGGAGGCAGCTGATCGATGTTTCTCTCTCATCGATGTTTCTGGCTCTCTATCTCTCTCCCTTCCTCTCTGTAAAAAGTTCAATAAAATATATTTAAAAAAAAAAAGTTTGAGGACCCCTGGTTTAGTAGATCCTTTCAAGTGTGGCGAGCCAGCACGGCCATGGCATACTCAGCCCCAGGGCGCCTTATGTGCCATGTCAGCTCAGCCTGGTTCAGTGACCCTGAGTGGGGGCGGGGGCGCGGTGAAGGATGGAGAAAAGACAGACAAGAGAATAAAAGCGGGGTCTGGGTGGGACACTGCTCCTGGATGGAGAGACAGTGCCACGGACTACAAGCCCTGTCTTTATTTTATAGCCACATTCCACGAGGCAAAGTAAGGGCGTGGTCAAGATGTTTACAGCATTCTTGTGGGTTTCGATCCTACTCAATTACATGCACCTGAACTCTATCAAGCCCATATCACTCAGGCACGTGGGGCCACGTGTTCAGACCATAGGTTCAAGCTTACAACTATAGCTGTTGGCTATAATTGTGCTGGGAGGACTTGCACGTGGCAATGAGAGGACTGTGCCCTCTCATTAGTCTGAGGCTTGAACCTGTCCAAACACTGTCCAAACACTGTAGCCGCTCTCCACATTCAAGTCATGGGATCTGGCAGAGTGAGGGGTTAGTGGGACTCTGCTTGTTTCTTGTTGGGTGTGTGTCCCAGTCCCTTTCCCGAGCCTGGTAGACAGCAGGTGTGTGTTGCATGTCGTTGAGTGATTGAGGAATTCAGGACACAGGGATTATCCCATCGCCCTTAACTGCTGTGCCAGGGGTGGGCAAAAGCAGGTTTACAATTGTTTGTTTGGAAAATACAACAATTAGTAAAGAATAAAAGAATAAACTCTGTGCTTTTTAATCCTCACAATTATAAACCTACTGTTGCCTACCCCGTATTCCAATTTTGTCATTTGACCCAAACATGTCATTAAAAAAAACACTCACAGTTTAATTGAGGTGTAATTGACATAGAGTAAACTGCACGTGCATATTTAAAAAGTACAATGTGATAAGTGTGAAGCTCTTGTCACATATCCACCCTCCAATTTCCTCATGCGCCTTTGTTAGACCTCCCCCGCTGTTCTCACTGCCCCCATCCCTAGGCAACCACCGATTTTCTTTCTGTCTTTATAGATTACTTTGTATTTTTTGAGATTTATATAAGTGGATTCATAGTGTATGTACTTTTTTTTGGTCTTTCACGTCTTGCTTAATTACTTGAGATTCATCCATGTATTGTGTATATCAGTAGCTTCTTCCTTTTTATTGCTAAATATTATTCCATTGTATGGGTAAATCACAATTTGTTTTTTCATAGTGCCTTGTTTATGGATTTTTGGGTTGTTTCCAGATTTTGGCGATTATGAATAAAGCTGCTATAAACATTCCATATAGGTTTTGTATGGGCATATGTTTTCATTTCTCTTGGATATATATCTAGGAGTGGACTTGCTGGGTCATAATGTTAATTCTCTGTTTAGCATTTTGACAAACTGACAAACTGCTATAAAAGGATATTAGTTTCATACCTCAAACTGTATACAAAAATTAACTCAAAATGAATCATGAACCTAAATGTTAAACCTAAAACTATAAAATTAAAAAAGAAAACAGGGAAAAGTCTTTGTGACTTTAGGTTAGGCAGAGATTTTAGATACAATGCATGATCCATAAAAGAAAAAGCCCCTAATAGTTGGACATCATCAAAGTTAAGAATTTCCTTTCTCTGTTGACACTTAGGATGGAAGGACAAGTTTCTGCATTTGTATCAGTCGGATGGGTGAGGAATGTTATCTCAATTAGTTTTAATTTACATATTTATAATATTTTATTGATTTTTTACAGAGAGGAAGGGAGAGGGATAGAGAGTTAGAAACATCAATGAGAGAGAAACATTAATCAGCTGCCTCCTGCACAACCTCTTCTGGGTTTGTGCCAGCAACCAAGGTACATGCCCTTGACCAGAATCGAACCTAGGACCCTTCAGTCTGCAGGCTGATGCTCTATCCACTGAGCCAAACCGGTCAGGGCTACATTTTTCTTATTATGGATCATCTTTTCATATGTCTAAAGACCATTTTAGTGTTTTTGCCCTTGTCTTTTAGACAAATATTTTTGACCATTTTTGCTTTCAGGTGTTTAAGTTTTTGCCTATAAGGTATTGGTTCTTTATGACGTATATTGCAAATATTCTCTTCTAGTTTGTCATTTGACTTTTTACTTTGCTTATGTGTGTTTTTTTTTGAGGATATTTTTCATTGATTTGAGAGAAAGAGAGGGAGACATAGAGACATAGGTATCAATATGAGAGAGAAACATCAATTGGTTGCCTACTGCACCTGCCCTGACCAGGAATTGAACCCGCACCCTTTGGTGTACAGGATGACGCTCTAACCCACCGAGCCACACTGGTTTATGTGTTTTTAGCCGTGCAAAAGTATTTTATTTATTATTGTATCAGGATTTTGACTCATTTAGAAAGCCTTTCCCTATACCCAAGTTATAGAGGTTTTGATCCATGTTTTCTTCTAGCACTTTATTTTTAATGTTACTTTTAATTGATTTTAAAAATATATTTGTATTGATTTCAGAGAGTAAGGGAGAGGGAGAAAGAGATAGAAATATCAATGACGAGAGAGAATTGGCTGCCTCCTGCATGCCCCCTACTGGGGATCAAGTCCATAACCCGGGCATGAGCCCTGACTGGGAATCGAATTGTGACTTCCGGTTCATGGATTGATGCTCATCAACCAGAGCCACACCAGCTGGGCTATAGTTGTGTGTGTGTGTGTGTGTGTGTGTGTATATATATATATATATATATATATATATATATATATATTTAAAATCTCTGAGCTACTTGGAAGTTATTCTTGTGTACAGATCTAATTTTATTTTTTCCAAATAGCTATATAGTTGTTATTAGGAATAAGACCATATTTTGCCCCAGGATTTCTAAACATTAGATTTCTATGTGTAGTTGGGTCTATTTCTGGAGTTTAAATTCTATTCCATTGAGGGGAGAAACCAAGATGGCAGCATAGGTAAACACCTGAACTTGCTGCCACGCACAACCACATTAAAACTACAACTAAAAGACAAAACGAATATCATCCAGAACCAGGGGAAGGCTGGCTGAGTGGAAATTCTATAACTAGAAGGAAAGAGAAAAGCGCATTGAGTCCTTCCTGTAGGAAGTGCAGAGGTGTGGAAGTGTGGAGGTATGGAGGCCCTTTCGAAAGGGGCTGGCAGCTGGGTATGCTGTTGTCTTTTTCAATTGGGAGGGTGATACAAGCTCCCGACTGCTCTGAACTCCAGTTCTGGGTGAGAATCTGGGGACCCAGACTCATACCGAGAGAAACTGGACTGTCTAGCATTGGGTCAGAACTTGAGGGCGTCTTTCTCGCAGAGGTGCTTGCAGCGATCATTGTTCCTGCACAGGGCCGCGGGACACAAAGACCCAGGGATCTATGGGGGAGGGCTGACTAGCAACCATTGCTGTTTGCTCCTCCCTGGTGATTCCCTGAGACCCTGCCCCACCCAATTTACAACCCCACCCAAGCTGTGTGTAGAGGCTTTTGCATACGAATGGCCTGGCCTTTCTCCCCCTAAAAACCTGTCAAACTGCAGCTGGGTCAGAGAACCCAGAGCTTTCAAAAGAAGGCCTAAGGCTAGTCAGCAGCCTGCATTGCTTCACAGCTGGGCCTCATCTGGGCACCTTCAAACCCCAAACAAAGAGGAGGAATCTGCAGATCTCTCTGTAGCTCCTGCTGGGTGGCTTCAGGCAGTGGCTGACTTTGCACCTCCTTGGAGATCCAAGAGCCAGTGTACCCAGTGGTCAGAGTGAGACCATCCAGATTACAACTCTTCACATCCATGAGACACACTAAGGGGGCAGACTCAGTGAGCTCCAGAGTCCCACTGAAGCAAGTCCTGCCCCATAATGGTGTCTCCAGCACAGAAGTTCTCCCATTGTAGACACAACTGGTCCTCACAGCCTGTTGGCCTGGAGGTCAATTCTTTCCAGTGATACCAGCAACAATCAGGCTTAACTACAACAAGACTGTGCACACAGCCCACAAAGGGGTGCACCAAGAGTGTCCACCTCAGGTAATTAATGAGTTTGCTGACCACTGGACTAGAGGATCCCAAGAATCAAGTCAAAGATTTGAAATACGAAGAAGCAAAAAACACCCAACTGGAAAAGCAAAAGGAAAAAAGAATCCAAAAATATGAAGATAGTGTAAGGAGCCTCTAGGACAACTTCAAGTGTGCCAACATCCAAATTATGGTGGTGCCAGAAGAACAGAGAGAGCAAGATATTGAAAACCTATTTGAAGAAATAATGACAGAAAACTTACCCTACCTGGTGAAAGACATAGACTTACAAGTCCAGGAAGCACAGAGAACCCTAAACAAAAGGAATCCAAAGAGGACCACACCAAGAGACATCATAATTAAAATGCCTAGGGCAAAAGACAGAGAATATTAGCAGCAAGAGAAAAATAGTTAGTTACCTACAAGGGAGTACCCATACGACTGTCAGCTGATTTCTCAACAGAAACTATGCAGGCCAGAAGGGAGTGGCAAGAAATATTCAAAGTGATGAATAGCAAGAACCTACAACCAAGATTACTCTACCCAGAAAAGCTATCTGTTAGAATTGAAGGTCAGATAAAGAGCTTCACAGATAAGAAAAAGCTAAAGGAGTTCATCAGCACCAAACCAGGATTATATGAAATGCTGAAGGGTATTCTTTAAGAAGAGGAAGAAGAAGAAAAGGTAAAGATAAAAATTATGAACAACAAAGTGACAGCAAATACATATCTATCAACAAGTGAATCTAAAATCAAGTGAATAAAAAATCTGATGAACAGAATAAAGTGGTGAATAGAATATAATCAGGGGCATAGAAAGGGAGTGGACTGACAATTCTCTGGAGGAAGGGGGTGTGGGAAGAGACTGGACAAAAATCATACACCAATGGACGAGGACAGTGGGGAGGGTAAGGGCAGGAGGTGGGGTGGGAACTGGGTGGAGGGGAGCTATGGGGGGGAAAAGAAGAACAACTAATAATCTGAACAATAAAGATTTATTAAAAATAAAAAAAATTCTATTCCCTTGAATGATCTGTTTATTACATACCAGAGCTATGTAGTTCCTTTGTTTTGTTATTAATCCTCACCAGAGGATATTTTTTACATTGATATTTAGAGAGAGTTTAAGGGAAGGGGGCGGAGGGAGAGAGAGAGAGAGAAACATTGATATGAGAGAGACACATCAATTGGTTGCGTCCCACACCCGCCACAACCAGGGTCCAGGGATCGAACCTGCAACCCAGGTACGTGCCCTTGATTAGACATCGAACCCACCACCCTTCAGTGCGCAGGCCAACGTTTTAAAAAATCTAACCACTGAACATACAGGCCAAAGCAGTGCTAAATCGCTTTAGTGATAGAGGCTTTGTAATGTATAGTATTTTACTATCTGTTACAGTGAGTCCCTTTCCTACTTGCTTGCATTATTTTTCTAGATATTGTTGCAGGTTAATTTTTTCATGTGAACTTTACCAGGAGTATCGGTTAATAATGCGGATTTTGTAATCAAAGAAAACAATAATTTCAAGAGAAACATCAAAAGTGCTTTATTCAAAGTAATGTCCATCGCTAGCTACACATTTCCTCCATCTTTCAGGTAATTTGTGGGTACCGTCTCAATAGAACTTTCTTGTTTTGAGGAAAACCATTCAGAAACCCAATTCCACTTCTTCGTATGTTCTGAAGTGCTGCTCAGAAAGTGCTTGTGCCATTGATCGGAACAAGTGGTCATCTGAAGGAGCAAGGTCTGGTGAATACGGCGGGTGGGTTCGTACTTCCCAGGCAAGATCTTTTAACGTACCTTTAACTAGTTTTGAAGTGTGTGATGGTGCGTCATCATGAAGCAAAATTACTTTGCTGTGTCTTCTGGCACATTTTGGTCATTTCACAATCAAAGCGTGGTTCAAATTGATTATTTGTTGCCGGTATCGATCAGTATTAACGGTTTCACCTGGTTTTAGAAGCTCATAATCCGCCAGACCTTCCTGATCCCACCAAACACAGAGCATTGTCTTCTTTCCGAAGCGATTTGGCCTTGAAGTCGATGTTGATGGTTGACCTGGATCAACCCATGATTTTGTGCCTTTGTGATTCTCAAAATAAATCCACTTTTCATCGCCAGTCACAATTTGATGCAAAAAAGCCTTTCTTTCGTGCCATTGAAGCAACATTTTACTGATGACTTTTCAGTTTTTCCATTTGTCTTTCGTTCAGTTGATGTGGCACCCAGTTTCCTTCCTTTACAATCTTCCCCATTGCTTGTAAACGATCAGAAATTGTTTGCTGAGCAACGTTTAATCTTTCTGCAAGTTGTTTTTGAGTTTGACATGCACCTTCATTCAATAATGCTTGTAATTGTTGGTCTTCAAACTTTTTCAGTTGACCTGGACGGTCCTTGTCTTTCACGTCGAAATCATCCCTTTTAAAGCGTTTAAACCAGTGTTCACAAGTATCTTGAGATGGAGCATGTTCACCATAAGCTTCCTGAAGTATATGATAACTTTTTCTTCAAAATAAAGTAATGTATTAAAACTTCCCACAAATGCTGTTTTTTGGCATGAAATTCGACATTTTTAAGTGTAAAAATATCTATGATGTTAACACCTTCAGAAAATTTGACATACGAAGTTTTGAAGCTTGCTGTCAATGCAGCAAAATAGCATACACATCAAATCGCATATATTTCAACATAGTATGTGTAACTCCATCTATTGAAAAAAATCCGCATTATTAACCAGTACACCTAGTAGTGTCTGTCTGTCTAGCTCTGTAGAAAGGTATCTTTATTGAGAATTTTTATTATGCTGAGATGTCCTATTCAAGAACAAGGGATTTTTAAGTCTTTTGTGTCTTTTAGGAGATACAGTTTTTTCATATAAGTTTTGAATATTCCTTGTTAAGTTTATTCCTAAACAGTTTATTTTCTTCATGGCTATTGAAATAGGGTTTTCTCATGTATTGTTTCTCCTAATGAGTTATTTGTCGGTATGGAGGCTATTGGTTTTTGCGTGTTCATTTTTTTTAAAAAATATATTTTATTGATTTTTTACAGAGAGGAAGGGAGAGAGATAGAGAGCTAGAAACATCGATGAGAGAGACATCGATCGGCTGCCTCCTGCACATCTCCCACTGGGGATGTGCCCGCAACCCAGGTACATGCCCTTGACCGGAATCGAACCTGGGACCTTTCAGTCCGCAAGCCGACGCTCTCTCCACTGAGCCAAACCGGTTTCAGCTTGTTAATTTTTATAAAGTGAAACCTTGGTCATGTCTTTGATTGTTTGGGTTGGTTTTATCATTGATTCTTGTAGAATTTTCCAGGCATATTCTCACAGAATCAGCAAATAAGGATAGTTTGCCTCTTTCTCACATCTTCACTGTTAATTCTGTTCTGTGTTCCAGTTGCACTGGCTGATCCCTCCAACAGAATGTTAAATAGCCATGTAGATCGCATGTGCTTGGCATTGCTGGTGGGAATGCCTCCAGTCTTCCTTACTGAACAAGGTGCTGGCTTTAGTCCTGAAGTGTGATATTTGACTTTGATTAATTCAGTAGTCTTTGGGCATTTTGATTTATAATGGGAGGCAGCTGGTCCCATCCATCTTCCCCCTGAGCTCTGGCTAGAAGATGGGAAATGAAAATCTGTCAGGTAGGGAAGGGAGAGGTGGGGTTCCTTTGCTTCTTTTCTTCCACCAACATCACTTTACCCTTCAAACATATACAGGTATTGCTTTTCTGAGGACCACGAACTCATTTAAAATATATGTATATAATAAAAGTGTAATATGCTAATTAGACCGGACGTCCTTCCGGACAAAGCCCGGGCTGCGAGGGAAGCCCGAGTCCTGGGTGCCTGCTGGAAGCCGGAGGGAAGCGTGGGTCCCAGGTGCCAGAGGGAAGTTGGTGCTGGCAGCCCGGAGAAGGCCTACTCTTGCACAATTTTCGTGCATTGGGCCTTTAGTGTGTGTGTGTGTGTGTGTGTGTGTGTGTGTGTGTGTGTGTATTTTTTATTGATTGATTTCAGAGAAGAATGGAGAGGGAGAGGGAGATAGAAACACCAATGATGGGAGAGAATCACTGACTGGCTGCCTCCTGCAACCTGGGCATATGTCCTGACCAGGAATTGAGCCATGTCCTCCTGGTTTATAGGTCGACGCTCAACCACTGAGCCACCATGACTGGGCCAAACTCATCCTCGAATGGGGAAGCATGTTGTCCCAGTCCTATTCTCTTATTCAGATGACCACCCAGATTAGGGGATGGGCAGTTCTTTTCTAAGAGAGCCCTGGAATGCCTGCCTCCTGTACTTTTCACTTGTTCCTGGAATACCCTTCACCCCACCCCATGCTGCCACATGCCTTTGTGATGATGGCTGCTGTTCTCTGTTCTCTCCCTAGGTGCATGGCTACTTCCTAATCCCAAAGCCCAGAGGACACATCCCTAGAACTGTGCGGGTGAGGCCGGCCAGCAGGGCAGCTTGAGCGCCCCTCTCGTGGCTCCCCGCGGGGGCCAGGATGCTGAAGAAGCAGTCTGCAGGTCTTGTGCTGTGGGGCGCCATCCTCTTTGTGGCCTGGAACGCCCTGCTGCTGCTCTTCTTCTGGACGCGCCCTGTGCCCAGCAGGCTGCCCTCAGACAGCGCTCTGGATGACGACCCCACCAGGCTCACCCGCGAGGTGATCCGCCTGGCCGAGGACACCGAGGTGGAGCTGGAGCGGCAGCGGGGGCTGCTGCAGCAGATCTGGGAGTACTCTGTGCGGCGGGGCCAGCGGTGGAGGGTGCCCACTGCTGTCCCACCCGTGCCGCCACGAGGGCCTGTGACCTTGCCGCCAGCTGTGATCCCCGTCCTGGTCATCGCCTGTGACCGCAGCACTGTCCGGCGCTGTCTGGACAAGCTGCTGCACTACCGGCCCTCAGCCGAGCGCTTCCCCATCATCGTCAGCCAGGACTGTGGGCACGAGGAGACAGCTCAGGTGATCGCCTCCTATGGCAGCGCCATTACACACATCCGACAGCCCGACCTGAGTGCTATTGCGGTGCCACCCGACCACCGCAAGTTCCAGGGCTACTACAAGATCGCGCGCCACTACCGCTGGGCCCTGGGCCAGATCTTCCACAAGTTCAAGTTCCCTGCGGTGGTGGTGGTGGAGGATGACCTGGAGGTGGCCCCAGACTTCTTCGAGTACTTCCAGGCCACATACCCGCTGCTGAGGGCCGACCCCTCCCTTTGGTGTGTGTCTGCCTGGAACGACAACGGCAAGGAGCAGATGGTGGACTCGAGCAAGCCAGAGCTGCTCTACCGCACCGACTTCTTCCCCGGCCTGGGCTGGCTGCTGTTGGCCGAGCTGTGGGCCGAGCTGGAGCCCAAGTGGCCCAAGGCTTTCTGGGATGACTGGATGCGGCGGCCTGAGCAGCGGCAGGGCCGGGCCTGCCTGCGGCCCGAGATCTCCAGAACCATGACCTTCGGCCGCAAGGGTGTGAGCCATGGGCAGTTTTTTGACCAGCATCTCAAGTTCATCAAGCTGAACCAGCACTTTGTGCCCTTCACCCAGCTGAACCTGTCGTACCTGCGCCAGGAGGCCTATGACAGGGATTTCCTTGCCCGCGTCTATGGCGCCCCTCTGTTGCAGGTGGAGAAAGTGAGGACCAGTGAGCGGAATGAACTGGGGGAGGTGCGGGTGCAGTACACCAGCAGGGACAGCTTCAAAGCCTTCGCCAAGGCCCTAGGAGTCATGGATGACCTCAAGTCGGGGGTCCCCAGGGCCGGTTACAGGGGCATCGTCAGCTTTCTGTTCAGGGGCCGCCGTGTCCACCTGGCGCCCCCGCAAACCTGGGAGGGCTACGATCCCAGCTGGAATTAGTGCTGCCTGTCTCTCCCGGCCCCTTCCCTGCCACGGCACATGCTGAGACAGACTGCAGTCCTGGCTGCACCCTCCTCTCTGTGTCTCTCCTTGGGTCCATTTATCTTTTTATTTTATTTTATTTTTGAGTGGCATTCGAGTGCACAAATGAGAAGGTGAAGATGACTTGCCCATTGAGAGGTTCAAATCAGGGGAAACTTTCTGGGGTACGTTGGGGGATATTGAGCAAGAAGCCACTGTGTGGTAGGCAGAGACGGCTTGTTGGGGCCACATGCTTTCATGTGCCAATTTTTCTCCTAGGGCATCTGCAGAGAGGCTGGCAACTTGAGTTCTCTTGCCCAGGCCGCTTTTCCCTGTCCTGGCTCTCACAGCCAGGTATGGGCCCTTCTCTTGGGCCTGACCCCGCCCCCATTTGGAGGGGGAGCTGGGTCCGGTGAGAAGAGAACAGACAGATTTGTGGCCAGAACGAGACCAAGCAAAGGAGTTTCGTCATCTAGGTCTGGGCGGAGTTTGTTAGGTTGTCAGGGTTTATGCCTCCCGCCTATTTCCCCCTCTTTTCCTCTCTCCTTGTCACAGCTCTTCTTTCCCTGCAGCCTAGCAGTTATGATTCCAAGATGGAAAATTGAAGGGGAAAGTAAGACCTTCACCAGAGCCCTGGCCAGTTTGGCTCCTCCCTGGCAGTGGGGGAAAGGGGATGGGGGGAAGCTTGGCGTGCGGGGCACCCTCTCTTATCCTGCCTCGAAGAAACAGAAGCTGTTTCTCAGCCCATCCTGTCTGCAAGCGGGTCCTTTCCTGTCATTCCAGGAGGGTTCTGAGCCGGCCTGCTGGGAGGGAGGTTAGCTCCTCCCTGAGACCTTGGCTTTTAGAGGTCCCCTCAGTGTGAGGCAAAGCAGCCAGGACAGGATGACCCACACACCCCTCCTTCCTGTGCCCACCCCACCCCGCAGCACCCTGTATCTGTTCAGGGTGGGATGCAGATCGGGGCCTGGAGAACAATGTCTGTGCTTTTGATTCTTGTCCGACCTCAGTTCATGGAAGAAAGTTGAAGCTGCAGAATTATTTTCAAAAATAAAAGGCTGAATTGTCTGAAAAACGTGTGTGTGTATGTGTCCTGGAAAAGGAGATGAGGGTGGAGGAGGAAAGAAAGAGGGGGAATGAAGATTACGGGAAGGCTGAGCCGGCAAGAGGAAGTGCATCGGCAAGAGGAAGTGAGTGCATCGTTTGGAGGAAGGGAAAGCAGATGACAAGGAGGAGGGGGCAGAGCACAGAAAAGCTGCGGAGTTCGGGGTAAACAGCCCAGGCTTGAGTATGGACAGGACCCACGACCATAATCATCTCTAGAGGGGGCTGTGGGGCCGACGAGGGCTTGGGCTTCCTGAGAGCCCTGGGCGGGAGGAGAGCTCAAGTGGGTGCTGTGTGCAGGGTGCCCTCTGCTGGCTCAGGCAGCATTTCTGGGGCTCGGGAACTGCCCCTGACCTCCAGGATGGAGATAATGCTCCAGAGAATGGCAGTCTTGCATGTTATTTTCTACATTACAATCAAAAGAGAAGACCTAAGTGGGTGGGTTACATGAAATCCTTGGTGACAGAGTAGGGGAGGTGGGAGAAAGCAAATCGGGAAACCTCTGGGATTGCATAAAAAGTAAATGATAGACACATGCTGCTTTTACATAGGTGGGTGCAGGGCAGTTAACAGTCAACCATTAACTATAACAACGAGAGGATGTGTAGTGTCTGCCCTGAGCGGTCAGGAAAAAGGCAGGTTACCCTGACATTCCAAAGGTACAGGCTCCAGGTGAAAGTTGACCTCTGTCAGGGAATGTTCTAGCCTAGGACATGACCACCCACCATAAGCTGCTTTTAGTTAAAAGGTTTAATTTCAGCCCTGGCCAGTTTGGCTCAGTAGTTAGAACGTTGGCCTGTGGACCAAGGGTGAAGGGTTCGATTCCCAGTGAAGAGCACATACCTCAGTTGCTTGTTTGATAGCCAGCCCTGGTTGGGGCACGAGCAGGAGGCAACCAATCAGTGTGTCCCTCTCATAGATGTTTTTCTTTCTCCCTCTCCTTCCTTTTTCCCTTCCACTTTCTCTAAAAAATCAATGGAAAAAATATTCTCAGGTGAGGATTTTTAAAAACGTTTTAGTTTCAGACCATCCTATGTGGTTACTTTGAGTCTCTGCGTTTTTAAGGCTGCCATGCAGGCCTCCTCAGAGCCTGTCGGGTTTAGTTTGTGGACCCTTTTCATGCACTCCTGGTAAGCTGTGGCAGTGACCAGGGCCCCCGTGTGAATGCCTTTTACACTGCCACTCAGAATGCACATACTGGCTAACGTTTTCTGGAACTTTCACCCGTATCGTGTAATGCATTCCGAGAGTCTATTCGCCAGTTTGTTTAAATGCTGCTGTGACCTACCCACTTGATTTCATTAATGGATTTGAAAACTGCAGGCTTTGTAGACAGACACCATTCTGGAGCTTCACACCAGATGGGCCAGCGGCCAGTGGGCAATCACTAGGTCACTACCGGAGCAGCTGTGTCCCCTCTTCCGGGCTCAGGAATTCCCAGTGTGCTTGAAACCAGACCAGGAATGGGTCTGGGCTGCCTGTCACTACTTGAGCCAATTAAGCAGAGACAGGGTTGAATAGAATATGAGCGTTTTTATTTTCCAATATTGCGGGCAGCATGGGAGAGCAGCAGGTCATCCACAAAAATCATCTCTGCTGTCTCCCCCTCTTTCCCTCTTAAGCTAGCTCAAATAGTGGGTAGAAAGACAAAACTTACATGGGGAAGTAAGCAAAAGGAATAAGAATGGGTATAATGGTTACATACCACAGGCAATGTGGGCTGAGGGTTGCAAAGGGCGGGCACCTCCAAGACTCCATTGCTTTGGCAACAAGGTTGTTAATCTTTCCTTGATAGGCAGTTCTCTTCTCTGATAAGGAGCATAGACCACGGACCACATTTCAACTCCCAGCCAGGTCAGAATGTGCTTTCTTTCTTTCTTTCTTTTTTTTTTTTTTAATCTTTATTGAGATTATTACAGATGTCCCTCTTTCCTCCCCCCCCCCCCATAGCTCCCCTCCACCCGGTTCCCACCCCACCCCAGGCCCTTGCCACCCTCTTGTCTGTGCCCATAGGTACTGCATACATGCATATAAGATTTTTGTCTAATCTCTTCCTGCACACCCCCACACCCACTTCCCCCTGAGAATTGTCAGTCTGTTCCATTTCCATGCCCCTGATTCTATTCCATTCACCAGTTTATTCTGTTCATCAGATTTTTTATTCATTTGATTTTTAGATTCACTTGTTGATAGATATATATTTGTTGTCACTTTGTTGTTCATAATTTTTTATCTTTACCTTTTTCTTTCTCTTCCTCTTCTTAAAGAATACCTGTCAGCATTTCATATAATACTGGTTTGGTGCTGATGAACTCCTTTAGTTTTTTCTTGTCTGTGAAGCTCTTTATCTGACCTTCAATTCTAACAGGTAGCTTTTCTGGGTAGAGTAATCTTGGTTGTAGGTTCTTGCTATTTGTCACTTTGAATATTTCTTGCCACCCCCTTCTGGCCTGCATAGTTTCTGTTGAGAAATCAGCTGACAGTCGTATGGGTACTCCCTTGTAGGGAACTAGCTGTTTTTCTCTTGCTGCTTTTAATATTCTCTCTCTGTCTTTTGCCCTTGGCATTTTAATTATGATGTCTCTTGGTGTGGTCCTCTTTGAATTCCTCTTGTTTGGGGTTCTCTGTGCTTCCTGGACTTGTAAGTCTATGTCTTTCACCAGGTAGGGTAAGTTTTCTGTCATTATTTCTTCAAATAGGTTTTCAATATCTTGCTCTCTCTTTTCTTCTGGCACCCCTATAATTTGGATGTTGGTACACTTGAAGTTGACCCAGAGGCTCCTTCCACTATCTTCATATTTTTGGATTCTTTTTTTCTTTTTGCTCTTCTGGTTGGGTGTTTTTTGCTTCCTTGTATTTTAAATCTTTGACTTGATTCTTGGGATCCTCTAGTCTACTGCTGAACCTCTGTATATTATTCTTTATTTCAGTCAGTGTATGCTTAATTTCTGACTGGTCCTTTTCCACTTTTTTGGCATTCTCACTAAGATTCTTGAAGGTCTCACTAAGTTCCTTGGAGGTTTCTAGAAGATTCTTGAGTAACCTTATAACTGTAGTTTTGAACTCTGTATCCAGTAGTTTGCTTTCTTTCATTTCTTTCATTTGTGACATGTTTCTTTTGACTGCTTCCCTGTGTTTGTCTCTATGTACTGGGTAGCTGCTAAGTCTCCTTGAGTTGGTAGAGTGGCCTTGTGTAGTAGGTGTCCTAGAGGGCCCAGTGGCTCAGCCTCCTCAATCACCCGAGATGGACACCCTTTGTGGGCTGTGTGCACAGTCTTGTTGTAGTTGAGCCTTGATTGCTGTTGGTATCACTGGGAGGAATTGACCTCCAGGCCAATTGGCGGTGGGCACCAGCTGCGACTACAGTAGAAGAGCTGCTGTGCAGGAGACACCCTTATGGGGCAGGAGTTGCTTCAGTGGGGCTTTGGTGCTCACCGAGTGTGCCCTTTGAGTGTGTTGCTTATGGATGTGTAATCTTGTATGGTCTCCCACTGACCACTGGGTACATGTTTTTGGATCTCCAAGGAGGTGCAAAGTCAACTACTGCCTGAGGCCACCCAGCAAGTACTACAGAGAGATCTGCAGATTTCTCCTCTTTGTATTTGGTTGGGAAGTGCCCAGATGAGGCACAGCTGTGAAGCAAGGCAGGCTGGTGCTGGTGCTGGCCTTGGGCCTTTTATTGATAGTGTTGGAGCTCCCTGACCCAGCTGCAGCTTGTTTGACAGGTTTTAGGCTGAGAAAGGACAGGCCATTCATATGCCAAAGCTGCTGTGCACAGCTTGGGTGGGACTGTAAATTCAGAGGGGCAGGGTCTCAGGGAATCTCCAGGGCAGAGTGAACAGATGTCTGCCAGTCAGCCCTGCACCAGGGAGGTCCCAGCATGGGAACAATGACCACTGAAAGCACCGCTGTCTGGAAGAAAGCCGCCCTTGCGTTCTTGCCCTGATGCCAGACAGTCCAGTTTCTCCCCGTACCAGTCTGGGTCCCCAGAGCCTCGCCCGGCACTGGAGCTCAGAGCAAGTGGGAGCTTGTAAATTCAGTTCGTGGAGCTGGCCTTTTAAGAGGAGCAGCTGGGTCTCCAGCAGCCTGTGTGTCACTCAGCCCCAATCCACACTGGTTTTTTTCCAGAAAACAATTTGGCAACGTCCAGTCGCATGAGACTATATCTACCCAATACCCAATTAAATCACTCCTGGATATGCCCTAGCCGGTTCGGCTCAGTGGATAGAGCATTGGCGGACTGAAGGGTCCTGGGTTCAATTCCAGTCAAGGGCACATGCCCGGGTTGCGGGCTCGATCTCAGCAGGGGGCGTGCAGGAGGCAGCTGATCCATGATTCTCTTTCCTCATTGATGTTTCTATCTCTCTTTCCCTCTTGCTTCCTCTCTGAAATCTATATCTATCTATATCTATATCTATCTATCCATCTATCTATATATCTATCTATATATCTATACTAGTAACCCAGTGCACGAAATTTGTGCACTGAAGTGGGGGAGGGGAAGGGGCCCCTCAGTCTGGCCTTCACCCTCTCCAATCTGAGACCCCTCAGGGAATGTCCAATTGCCTGTTTGTGCCCACACTTTTAACAGATAACAGCTCCGTTGTTTTTTCTTTCTTATGCTTAAAACCATTGGAATTAGTAGGTATTCAAAGTGTGTATACATTTTGGGGGGACACCCTGTATATCTCTAGTTAGCGGTGAAAGAAACCAACAGCAGATTTGGAACACCCAGACAGGGAACCTCGCTCACTCCCCACATGTCTCCCTACTTCACTTTCCACCTTCGTGAGCAGGAGGAGAATCAACGTTTTCTCTTATTAATTCGGAAAAGCACGTCCTGTCACCTGCTGCCTAGCAGGAGTGCGTTAGGCCCCAAGCAAGCAAGGCTCAGTCAGGGCAGCCTTCGCTCATGGGTGCTGGCACCCAAAGTGCACATTCCTCCTCTACAGTCGCCCCGACTATCCCACTGTTTCACTGAGAGGACGGAATTCCTCTCCACCTCTGGGTTCTTGATCTTGAACGCTGACTGAAGGCACCCCAGCGAGGGCCGCCCGTGCCCACCAGGTGTGTCTATCTGCACCTGCTCCTGCCTCAGCACCTGCATTAACCCCCCAGAGGTGATCTCGTAGCTGCACTGACCTCCGTGGGAACAGGGCATCACCACTCCACCCTTTCACTGTCATCTCACAGGCGCCCACCTCAGCACCCAGAACACCCAGACACTCTCCAAAGGATGTGAGCGCATCAGAGGGGATGTGTGCACATCCTGTGGGGGTGTTAGGCATGCTGGGTTGATGGAAGTGTGGTGGAGAGGCGGGGGGAACTTGTGCATGCCTTGGTTTGCAACTGTTGCAGGCGTGGGAGGGTGACAGTGTGCTGGGAGATGTTCGCATGCCAGGGGGGCATGTGCACACCAGAGGCCTCTGGCTTTGCAGATCTGCAAACCCCTGTGGTGCGGCCAGGAGGACGTCAGTCTGGCCCGCCACGGTGGCTGTCCCTGCAATCCTGCACCTTCTGGACCAGGAGGCAGATCTTGTGCAGCCACTCCTGGGCGCTGATGGCCTGCAGGCGCTACTTCAGCTCAGCCTGCAGGCTCTGCTTGGCGCGCTCACAGGTGTCACCACTGCCATGTGGGGAGTACAGGCCGCCCTCTGCCGGCCTGCCTCCCCTGTCCAGAGGCTCTCTGCGCTGCTCACCTGCCCAGAGTGACTGGGGCTGGGTGGAAGCCAGGTGTCCTGCCCTGCCCAACCCCAGCCGATCCACCCCTGTGCAAGCATTGCGCCCTGCCGGGAAGGGTCACAGATCCAGGTCCCTGACTCCGGACAGCCTCAAGCGCTGCCCCCCGCCTGCCAGGACATGGATATGGGTCCCAGACCACGGACAGCCTCAAGGACTGCCCCCTGCCCGGTAGGGCCACAGATCCAGGTCCCGGACCATGGACAGCCTCAAGCACTGCCCCCCACCCGGCAGGGTCACAGATCCGGGTCCTGGACCACCGACAGCCTTGCCCGCTGCTGCCCGCCTTCAGTATGCAAATTAGCTGCCATCTTGTTGCTTCAGGGTAGGGGTCCCACTTGGGTGTCTGGCCAGCCTGGGTGAGGGGCTGAGGGCTGTTTTCAGGCTGGCGGGTGACTGAAGCTCCCAACCTCTCCATTTTTTGTTTTGTTTTTTAAATTCTGGGATTTATTTACCTTCTATGGCTGTCACTGGAGCTGAGAGCCAGCTTTAGCTCTGAGGCTTGGCTCCCGCTCTGAGACCTTGGCTGCTAAAAGCAGGTACTGGGTTTGTTTGGCTTCTATAATTGAAACACTGTTGCGGTCCTGCTGGCTGAAGCCCGGCTGGCTGAAAGCAGGTCTCTGGAGTTTGTTTAGGTTCTATAATTGCAACATAGTTGCTTAGACTGCAGCTCAGAGGCCGGCAGCGGCAGGCGGGGAACGTTGGCTTCCTCCATCACTGGAGCAAGCAAGCCTCCTGTTTGCTTCAGCTGCCTGGCTGCCGGCCGCCATCTTGGTTGGCAGTTAATTTGCATATCCTGCTGATTAGCCAATGGGAAGGGGTGTCGGGGTTATGGTCAATTTGCATGTTTCTCTTTTATTAGATAGGATATCTATATATCTATATCTATCTATCTCCATATCTCTATCTCTATATCTCTATCTCTAAATCCTTCCTGGATATCCATTCTGAGGAAAGAATCACTAAGGTCACATACAAGGATGATATTACCAAAAATTTCCTGGTGCTCCTCAATACTGAGAACCCAGTACACTGCAGTTTATCTCCACCAGGGGTTAGGGCCTCGGTGTCAGTGTTAGGGTTTGTGGGACCTGAGGACCCTACTGTTAGGGTTGGGGTAAGGCCTCACTGATAGGGCATTAGATTTAGGATTTCACTGTTAGGATTTGGCTTGTTGCCTTAAGGTTAGGGCTTTAGGTTAAGGTGACTGTCAGGATTAGGGTCATACAAGGAATGTGCTGATTCATACAGATCTCTTAGATGTTAAGGAGGAAAAGATACAGAGAAATGCATATATTATAATCCTATTTTTTAAAATACTTTTTTTATTGATTTTTAGAGAGGAAGGGAGAGGGATAGAGAGAGAAACATTGAATCGAATGTGACCTCTTGGTTCATAGGTTGATGCTCAACCACTGAGCCACACTGGCTGGGCTATAATCCCATTTTGTAAAACAGATGGTGACCAACCTTTTTCTGTGTGCCGTACAAGATTGGGCAAAAGTAGTTTACAATTGTGAGTACACGAAACACAGTGTTTTATTAATTATTTTTATTATTTATAGTTTTATTATTATTTACTGGAGGCCCGATGCACGAAATATGTGCAAGAGTAGGCCTTCCTTCTCCTGGCTGCTGGCACCGGCTTCCCTCTGACAGCTGGGACCCGGGCTTTTCTTGTAGCCTCAGTTTCATCTGGAAGGACGTCCAGTCTAATTAGCATATTAAGCTTTCATTATTATAGATTATCTTGTATTATTATTTATTAGTGTACTATTTCCCTATAAACAACTATAAGCCTATTTTTGCCCCACCCTGTATGCTTATATATACACATTCATGTGTGAATGTCATTGATATTGGATAAAAGGCAAGGAGAGTAAAACATTTTCAAAGCTGTACTTTGAAAGAAGAGGCATGCAACTCTTCTGACCCCGCTGACCTCACAGGAAGCATCTCCTGACTCCGCCCACCTTTCCATGTCTGTCTGCTGTGTGTGGACATCTTGATTCACAAGGTGAGGAGTGAGAGTGCTATCCACATCCTTCAGGAACAACCCAGACCCCGCCTCTCATGGCCACAACAGACAAAGCAGATACAACACAAAATGCAACATCTCAGCCTGGCCAGCGTGGCTCAGTGGTTCAACCTATGAACCAGGAGGTCACGGGTTCAATTCCCAGTCAGGGCACATGCCCAGGTTGCCCCTGATCCTCAATAGGGCATGTGCAGGAGGCAGCTGATCAATGACTCTCTCTCATCATTGATAGTTCTCTTTCTCTCTTCCTCTCCCTTCCTCTCTGAAATCAATAAAAAATTATACATATACAAAATGCAACATCTCCGATCATACAGCTAAGCCTCTGAAAGGCTCACCTGTAGGAGCCTGGGCCTTGTTTTTGTCGGGGACAATTCAGAGCAGCAGCAGGGGACGCTGTCCCGGTCGGCACTTGCTCCCCTGGAGCTGCTGCCCCAAGCACGCCCCTTGCAGCTCAGCCTGTGGAGTTTGCCAGGTTCCCCGGAGCCGCCTGTCCTGTTGTGAGTCCCTGGTGCTGCCGTCCCTGCGGCTCGGCATTGGCGGCAGGAACACATGGCGGCTCCAGCCCCACGCAGCAGGCCACTCACATTTTGCCTCCTGGTGTCTGTCACTCCACAGTGAGTGACTCCAACCCAAGACAGGCTGCAATGGGACCGCCACTCCTCAGCCCTGTGTGTAGGGGGGAAGGGGGATGACTTAGGGTGCAGCTCCCCTCTCTACCTAATGCTAGCTTCTCTCCTCACCAGACCTGTCCCAAATCCAGAAAAGTCTCCCTCCCCTGGCACTGGCCTCACGGAGCCTCTGTGGGTGGCACGTCTGGCCTCAGCCTCCCCCTCCTCTTTCAGGACTCATCTCTGATTCAGGTCTCAGGCCCCCCTCTCTCTCTCTCTCTCTCTCTCTCTCAATTGGATTCGATAAAGCTTGACGTGGAGATTGGTGCCTGGGAGTGGGACAGTGTCCTGGGAAGTTTGGAGAAACAGAGGCAAAGAGGAGGAGGAGAGTGTGTGCAGGACAGTGGACTGGCATCTGCCTTCCACCTGGTCCCACACACCTGAGCTGAGCACCTCGGTGGGGTTGGGGGGCGGGCAAAGGTTGAAGCTACTGGTGCCACTGAAGAAGGGTTTTAAGATGCTCAAGACACAGGTACGGATGCTTCAGTGGCACGAGGCGGGGAGTGGCTCCAGGAGGAGGAAGGGGCGTCGCCCAGGCTGCTGGACACTGGCCCCACGGGGTGCACTGAGGAGGAGGGGGGTGGGGAGCACCCTAAGCCAGGGCCTCAGTGGACCGTGAGAATTCTTATGACGCCATGGGTAAGGGAGGACTCTCCATGGGGCAGTGTGGGCCACCCATGTGGCGGGCAGAGGGGGGAGGAAGTCGTAATAAGTGATTACATGTACGAACACTTAAGAATCAGACAGACACTACAGTTAGCTCTTTAGGTGGCTATATTTTTTAAGTATCAAATGACCCTACGTGGAATATGATATTGCACTATGAAGACAGAGTACAGCCTCAGGCTTAAGGGTCGGCTCATATAGGGATGAGTCACGATGTTGCCATCCTCAAATTATTAAACTGCTCTGGATCTAAGCTCCATCACCTGTAAAGACAAAAATAACGATGATTTTGTAGTGAACAATAAAGGGGGTGATAGAGACAAAGCACTGACACCACGGAGGACTCGTATGGTGCCGTGCGACTCCCACTTATTATCCCAATTTTACTTGTAAGTAAACCGAGGATTGGCGACTTACCCAGGGCACATGCCGGGAGGTACCAGCATCCACACTGGAATGACTGATCCTGACACCAAAACACAAAGTCTTTTTTTTAAAAAAATGTATTTTATTGATTTTTTACAGAGAAGAAGGGAGAGGGACAGAGAGTTAGAAACATCGATAAGCAGCCTCCTGCACATCTCCTACCAGGGATGTGCCTGCTACCAAGGTACATGCCCTTAACCAGAATTGAACCTGGGACCCTTCTGTCTGCAGGCCGACGCTCTATCCACTGAGCCAAACTGGTTAGGGCCAAAACACAAAATCTTATCCAAGAAAGTGTACTTGCCCAGCAGACTCAAAACGTATAGTGTCTTCAAATGATCACACACTACTGTCAAGGTGGTGAGAATATTTATGTAGAAATCGAAAAACTGCACCTATCTACACTATCTTTCAAAACTGAGGGCTAAAAAGAGTCATTAAAGATGCAGAATGTTTAAGAGGCCTACTTCCATACAGCCTCACTAATGAACTATTGAAAAATGATTACAGCAAGAACAAAGGTGAACCCAGAGAATATGCCAGGGATGCATGAAAAACGACCCCAGAAATGTGTAATCATCTAATAGAATTAATTTATTTACCCATTTAAAAAACATAAATGTCTAAATAACAATAAAGCCCTAACCGGTTTGGCTCAGTGGATAGAGCGTCGGCCCGCGGACTGAAAGGTCCCAGATTCGATTCCGGTCAAGGGCATGTACCTTGGTTGCGGGCACATCCCCAGTGGGGAGTGTGCAGGAGGCAGCTGATCAATGTTTCTCTCTCATCGATGTTTCTAACTCTCCCTTCCTCTCTGTAAAAATCAATAAAATGTGTTTAAATAAATAAATAACAATAAAAACTCATGGGAATAGTCAATGGGTATTTGAACTGTGCTAGGACCCTTGAAAAGGACATACGGAATAAATGTAACTTCTGTTAGAGAACTTATAATTAAACTGGTTTAGGATGGGACTTCCAGAATCGCAGAGCAGGGAGGCCTACACACCCTCTCCTCACAAGCAATGCTCGAGACACCAGCTCCACAACAAGATACTGCAGACGGACTTTCCCCCGCTTCTCCCTTCTACTGCCCCGGGAATATTCACGCAGGTAAGTAAAGGTTACTGAAGGCTGGAAGGAAGAAAGAAGGCTGACTAGGGACTTGAGGTATGGCATGTAATGAGTTCCCTGTGGCGTATTTTAAAAACCTCTAGGACTTGCAGCCAGGTCAGCCTGGAACTACCAATAGGCATATACAAAAAGAAAAAAAGAAAGGAAGAGGAAAAGGAAGAGAAAGGAAAGGAAAGAAAGAAAAGGAAAGAAAAACAACCCAACAGCAGTAATAGCCCTTGGTTTCCCCGTGACATAAGGAGACCCAGAAACAATGGCTTCTGAACCAGCCCCCTGGCCCGGGGATCTCAGGCAGCCTAGGGACACTTTCTGTCCCTTAGACAGCACTAGTAGGGATGAAGCAGGAGCCCAGCAGCCCCAGGAGAGGGCTCTGAAAGATAAACTCAAGCTTACAAAATATAGGCTACACCTAAACAGCAAAGCTGCCTAACAAATATAAGATTGAAACAGGATCAAGCAGCAACTTTACAGGCCACAAGGGAGTGGCAAGAAATATTTAAAGTGCTGAGAGAAGGGAACCTACAATCTAGAACACTATACCTGGCAAGGTTATTCCGAATTGAAGGAGAGATAAAGACTTTCACAGACAAGCAAAAACTAAAGGAGTTCATCACCATTAAACCGGCTTTACAGGAAATGTTAAATGGTCCTCTTTATGTAGAAAAGAAAAGGTCATAGCCAGAAATAATAAAATACAGAAAATAAAAATCTCACCGATAAAGGCAAATCTACTAGTCCTGTATAATAAAAGCCTAATATGCAAATCAACTGAATGGCAGAACAACCAGTTGCTATGATGTGCACTGACCACTAGGGGGCAGACGCTCAACACAGGAGCTTCCCCCAGCCCACAGGCCCCAGGCCAGCCAAGGTGGGTGCCAGCGGGGGCCTCCCAATCGCCCTGCTGGTCGCCCCACAGATCGGCCCTGATCGCTGGCCAGGCCTAGGGACCCTACCTGTGCACGAATTTCGTGCACTGGGTCTCTAGTATATATATAAAATGCTAGTGACTGACCGTCCATCCATCCGACAGTCTGACTGACTGACCGGCCAGTACATATGACGTGCACTGGCAATTTAAAAATAAATGTTGACTTGCACATGCGCGATACATATAGAGCTCTCGCTGGTGCCAATTGCATGTGTGTGTTTCGATCTGTCATTGTTGACTGTGAATTTAGTTGGCACTTCTATTATAGAGAAGTGTGAATAGCAATATTAAAATATTTCTTCTAATTAATTTCCTTTCAATGTGCATGAATCTGTGCACAAGGCCACTAGTATATAATAAACACAGTGAATCAACCACTTAAAAGCTAATATGATGGTTAAAAAACAAAAGTAGCAAAATTAACTATAACAATAATAGTCAGGGATACACAAAACAATAAGATATAAAATAGGAGATCATAAAAATAAAGCATGGAGGAGGAATAAAAACGTAGTGCTTATAGAATGTGTTTGGCTCAGTGGATAGAGCATCGGCATGGGGACTAAAGGGTCCCAGGTTCGATCCTGTCAAGGGTACATGACCCCACTGAGGGCTCGAGCCCCAGTAAGGAGCATATAGGAGGCAGCCACTCAATGATTCTCTCTCATCATTGATGTTTCTCTCTCTCCCTCTCCCTTCCTCTCAGAAATCAATAAAATATATATTTGAAAAAAAATGTGTTTGAACTTAAATGCCTATCAGCTTTTATAGATATAGATGGTCACACAAGACATTAAGATGGAGAAATGGTCACAGCTTGGAGGAGACTAAAGAGATATGAAAAACAAATGCAATGTTGGATTCTGGATTGATACTGGGGCAGAAAGAAAACTTTACTGGAAAAATGGGGAAATCTAATTAAAGGCTGAAGTTTTGCTAGTAACACTGTATCAGTGTTAATTTTCTGGTTTCAATAATCTACATATATAAAAGCCTAAGAGACTGTTACAACTGAATGACCAGAACGACCAGTCGACCAGTCGCTATGATGCACACTGACCACCAGAGGGCAGATGCTCAATGCAGGAGCTGCCCCTTAGTGGTCAGTGCGCTCTCACAGCCAACTTTTTGCAGCTCCTCCCCTGGCCAACCTCCCACAGCCCCTCCCCCCTGCCAACTGGCCCCCGGATAAGCCTTGATCACTGGACAGGCTGAGGGACCCCACCTGTGCACAAATTTGTGCACCAGGCCTCTGGTTGTTCTATAAGTTGTTAACATAAGAAGAAGCTTGGTGAAGACTAGATGGGATTATCTGATCTAAATGTATAGAAAACTAGAAAAAATTTTAAAGAGTAAAGTTGTCATGAGTCATTTCCTAACATACAATAGGTATGTATGATGTAGCTCAAAGTGAGGCCAGTGGGCAGGTGAGAAGAGGGAAAAGCAAGTGCATGGGTTGCCATCCCATAGACTCATGCACAGAAATCAGCAGTCAGCATCCACAAGCATGAAGTGGTGCTACTTCCCATCAGCTGGGCCATGGAAAACCCAACCGTTAAGTCTGGGCACAAGCCAATTTTTCCTCCACTGTGTATTCCAAGAGCAATATCTATACTCAATATATGTTGATTTCAGAGAGGAAGGGAGTGGGAGAGAAACATGGAAACACCAATGATCAGAAAATTATTGATCGGCAGCCTCCTGCATGCCCCCTATTGGGGATTGAGCCCACAACCTGGAAATGTGCCCTTGACCAGAATCAAACCTGGAACCCTTCAGTCCGCAGGCCGATGCTCTATCCACTGAGCCAAACTGGCTAGGGCTTAATATGTATTATTATATGTAATACTAGAGGCCCGGTGCACAAAAATTTGTGCACTTGGTGGGGGGGGTTCCTCAGCCTGACCTGTGCCCTCTCACAGTCTGGGACCCCTCAGGGGATGTCCATCTGCTGGCTTAGGCCCTCTCTCCAGGGGATCAGGCCTAAGCTAGCAGTCAGACATCCCTCTGGCAGCCCAGGAGCCCTCGGGGGATGTCCACTTTCCAGTGGGGAGCAGGCCTAAGCTGCAGTTGGACATCCTTAGCGTTGCTGAGGAGGTGGGAGAGGCTCCCGCCACCACCGCTGTACTGGCAGCCATCAGCCTGGCTTGTGGCTGAGCAGAGTCCCCACTGTGGGAGCGCACTGACCACCAGGGGGCATCTGCATTGAGTGGTCAGTGTGTGTCATAGTGACCAGTCATTCCCAGTCATTCTGCTGTTAGGGTCAATTTGCATATTACCCTTTTATTATATAGGATAATACATACTATGTATTGTATATGTAATATACACATGTGTATGTTGTGTGTACATATATGTAACGTGCACGATTATACATATTATATATAACATGCATGTGATATATGCGTATACTATAGGCATGTATTACATGCTCATTATGTTATATACTGGCTGTAGGTGAATCACATACTGATAGCATCAGACGTGCGCACACAGCGCTGGTGAGCTGAGGGGCCGGCAGCCTGGAGGGATCGGCCTTACCCTTCCAAGGCCTTGTAGATCCGCTGGAGCCTGGCCCTCTTCTCCAGGTCAAGGTCCTCAGCGGTGACCGGGTAGCCGACCTGCGGGGGGGAGGGCAGGATCCGCCCATCCCCTCTCCTCCGTGGCAGCAGCAGCGGAATTCTGCGCCTGTGAGGCCTGCCATCGTGGGACGCGGGAGAGCAGCCCGAGTCCTGTTCCTGCCCCACAGCGACACCTGCCTCCTCCTGCGCGACTTTCCCCAGCGGCTTCGCCGAGGCGGAGGCGCTAGACCGGGTGCGCTCCCCGCCGGCTTTCTCCGAGGGCACGCGGGTCTGGGGGCGCTCCCCGCCGGCTTTCTCTGCGGGCACGCGGGGCAGGCGGGCCGCTGGGCCCGGGGGCCGCTGCGACGCGGGGAGCCCTCGGGTGGAGCTGTAGGAGCTGGTGATGGCATTGCGTTTGCTACATGAGCTCAGGAAGCTGGTCTGGGACGCCTTCACCGAGCCGTGTTGGGGGGTCTTGGCACAGAAATCTCTCCGAAGGGGCCCAGGCCTGGGCACGAAGGAGTAGAGGACTCCGTTGACCATCAGGCGCCGGAACGCGGACCGCGCACCCCGGTCGCCGTCGGAGCCCCTTCTCTGAGGCTCCTGACCCTCGGGGACTCGGCGCCGCTCCTCCTGCTGCGCCAGCCGCGGCCCGCCGTCCACCAGCGCGGCCGGGCCCTGCTCCTCCCCGGCTCCCAGCGGACAGCCCGGTCCGAGGGCCGTGGCCTCCTTCGCGCCGGGCGCGGCCAGGTGGCTGGACAGCGAGGACCACATGCAGATGACCGTCTGCTTGAGCGCCAGGCGGAAGGTCAGCTTGCCCTTGGCGGAGGCCATCCTCAGGATGCCCGCGGCGCAGAACATCCTGGCGCTGCAGGCGCGCAGCCCCGTCTGCGCGGCCCCCCCGGGCGCCGAGGCGAAGAGCCCCAGGAGCAGGCAGCGGGCCTGCCGGGCGGGGTACTGCCGCTGGTGCAGGACCGGCGCCCTTCGGTGGTGTCGCCGCCGCCGGGGCGAGGCCACCAGGTCCTCGTACGACAGCTTGCGAGCCAAGTCCAGGGCCGGGGCCCCCGAGTGAACCCGGGCAGCCCGGGGAGCACAGCGGCCGGGGGGCGCGGCGCCCTGGCTCTCGGGTCTCCCCGGCGGGTCCCGGCCCGGCAGAGCGGAGGGCGGCGGCCGGGGGCGAGCCCAGCTCAGGTAACTGCCCATGGCGCTGCCCGGCGCCGTCGGGCCCGTCCACCGGAGTCAGGGGCGCGGGGCTTTCCGTTGGCGGCCGCAGGGCCCCGAGCGAGGCGCGGTCGGAACGGCCCAGCGCAGAAGGGCGCGCGAGGCCCGCGGGGCAGGGCGCGCGCCCCGGCTGCTTCCCGGCCGACGGCTCCGGCATCCCGAGCCCGGGACCCGCTCTGGTCTCCGCAGCGCCCTCGGGAGGCTGGAGCTTCGGGCCAGCACCAGGCGCCGCGCGTCCTCTCCCCTCCCGCTCCCGGTGCCGAGGGGAGAGCGCTCCGATCCTGAGCCCGCCCGCCCCGTCCACCTTCTGCCGCCAGGGCGTCCAGGGGGAGGCAGGAGCCCAGGAGGGAACCGGCACCTGGCGGGATGCCTCGGCGGAGGTGCGGCTACCTCCCCAGCCCGCGCTCTTCCCCTCCTAGGATCGCAGACCAACATTAGCCAGAAATGGGGACTTGGCAGTAGCGGTTCGCTGTCTGTTTAGGTAGCGGACAGCCAGGAGCGCTAAGATCTGGCAGCTAAACTCGAGCTCCTGTTCTGAAGGCCAGGCGTGGCCATCGCCCTTTGCTTTCTGCTCCGCAGCTGACCTGCGGGTTCGCCTCATTCCTCTCGGCCAGCCCGGGTCGGATGGGAAGGGGAGCCGGCAACGTGCCCTGGAACGCAGCATGTGGCTGCCTTTACACATATTACTAGTCAACTGGTTACTGTATTAGAATATTCAGAGTTATTGAAGTTTTGTTTTTAATCTAGTAATTACCTCTACTTATGTGTGTGTGCGTTTTAATCTTTTTGCCTTTTTTCATATTGCTTTCCAGTGCGTGCCTTGTGTCATTTCAGAGGCCAGGTCCGTTTTTCAAAGGAGTTACACCCGCCTGCACTGCCCTCAGCAAACAGGAGGGAAAGATGGTTTCGTGTAACCAATGTCTAACGGGCTGTACATTAATGAGATATTCAGGTGGGTTCTAAAATTCAGGAGTTTGACTTTCATTTTTGTGCAAAAATATGTTAATTCTGTTGACTTCTCAACCTCCCAATGTTTTATTAGTTTGCTGTGCTTCAGAGTACTAGTAAACTTTTAAAAATGAAATAAGGGGAAAATTCATGATAGGGATGAATAAACTAACATACATGAATGGAATTATCTCAGGTGTTTAAAGATAATCCATTTCCCAAAGCAATAAATCTTAATTATAGACACATTAAAGTGGAATATGTTGGGTTAGGGCCCAACGTCAATGACCTCATTTCTTATCCAACAAATATCACCTTAAGTAATTCTTTCTAATTAGAAAGAATTTTTTGTGTGTTTTCTCTTTTTTATTAATTAAATCTTTATTGTTCAGATTATTACATTTGTTCCTTTTTTTTTCCCTCCATAACTCCCCTCCACCCAGTTCCCACCCCACCCTCCGCCCTCACTCCCCAACCACTGTTCTCAACCATAGGTGCATGATTTTTGTCCAGTCTCTTCCCGCATCACCCTCACCCCTTTCCCCTCCCCAAGAATAGTCAGTCCATTCCCTTTCTATGCCCCTGATTCTATTATAATCACCAGTTCATTCTGTTCATCAGATTATTCACTTGATTTTCAGATTCACTTGTTGATAGATGTGTATTTGTTGTTCATAGTTTGTATCTTTACCTTTTTCTTCTTCTCCCTCTTCTTAAAGGATACCTTTCAGCATTTCATATAATACTGATTTGGTGGTGATGAACTCCTTGAGCTTTTTCTTATCTGTGAAGCTCTTTATCTGACCTTCAATTCTGAATGATAGCTTTGCTGGATAAAGTAATCTTGGTTGTAGGTTCTTGGCATTCATCACTTTGAATATTTCTTGCCACTCCCTTCTGGCCTGCAAAGTTTCTGTTGAGAAATCAGCTGACAGTCGTATGGGTATTCCCTTGTAGGTAACTGAGTTTCTTTCTCTTGCTGATTTTAAGATTCTCTCTTTGCTTTTTGCCCTTGGCATTTTAATTATGATGTGTCTTGGTGTGGTCCTCATTGGATTCCTTTTGTTTGGGGTTCTCTGCACTTCCTGGACTTGTAAGTCTATTTCTTTCACCAGGTAGGGGAAGTTTTCTGTCATTATTTCTTCAAATAGGTTTTCAATATCTTGCTCTCTCTCTTCTTCTGGCACCCCTATAATTCGGATGTTGGTACGCTTGAAGATGTCCCAGAGGCTCCTTACACTATCTTCGTATTTTTGGATTCTTTTTTCCTTTTGCTTTTCCGGTTGGGTGTTTTTTGCTTCTTCGTATTTCAAATCGTTGACTTGATTCTTGCAATCCTCTAGTCTGCTGTTGGGAGTCTGTATAATATTCTTTATTTCATTCAGTGTATGCTTAATTTCTAGTTGGTCCTTTATCACAACCTCGAGGGTCTCATTAGATTTCTTGTAGATCTCATTAAGTTTATCGGCAGTTTCTAGAAAATTCTTGAAAAACCTTTAAAGTGTGGTTTTGATCTCTATATCCAGTAGTTTGTTTTCCTCCATTTCTGTCATTTGTGTTCTTTTTGTCTCCACATTTTTTATGCTTCCCTGTGTTGACAAAGTGGTTTTCTTTTCTTTTTTTAAAATATATTTTATTGATTTTTTACAGAGAGAAAGGGAGAGAGATAGTGAGAAACATCGATGAGAGAGAAACATCGATCAGCTCCCTCCTGCACATCTCCCACTGGGGATGTGCCCGCAAACCAAGTACATGCCCTTGACCTGAATCGAACCTGGGACCTTTCAGTCCGCAGGCTGACGCTCTATCCACTGAGCCAAACCGGTTTCGGCGATAAAGTGGTTTTCTGTGCTAAGAGTCCTGTAGGACCCAGTGGTTCAGCCTCCCCAATTACCTGAGGAGGACACTCTTGGTGCACCCCCTTGTGGGCTTTGTGCACAGTCTTGTTGTAGTTAAGCCTTGATTATTGTAGGTAACACAGGAGGGATTGACCTCCAGGCCAATTGGCTGTGAGAATCAGCTGTGCCTGCAGTAGGAGAACTTCTGTGCTGGAGACACCCCTCCGGGGCAAGACTTGCTTCATGGGGCTTTGGTGCTCACTGAGTCTGCCCCCTGAGTGTGTCCTTTATGGTTCCACGAAGCTGCAAACTGGATGGTCCTACTCTGAACTCTGGGTTTCCTGGCTCCTGGATCTCTAGGGAGGTGCTAATCTAGCCTTTACCTGAGGCTATCCAGCAAAAGCCTCCTTGCAGGGCTTGGGCGGGGCGGGTCCCACGGGATCAACAGGACAGGGCTAGCAGTTATGGCTGCTCTCAGAGGCTCCGCTTCTCATTGTCCCGGTAATTGCTGCAAGCCCCTCGGAGAGAAAGCGGCCCTCGAGTTCCGACCGATGCCAGACAGTCCTGCTTCTCCTGTATGAGTCTGGGTCCCTAGAGACTCACCTGGAATTGGAGCTCAGAGCCTGAGACTCCCTCCCGATTGAAAATGACAACCGCGCCCTCAGCCGCCAGCCCACTCCGCATGCACCTCCTCACCTTAGTATTTTACTTTCGCACTGCGCCTCCTCTGAGTCTCAGTATGCTTTTCTCTTTCCTTCTAGTTGTAGAGTTTCCACTCAGCAGCCTTCCTGTGGTTCTGGATGATGTCCGTTCCATCTTTTAGTTGTATTTTTGAAGTGGTTGTTTGAGGCAGCAAACTCCGGTGTTTACCTATGTGGCCATCTTGGTTTCTCCAGAAAGAATTTTTTATTTTTAAGTAATTTTTATTTTTCAATCACTGCTGACTACAATATTATATATACTTAAATTAAACTTTCTTGTTGAAAGTATTACATATGTCCCCTCCTCCACCAACTCCTTCTAGCCCACTCCCACCCCCCACCCAAAAGCCTTCACCACACTATTGTCTGTGTCCATGGGTTATGCATATATGCATACAAGTTCTTTGGTTCATTACCTCCCACCCACCCACCCACGTTTCCCCCACCTTCCCTCTGAGATTCTGCACTCTGTTCCATGCTTCCATGTTTCTGGATCCACTCCATTAATCAGTTTATTTTGTTCATTAGATTCCATGTATGAGTGAGATCATGTGATACTTCTGTTTCTCTGACTGACTTATTTCACTTAGCATAATACTCTCCAGGTCCCTCCATGCTGTCTCAAAGGGTAAGAGATCCTTCTTTTTTACTGCTGCGTAGTACTCCATGGTATAAATGTACCACAGCTTTTTTACCCACTCATCTACTGATGGGCACTTGGGCTGTTTCCAGATCTGAGCTATTGTAAATTGTGCTGCTATGAACATAGGGGTACATACATTCTTTCTGATGGGTGTTTCAGGTTTCTTAGGGTATATTCCTAGAAGTGGAATCACTGGGTCCAATGGCAGTTGCATATTTAATTTTTGGAGGGAACTCCATACTGTTTTCCACAGTGGCTGCACCAGTCTGCATTTCCACCAGCAGTGCATTAGGGTTCCCTTTTCTCCACATCTTTGCCAGCACTTGTCATTTGTTGATTTGTTGATGGTAGCCATTCTGACAGGTGTGAGGTGATACCTCATTGTCATTTTAATTTGCATCTCTCTGATGATCAGTGACTTTGAGCATCCTATATAAAAAAAGCCCAGTTTCTGGACAGTGGAATGAACAGAACGACTGGTCGACCAGTTGCATGACACGCGCTGACCACCAGGGGACAGACGCTCAACACAGGAGTTTCCCCCTGGTGGTCAGTGAGCTACCACAGTGGGAGCGCCATTCAGTTGACCGGGATGAGCGGCTGCTCCTGCTGCGAACCCCAGGCCGATGGGCAGGAACCCGAGTTGTGATCGTTGCCTCCTTGCCCCAGGCTCCTCCTCCTTGCTCCCTGCTGCCTCCTCTGGATGCCCGCAGTTCATGCAGCACCGCTGCCAGGCTCGCAGAGCTGAACCCAGAGGCTGGGAGGCGGGTTCATGGCTGCCGTGGGACTGAGGCCTACTCAACCGCCTCTCAGTGCTATTTCCCTGGGCCTGGCCCCGACCGGATCCCCTGGAGAGGTGAGTGCTCTGGCTCCACAGAAGATGCTGGACCAGCAGCCACTCAGAGGGCGGGTCCACAGCTGCTTGGCTGACCGGGATGAGAAATGCTCCCACAGCAGGCCGATCCCCACAGGTCACGCCCCCACCAGTGCACGAATCCTGTGCACTGGGCCTCTAGTTTTTTTTATATGTCTCTTGGCCATCTGTATGTCCACTTTGGAGAAGTGTCTATTTAGGACCTTTGCCCATTTTTTAATTGGATTCTTTGTCTTCCTTTTGTTAAGCTGTATGAGTTCCTTATATATTTTGGATATTAACCTTTTATCACATGTATTATTGCCAAATATGTTCTCCCATACAGTGGGCTCCCTTTTCATTTTGTTGATGGTTTCTTTTGCTGTGCAGAAGCTTTTTATTTTGATGTAGTTCCTTTTGTTTATTTTCTTCTTAGTTTCCTTTGCCCTAGGACAATGGTCGGCAAACTGCGGCTCACGAGAAGCTGTATGAGTTCCTTATATGCCGGGAGCCGGTCCATCCTTGCTGTTTCTAGGGACCTGGCATATATGGCATACTGTTCTTAATATATTTGATCACCTTCTTGGCACTATGTGTTTTAACCAAGGTCACCTCTCCGAGAAAGGTTGTTTCCCCAGGTAGGGATTTTCCCCTGAAGTTAGGGAGGGAATAAAACCTCTTAACTAAGTGCCAGGCGGGTAGTTAATCACTTTAACTACGAACAATCATGCTTAAGCTACATAATCTTTACTCCCTGGAATGGAGATAAGAAACGCCCTAACCTTTGGAATAGAGATTGATAGGATTAGAATCAACTGGTATAAATACAGATGCAACAAGACAGAGAGAGACAGAACTTAGAACACAGAACCTAGGAGTCAGAACCTAGAGAGGCAGACCGAGAGACAGACAACAAGACACAGAACTCAGAACCAACAGACAGAACTTAGCAACAGAACTTAGTCAGAACCTAGAGAGGCAGACCGAGAGACAGACCCGAGACACAGAACTCAGAACCTACAGACAGAACTTAAGAGACAGAACTTAGGAGACAGAACTTAGGAGACAGAACTTACACAGAACTCAGAAGTCAGAACCTAGAGAGGCAGCCCGAGAGACGGACCCGAGACACAGAACTCAGAACCTACAGACAGAACTTAGCGACAGAACTTAGGAGACAGAACTTAGCGGCAGACCTCAGAAGGCAGACCTCAGAAGGCAGACCTCAGAAGATGGACCTTAGAACACAGAACTTAGCAGACAGGACCTACACAGAACCTAGAACTTCGCTGGAGAGAACATGGCAAAAGATCCTGGACTGAACCTGAGTACAGAAATTGGCAAGAGAACCTGGCTACAGAACCTGGCTGGAGATCCTGACAAGAGAACCCAACTATGCTGGTGAACTGAACACTACCTCTGTTCCATTCATTCCTTCTTCGCCGACTCCGTCCACACCTTTGGGGACCCCTGGACCTGCTGGGGTAGGACCCCGGCACTTATATATTTTGGATATTAACCTTTTATCACATGTATTATTGCCAAATATGTTCTCCCATACAGTGGGCTCCCTTTTCATTTTGTTGATGGTTTCTTTTGCTGTGCAGAAGCTTTTTATTTTGATGTAGTTCCTTTTGTTTATTTTCTTCTTAGTTTCCTTTGCCCTAGGACAATGGTCGGCAAACTGCGGCTCACGAGCCACATGCGGCTCTTTGGCCCCTTGAGTGTGGCTCTTCCACAAAATACCACATGCGGGCGTGCACATACAGTGCGATTGAAACTTTGTGGCCCATGCGCAGAAGTTGGTATTTTGTGGAAGAGCCACACTCAAGGGGCCAAAGAGCCGCATGTGTCTCGCAAGCCGCAGTTTGCCGACCTAGGAGATGTATCTGTAAACACGTTGCTATGAGAGATGTCTGAAATTTTTCTGCCTATGGCTTCTTATAGGATTTTTATGGTTTCATGACCTACATTTAAGTCTTTTATACATTTTGAGTTTATTCTTGTGCATGGTACAAGTTGGTGGTCTAGTTTCATTTTTTTTTGCATGTATCTGTCCAATTTTCCCAACACCATTTATTGAAGACACTGTCTTGACTCAATTGTAAGCTCTTGCCTCCTTTATCAAATATTAATTGAGTGTAATGGCTTGGGTCAATTTCTGGGGTCTCTGGTTTTTCCATTGATATATATGCATGTTCTTGTGCCAGTACAAGGCTGTCTTGATTACAGTGGCTTTGTAGTATTACTTCATATCTGGTATTGTGATCTGTCAAACTTTGTTCTTCTTTCTCAAGATTGCTGCAGCTATTCAGGATCTTTTTTGGTTCCATATAAAGTTTTAAAGTATTTGTTCTAGATCTGTGAAATATGCTGTTGGTATTTTAATAGAGATTGCATTGAATCTATAGATTGCTTTGGGTGGTATTGACATTTTAATGATGCTAATTACCAATCCATGAACACGGTATATTCTTCCACTTGTTTATATCTTCCTCTATCTCTTTTTTCAACGCCCTGTAGTTTTCCTAGTTCAAGTCTTTTATCTCTTTGGTTAACTTTATTCCCCAGTATTTTAATTTTTTTGTTGCAATGGTAAATGGGATTATTTGTTTAGTTTCTCTTTCTGAGAATTCATTATCCTATATAATAAAGAGATAATAAGCAAATTGACCATCACACCCTTGCACAAGATGGCCACCCCATGTGGTCAAAGATGACCACCACAAGATGGCCGACAGGGGAGGGCAGTTGGGGGTGACCAGGCCTGCAGGGGAGGGCAGTTAGGGGTGACCAGGCCTGCAGAGGAGGGAGGGAAGTTGGGGGCAACCAGGCCTGCAGGGGAGGGCAGTTGGGGGAGACCAGGCCTGCAGGGGAGAACAGTTGGGGGAGATGGCCTGCAGGGGAGGCAGGGCAATTAGGGATGACCAGGCCTACAGGGGAGGGCAGTTGGGGGCGATCAGGCCTGCAGGGGAGGGCATTTGGGGGTGATCAGGCCTGCAGGGGAGGGAGGGCAGTTGGGGGCGATCAGGCCTGCAGGGAAGGGCAGTTAGGGGCAACCAGGCTGGCAGGGAAGGGCAATTAGGGGTGATCAGGCCTGCAGGGGAAGGCAGTTGAGGGCAACCAGTCCTGAAGGGGAGGGCATTTGGGGGTGATCAGGCCTGCAGGGGAGGGAGGGCAGTTGGGGGGGACAAGTCCTGCAGGGAAGGGCAGTTAGGGGTGACCGGGCAGGCAGGGGAGGGCAGTTGGGGGTGACCAGGCCAGCAGGGGAGGGCAGTTGGGGGCAATCAGGCCAGCAGGGGAGAAGTTAGGTGTCAATCAGGCTAGCAGGGGATTGGTTAGCAGGTGATCAGGCTGGCAGGCAGAAGCAGTTAGGGACAATCAGGCAGGCAGGCAGGTGAGCCGTTGGGAGCCAGCAATCCCGGATTGTGAGAGGGATGTCCAACTGCTTCGGTGGGATCAGGCCTAAAACGGCAGCTGGACATCCCTCGAGGGGTCCCAGATTGGAGAGGGTGCAGGCTAGGCCGAGGGACAACCCCCCCAGTGCACAAATTTCATGCACCAGGCCTCTAGTCCTATATAATACGGAGCTAATATGCTAATTAGACTGGACGGCAGAATGACCTTCTGGAATGATCTTCCAGAATGACCAGTGGGTGGGGGTCAGGGCTGCAGGGCCGCTAGGCAGCCAGGGCCGTGAGGCAGGTGGGGCTGTAAGGCAGCTGGGGCTGCGAGGGCCTACCCTTGCATGAATTTCATGCATCAGGCCTCTAGTCTATAATAATAAAAGCATAATATGCTAATTAGACTGGATGACCTTCCAGACAAAGCTGCACTGGTGGGAGGCGGGGGGGCTCAGGCAACTGCCAAGGAGGCGGGGGCCGTGCCCCTTGCATGATTTCGTGCATTGGGCTTCTAGTTGGTATATAAAAAAGCCATTGCTTTTTGGGTGTTGATTTTGTATCCTGGTACATTGACAAATTCACTTATTAAATCTAGTAGTTTTTGGTGGAGGCTTTAGTGTTTTCTATGTACAATATCACGCCATCTGCAAATAATGACAGTTTTACTTCCCCGGTTCCAATTTGGATGCCTTTTATTTCTTCTTCTTGTCTGATCGTTGTGACTAGGACTCCCAGTACTATGTTGAATAAGGGTGGTGAAAGTGGATATCCCTGTCTTGTTCCTGTTCTTAGGGAAATGGTTTTAGTTTTTGCCAATCGAGTGTGATGTTGGCTGTAGGCTTGTCATATATGGCCTTTATCATGTTGAGATATGCTCCCTCTATTCATACTTCGTTGAGAGTTTTTATCAAAAATGGGTGTTGGATTTCATCAAATTTTTTTTTTGCATCTATTGATATGATCATGTGATTTTTGTCTTTCAATTTGTTTGTGATATATCACATTTATTGCAAATATTGTACCAGCCTTGCATCCCTGGAATAAATCCCACTTGGTCATGGTGTATGATCTTTTAAATATATTTGCAAAAATTTTGTTGAGGATTTTAGCATCTATGTTCATCAGGGATATTGGCCTGTAATTCTCTTTCTTTGTGGTGCCTTTATCTGGCCTCATAAAAGAGCTTGAAAGTGTTCCTTTCTTTTGGATTTTTTGGAATAATTTGAGGAGTTTAGGTGTTCGTTCTTTGAATGTTTGGTGAAACTCTCCTGTGAAGCCATCTGGACCAGGGCTTTAGTTTGCTGGGAGATGATTTTTAGTACTGCTTCTATTTAATCAGTTGTTGTTGGCCTACTCAGGTTTTTTGATTCTTCCTAATTCAGTTTTGGGAGATTTTACTTTTCTAGGAATTTGTCCATTTCACCTACATTATCCAGCTTGTTGGCATATAGTAGTAGTTGTTCATAGTATTTTCTTACAGTCTTTAGTATTTCTGTTGTGTCAGTTGATACTTCTCTGCTTTTGTTTCTGATTTTTATTTATTTGGGTCCTCTCTCTGTTTCTTGATGAGTCTAGCTAATGGTTCATCAATCTTGTTTACCCTTTCAAAGTACCAGCTCTTGTTTTCATTTATTCTTTTGTATTTTTTTTAGTCTCTATGTAATTTATTTCTGCTCTATTTATTATATTATTTCCTTCTTACTTTATTATTATTATTACCTTCCTTCTACTTACTCTGAGCTTTTCTTGATGGTCTTTTTTCAGTCCTTTAAGTAGTAGGGTTAAATAGTTTATCATTAATTTTTCTTGTGTTTTGAGGCAGGCCTGTAGTGCCATGAACTTCCCTCTCAGGGCTGCTTTTGCTGTGTCCAAGAGATTTTGTGTTGCTGTGTGTTCATTTTCATTTGTTTCTAAGAAGGTTTTTTCCCTTTCTTTTTCTTCTTCTTTTTTAAAAAATCTTCATTGTTGAAAATATTACAGATGTCTCCCTTTCTCCTCCTTTGCCTTCCTTCATCTGGTTCCCGCCCTGCCCCACCACAGAACTTCACCACCCTATTGAGATTTGTCAGTTTGAGGTTCGTTAGTCTGTTCCATGTTTCCATACCTCTGATTCTATTTTACTTACTAGTTTATTTTGTTCATTAGATTTTTTGTTTATTTATTTTGATTTTTAGAATCAATTGTTCATAAATATGTATTTATTGTCATTTCATTGTTCATATTTTTAACCTCCTCCTCCTCTTCCTCCTCCTCCTCCTTCTTCTTCTCCTCCTCCTCCTCTCCTCCTCCTCCTCTTCCCCTCCTCCTCCTCCTCCTCCTCCTCCTCCTCCTCCTTCTCCTTCTCTTTCTTCTTTCTCTTCTTAAAGAATACCCTTAAACATTTCATGTAATACTGGTTTGGTGGTGATGAACTTCTTTAGCTTTTTCTTGTCTCTCTTTCTTCTCCTCTGGCGCCCCCATAATTCAAATGTTGGTGCACTTGAAGTTGTCCCAGAGGGTCCTTATACCATCTTCATATTTTTGGAATCTTTTTTCTTTTTGCTCTTCTGATTGTGTGTTTTTTGCTTCTTCATATTCCAAATCTTAGATTTGATTCTCAGAATCCTCTATTCTACTGTTGAATCCCTGTAAATTATTCTTTATTTCAGTTAGTGTATGCTTAATTTCTGACTGGTCCTTTCTCATGTCTTTGACATTCTCACTAAGGTCCTTGAAAGTCTAACTAAGTCCCTTGAAGCCTTCATGAAGATCCTTGAGTAACCTTATAAACATAGTATAGAGCTCTGTATCTAGTAGTTTGATTGCTTCCATTTCTTTCATTTGTGACGTTTCTTTGTCTCTGCATTTTGGTTGTTTCCCTGTGTTTGTTTCTATGTACTAGGTAGAGCTACTGTGTCTCCTGGAATTGGTAGAGTGGCCTTGTATAGTAGGTGAAAGGTAGGGCTCAGTGGCTCAGCCTCCTCAGTCACCTGAACGGGGCACTCTAGGAGCATCACTGTGTGGGCTATGTGCACAATCTTGTAGTTGAGCCTTGATTGCTGTTGGTGTCACTGGGAGGAATTGACCTCCAGGCAAATTGGCTGTGAGGACCAGCAGTGGACTACAGTGGAAGAGCTGCTGTGCAGGAGACACTCCTATGGAGCTTGCGTCAGTGGGGCTTTGGTGCTCACTGAGTCTGACCCTTGAGTGTGTCCCTTGTGGATGTGTAGTGTTGTAATCTGGTATGGTTTGAACCTTTCCACTGGGTGCCCTGGTTCTGGGGCTCCCAGGAAGATGCAAAGTCAGCCACGGTTTGGGGCCACCTGACAGGAGCTATAGAGATATCTGCAGATGGCTGCTACTTGTATTGGGCTTATGAAGTGCCCAGGCAAAGACCAGCTGTGAAGCAAGGCAGGGTGGTGCTAGTCCCTGGTCTTGGGCCTTTTTATTAATAGGTTTGGGGAACACTGATGCCAGCTGCTGCTTGTTTGAGAGATTTTAGCAAAGTCTGAAGCCTGAACAAGTACAGGCCATTCATATGGAAAAGCTGCTACAAACAGCTTGAGTGGGGCTGCAAATTGGATGGGGTGGAGTCTCAGGGAACCACTAGGGTAGTGTGAACAGTGTGAGCCAGGCTAATGGAAACTCAGATATGGTTGCTAATTAGCTATGCAATGAGGGAGGTCCCAGCACAGGAACAGTGACCCCTGCAAGGATGCCCACCCAGCATTCTTGCTGCAATGCCAGACAATCCAGTTCCTTCCCATATGTCCCTGGATCCCCCTAAGCTACCTCCTGGTGCTGGAGCTCAGAGGAAGTGGGACCACATAGTTTGTGCTCTAGCTCTTTAAGGGGAACTGCTGGGTCTCCAACAGCCTCCATGTCACTCAGCCACAATCCCCATTGGATTTTACAGCCTGAAGTTACAAGGACTTCTCTTCCCAGCTCTGGAATCCTGGGTTGGGGACCTGGTGTGGAGCTGGGACCCCTCTGTAGTAGAGATATCCCTCCTGATTAAAAAAAGGCACACGTTGGTGTTGGACCAGCCTGTTCCACGCCTCCGCCCCTCCTACCAGTCTCCGTGTGCACTTCTTTACTTCTCTAGTTGTAGGACTTCCATTCAGCCAGCTTTCAGGTGGTTCTCAATGATGGGTGTTTTGTATTTAAGTTTTAATTGTGATGTGGTTGTGGGAGGCAGTGAGCACCAGTGTTTACCTATACTGTCATCTTGGTTCTCCTTTTTTCTTTCCTAATATAGCCCTATACTACAGCTATACATTTCCCTCTAAGCACTGTCTTAGCTGCCAGCAATAAGTTTTGGCATGTTGTACTTTCATTTTCATTCATCTCAAAACATTTTCTAATTTCCTTTTTTATTTCTTTTTTGACCCCTTAAGTATTTAGGAACATGCTGTTTAATTTCTACATGTTTGTGAATTTCCCAAGTTTCTTTCTGTAAATGATTTTAATTTCTTTTTATTGTTGTCAGAGAAAATACTTTATATAATTTCAATCCTTTTAAGTTTATAGAGGTTTTATGTTCTAGCATATGATCTCTTCTAGAGAATCTTACATGTGCACTTGAGAAATCTGCATGTTTTTTGCTGTTGTTGGGTGGAGTATTCTATAGGTTCTATGGGTCTGGTTGGTTTATAGTGTTCAGATTTTCTATTTCCTTGTTAATCATGTGCCTTATTATTTCATCTGTTGTGGAAAGTAGAGTATTAAAGTCTCCAACTTTGTAGTTAATGGTCTATTTCTCCCTTTATTGCTGTATGTTTTTGATTTATGTCTTTTAATGCTTTGTTATTAGGTAGACATATGTCTATAATTGTTATAGCTTCCTAATGGGTTGGTCCTTTTATCCTTAAAAAATGTTCCACTATATCTCTGGTAACATCATTTTTATATATCATATTATAACTAGAGGCCTGTTGCATGAAGATGTTCGTGCAAATAGGCCTTCCTTCCCCTGGGTGCCGGCACTGGTTTTCCTCCAACACTGGGACCCAGGCCTTTGGTCCGGCTGCAGCGGAGAAGCCAAGCCTTGAGGCTAGGCTTTTTTTTTTTTTTTAAATCTTTATTGTTCAGATTACTACAGTTGTTCCTCTTTTTCCCCCCCATAGCTGTCCTCCACCCAGTTCCCACCCCACCCTCTGCCCTTACCCCTCCCACTGTCCTCATCCATACGTGTACGATTTTAATCCAGTCTCTTCCTGCATTCCCACACCCCTTTCCCCCCAAGAATTGTCAGTCCACTCCCTTTCTATGCCCCTGGTTCTATTATATTCTCCAGTTTACTCTGTTCATCAGATTTTTTATTCACTTGATTTTTAGATTCACTTGTTGATAGATACGTATTTGCTGTTCATAATGTTTATCTTAACCTTTTTCTTCTTCCTCTACTTAAAGGATACCTTTAAGCATTTCATATAATACTGGTTTGGGGGTGATGAACTCCTTTAGCTTTTTCTTATCTGTGAAGCTCTTTATCTGACCTTCAATTCTGAATGATAGCTTTGCTGGATAAAGTAATCTTGGTTGTAGGTTCTTGGCCTTCATCACTTTGAATATTTCTTGCCACTCCCTTCTGGCCTGCAAAGTTTCTGTTGAGAAATCAGCTGGCAGTCGTACGGGTACTCCCTTGTAGGTAACTGACTGTTTTTCTCTTGTTGCTTTTAAGATTCTCTCTTTGTCTTTTGCCCTTGGCATTTTAATTATTATGTGTCTTGGTGTAGTCCTCTTTGGATTGCTTTTGTTTGGGGTTCTCTGCACTTCCTGGACTTGTAAGTCTATTTTTTTCACCAGGTAGGGGAAGTTTTCTGTCATTATTTCTTCAAATAGGTTTTCAATATCTTGCTCTCTCTCTTCTTCTGGCACCCCTATAATTCGGATGTTGGTATGCTTGAAGCTGTCCCAGAGGCTCCTTCCACTATCTTCATATTTTTGGATTCTTTTTTCTTTTTGTTTTTCTGGTTGGGTATTTTTTGCTTCTTCGTATTTCAAATCTTTGACTTGATTCTTGGGATCCTCTTGTCTGCTGTTGGATCTTTGTATATTATTCTTTATTTCAGCCAGTGTATGCTTAATTTCAAGTTGGTCTTTTTTCATATCCTCCAGGGTCTCACTAAATTTATCGGTGGTTTCTAGAAAATTCTTGAAAAACCTTAAAAGTGTGGTTTTGAACTCTATATCCAGTAGTTTGCTTTCCTCCATTTCTGTCATTTGTGGTCTGTTTCTTTGTCTCCACATTTTTTATGCTTCCCTGTGTTGGTAGAGTGGTTTTGTGTGCTAGGTGTCCTATAGGGCCCAGTGGTTCAGCCTCCCCAGTTACCTGAGGTGGACACTCTTGGTGCACCATTTTGAGGGCTTTGTGCACAGTCTTGTTGTAGTTAAGCCTTTATTGTTGTAGGTATCACTGGGAGGAATTTACCTCCAGGCCATTTGGCTGTGAGAATCAGCTGTGTCTATGGTGGGAGAACTTCTGTGCTGAAGACACCCTTCTGGGGCAAGACTTGCTTCAGTGGGGCTTTGGTGCTCACTGAGTCTGCCTCCTGAGTGCGTCCCTTATGGATCTGAGGAATTGTAATCTGGATGGTCCCACTCTGACCACTGGGTACACTTGCTCTTGGATCTAAGGAGGTGCTAATTTAGCCTCTGCCTGAGGCTACCCAGCAGGAGCTATGAAGAGGTCTGCAGATTCCCCTTCCTTGTTTGGGGTTTGGAGGTGCCCAAATGAGGGCCAGCTGTGAAGCAATGCAAGCTGCTGTGGGGCCTTGGGCCTTCTCTTGAAAGTTCTGGGTCTGTCTGGCCCAGCTGCAGTTAGGTAATTTTCAGATTTCAAAGGGCCAGGGCATTCATATACAAAAGCCTCTGCCGCAGCTTGGGTGGGGCGGGGTCTCAGGGAATCAACAGGGCAGAGCAAGCAGCTATGGATGATCCTCAGCCCTACCCTAAGGGGCTCTGCGTCTCAGTGTTCGGGTAATCACTGCAAGCACCTCTGAGAGAAAGCCGCCCTCCAGTTTTGAGTTCTACCCGCTGCCAGACAGTCCAGTTTCTCCCAGTATGAGTCTGGGTCCCCAGAGACTTCCTGGAACTGGGGTTCAGAGCAGTCGGGGGCTTGTGACTCCCTTCTGATTCAAAAAGACAGCCGCGTCCTCAGGTGCCAGCCCTTGCTGCGTGTGCCTTCGTACCTCTGCACTTTACTTCCGCAGCTCCTCTGAGTCTCAGTGTGCTTTTCTCTTTCCTTCTAGTTGTAGAATTTCCACTCAGCCAGCCTTCCTGTGGTTCTGGATGATGTCTGTTTTGTCTTCTAGTTGTATTTTTGAAGTTGTTGTGGGAGGCAGCAATTTCCAGTATTTACCTATGCTGCCATCTTGGTTTCTCCCGAGGCTAGGATTTCCCCCTCCAACTGCTCAGAGAAGCCAAGCCTCTTTAATCTTCAGTCTTCACTCTGCACCTGCATATGCAAATTAACCGCCATCTTTGTTGGGTTAATTTGCATAGTTGCTCTGATTGGCTTGTGGATGTAGTGGTGTGACACCAATTTGCATGTTCTCTTTTATTAGTGTAGATATATTATAAGAATATATTTAAAATATATTTTTTATTTATTTTAGAGAGGAAGGGAATTAAACTGTGACCTCTTGGTTCATAGGTCAACACTCAACCATTGAGCCACCATGGTTTATTTTAAAGCCACCACATCATTTATTTTAAAGTCTATTTTTTTAATAATATTAGTGTAGCCACACCTGTGATTGCTATTTGCATGTTATATTTTTTCCATCTTTTTACTTTCAATCTATTTGTATCTTTGAATCAAAAGTGTGCCTTCTGTGGACAACATATAACTAGATCCTGTTTTTATAAAATTTGACAATGTCTACCTTTTGATTGGATTATTTAATCCATTCAAAATTGGTGATATTATTGATATAGATGGATTTATGGCAGCTCTCTTATATTTTCTTTTTCTATATATCTCATATCCTTTTGTTCTTCTGTTACTCCTTTATTTTCTTTTGTAATCAGTGGATATTTTCTTTTGTAACAATTTAATTTCTTTAATTATTTTTGAACTTTTTTTGTTATTTCCTTAATGACTGCTCTTGGGCTTACATATACATCTTAACCAATCAAAATTGACTCATATATATACTAACTTAATTCCAATAAATATAGAAACTTTACTACTGTGTAGCTCTATTCCATTTTCCTCTTTTTATGATATTATTTTATATATATACATGTTTATACATATTTTATACATGTTATAACTTACATAATTCTATGTCTTTTCAAGAAACCTAGAGAAGAAAGAAGAACAAATATATAATTATAACTTTTGTCATAATAGCCTTCTTATTTACCATTTCTGGTTAGCTTCATTGGTTCCTGTGGCTTCAAGTTACCATCTGGACTCATTTCCTTAGCCCACTCTCTTTTTTTTGTGCTATTATTATATTGCATTTCTATGATAAAGGCCCAACTACACAATTATATATATACATATTGTTTTATACCATTGTATTTTATATTTATTTAGAGTAGAGAGAAAAAGCAATATGCATTTTTACTGCCTTTTATAGTTACCTTTACTGGTGTTCTTTGTGTGTGTGTGTGTGTTTTATGTATAATTGAATTACTCTCTAGGATCACTTCCTTCCAGCTTGAAGAACTTCCTTTGATATGTTTTGTAAGGTGGATTTCTAACAACAAATTATCTCAGTTTTGTGGAAGTCTGTTATGCCTTCATTTTTAAAAGAAAGTTTTATTAGATACTAGAGGCCCAAGGCACGAATTTGTGCATATGTGGGGTCCCTTGATCTGGCCAGTGATCCAGGCCGATCAGGGCTGTGGGAGGTTGGCCAGGGGGGAGGGGCTTCAGGAGGTTGGTTCCTGGGGGGAGGGACCATGGGAGGTTGGCTAGCCAGGGGGAGGAGCTGTGGAAGGTTCTGATTGGGGCCATTGGGGTTGGCTGGCCGGGGGGAGGGACCGTGAGAGATTGGCCAGCTGGGGGGGTGAGGAACCATGGGAGGTTAGCCCGGCCTGTGCCCTATCGGGGCTGATCGGGCCGGCCAGGGGGAGGGACTGTGGGAGGTTGGCTGGCTGTGGGAGGTTGGCTGTGGGAGCACACTGACTACCAGAGCAGCTCCTGCATTAAGCGTCTTCCCCCTGGTGGTCAGTGCGCATCATAGCGACTGGTTGTTCGGTTGTTTGGTTGCTTAGACTTTTATATATATATGGACTAGGGCCCTGAGTGGGGTCCCTAGGCCTGGCCGGTGATCGGGGCTGATTGAGGCCATCTCACACAGTCCCAGTCGGGGCCAGTCGGGGCTGGCTGACTGGGGGGGAAGGACCGCGGCCAGCTGCGGGGAGGGACCACAGGAGGTTTTCTGGCCGCAGGAGGTTGGCTGTTGAATGCACTGACCACCCAGCTGGCTGGGGGAGGGACTGCAGGAGGTTGGTCAGCCACAGGAGGTTGGCTGTGGGAGCGCACTGACCACCAGGGTGCAGCTCCTGCATTGAGCGTCTGCCCCCTGGTGGTCAGTGTGTGTCATAGTTACAGGCTGATTGTCTGGTCGTTAACAATTGCTTAGGCGTTTATATATATACTAGAGGCCCAGTGCCCTCTCGCAGTCTGGGACCCCTCGGGAGATAACACCCTGCTGGCTTAGGCCTTCTCTCGGGTGGAAGAGGGCAGGCCCAATCCCTAGGTGCAGCCCCTGGTTGGGCTCAGAGCAGGGCCGATTGGGGAGTTGGTTACACACCCTTCAGGGTGGGGGTCCCCACTGGGGTGCCTGGCCAGTCTGGGTGAGGGGCTGAGGGCTGTTTTCAGGCTGGCGGGTGACTGAAGCTCCCAACTGCTCCTTTTTTTCTTTTCTTTTTTTTTTATTCTGGGCCAGCTTTAGCTTTGAGGCTTGGCTCCAGCTCTTAGGCCTCCGCTGCTGAAGCAGGTTTCTGGCCTTTGTTTACCTTCTGTATTTGAAACAATGTTGTAATCCTGCTGGCTGAAGCCCGGCGGACTAAAGCAGGTTTCTGGGGTTTTGTTTAGCTTCTATATTTGTAACATAGTTGCTTAGAGTTACAGCTCAGAGGCCGGCATCGGCAGGTGGGGAACGTTGGAGTCCTCTGTCACTGAAGCAAGCAAGCCTCATGTTCACTTTAAGCTGCCTGGCTGCTGGCCGCCACCTTGGCTGGCAGTTAATTTGCATATCACCCTGATTAGCCAATGGGAAGGGTAGTGGTCATATGCTAATTACCATGTTTCTCTTTTATTAAATAGGATAGATAGAATTCTTGGTTGACAATATTTTTCTTTGAACACATTGACTATGTCATTCAAGTGCCTTCTGGCATCCATTGTTTCTGCTGAGATCAGCTATTAATTTACTGGGATTATCTTGTTGGTGATGGTTCATTTTTTTCTAGTTGCTTTAAAGATTTTTTTCTTTGTCTTTGTCTTTCAGCATTTTTACTAGGATGTGTCTGCTGTGGATCTCTTTGTGTTTTTCCTACTTGTAGTTTATCCAGTTTTTCAAATGTGTAAAGTTTTTTTGTTTTGTTTTTCAAATTTGGGGAAATTTTAGCCATTGTTTCTTCAAATATTTTTTGTTCTGCTTTCATTGTCTCCTATCCTTCTGGCACTCTTATTACACATATGTTGGTGCACTTAATGGTATCCCACAATTCTATTAGCTCTGTTCATTTTCCTTCATTCTTTTTTTTTTCTTTTTGTTCTTCAGATTATATCATCTTTATTGGTCTATCTTCAAGTTCACTAATTCTTTCTTGGGCTAGTTAAAATATACTGGTAAGCCTACTATAGTGAATTTTTAATTTTAGTCATTATACTTTTCTGCTCTAGCACTTCCGTTTTATTCTTTTTAATCATTTATACCTCCTAATGACATTCTCTATTTCATTAGACATTGTCATCAGACCTTCTTCACTTTAAACATGATTTAGTTTCGTTCTTTGAAGATATTTATGACTACTTTGAAGTCTTTGTTATATCAAGACACCTGGTCTTGTTCACAGGAAGTTTCTGTTGCCTGATTTTTTTCTCCATGTATGGGTCAGGCTTTCCTGTTTTTTTGTTTTGTTCTGTTTTTCTTCTTCTTCATGTTGTGATTTTTGTTGTTGTTGGAAACTAGGCATTTTAGGTAACATATGGTAGCAACTCCAGGTTCAGGTCTCCACCGATCCTCTTCCCCAGGACTTTGTTGTTTGTTGTTTATCTGCTTAATGAGTCACTGGGGACATCAGTTTCTCCCAGCAGAGCAAAGCCTGTGTTGCTCCTGGGAGGCACGGCCTGAGTCTGTGCAGGCACCGGGGATAACAGCAATGCTGGCCTCTTTGGTTGTCTCTTTTCCTGCCCACACCAGATGTGCGGCTTCATTAATTGCTGACTGATTGCTCTGCTGTTTCTGACACGGCCCTGGGGCTTACAGTGCCGCATCGATTGATTAATTACACTTGGGCTCCTTTACAGGGATAATGTTGAAGTCAGTGTTTAAGATTTGTTCTGGCTGCAGGAGGCCTCTTAACTGTTTCATTTCCTGCTTCTCTCTGGTAAGCTGTGGTTTAGCTTACATTTCTAACAAATCTACCCCCTTTGTATTGTTTTCACCACACCATCCATTGCTTTTCAGCACACCTTCAGGCTTGAACATTCTTAACTCTGTTGAAAACAAACTCAGTTCTTTTTGGAAGAGCTTCAAAGTAGCCTCTCTCTCCCTCTGGGTAAAATCTCTGAGCTGAGAGAAGGAGCCGTGGCATGCTTCTCTCTGGGAGACGCCTGCTTTAGGGTCTTGGTGCTCCATAAAAAAGAAGGGGAGCTGCAGTCTCTGTTCTTGGCTTGCCTCTCTCTCTGCTTTACAAGCTAGCTGGGGCGAGCATCACCAGGGCCCCTGGGTGCTCAGGGCACAACACCCAAGGGAGAGCCTCGGCCTCATGACCGGGGGCTGACAGGAGACAGGAGCCCCATCTCGTGGCCACACTCACCAGAACTTAGCCTCTGCAATGGGCAGCACGGGTCAGAATGAGAAATGCTGATGCCTGCCTCTCTGGGGAAGATACCACAGGCCTCCAGTTGAGGGTGGGGGTGAGGGTGTCTGTGTTCTTGGCTGTTCTGTCTGGAGTGGAGTTTCTATCACTGAGCTCGAGTCGGTGAGGGAGGCAGCAGGTTGCGGTTCCGTTGCCACAGACTCTCACTGTTCTTACTGGGTTTAAGTAGGTTTTTCTGAATAAATGTTTCTTCATTTTCTGTCTGCCCTTAGGACCATTTCCAGAGGTGTTAAATGGTCATTCTAAAATAATTTTTCACCACTTTCCATATAGCTCCTTATGTCATCGTGCCAGAGGTGGAATCTATGCTAGCATTTTTGCAAAGTTCCTATCACGTGTGTTTTTAATGTGTTGCTGATGAAGTTTCTGAGTGTTGTATCCCTGGTCTCATTTCTCCCTTATGCTCTGTGGTTTTTAGTGTGAGGTTTTCATAGTATGGTAATTTTTAGAAACGCATATGTTAAATTAGAGAATTGACTCTGGATTGGAAGTAAAAGGAGGTAAAAGCTGGATCACACATATAATCGCCAACAGAAAGCTGCTGTGGCTATAATAATGCCAGACCAAGTAGACTTTCTGTTATGATGTATTACAAGAAATAAAAGTTACAAATATCACATATAACTAAAAGGGTCAACCCAACAGCATACGTTAATCTTTTTTAAAAAATTGTTTTATTGCTTAAAGTATTACAAAGAGTATTATATATGTCTCCTTTTTTTTTTCTCTCCCCTTGATTCTCCCCTAGCCTCCCATAACCCCCAGTGTCTTGTGTCCATTGGTTATGCTCGTATGCATGCATACAAGTCCTTCAGTTGATCTCTTACCCAACCCTCCCTGGCCTTCCCGCTGTAGTTTGACGGTCTGTTCCATGCTGCTCTGCCTCTGTATCTACTTTTGTTCATAAGTTTATAATGGTCTTAATTATCCATAAATGAGTGAGATCATGTGGTATTTTTTCTTCATTGACTGGCTTATTTCACTTAGCATAATGCTCTCCAGTTCCATCCATGCTGTTGCAAATGGTAAGAATTCCTTCCTTTTTACAGCAGCATAGTATTCCATCGTGTAGATGTACCACAGTTTTCTAATCCATTCATCTGCTGATGGGCACTTAGGCTGTTTCCAGATCTTAGCTATGGTGAATTGTGCTGCTATGAACATAGGGATGCATACATCCTTTCTGATTGGTGTTTCTGGTTTCTTGGGATATATTCCTAGAAGTGGGATCACAGGTTCAAATGGGAGTTCCATTTTTAACTTTTTGAGGAAACTCCATACTGTCTTCCATAGTGGCTGCACCAGTCTGCATTCCCACCAGCAGTGCACAAGTTCCTTTTTCTCCACATCCTCTCCAGCACTTGTCGTTTGTTGATTTGTTGATGATAGCCATTCTGACAGGTGTGAGATGGTACCTCATTGTTGTTTTGCTTTGCATCTCTCGGATGATTAGTGACTTTGAGCATGTTTTCATATGTCTCTTGGCTTTCTGAATGTCCTCTTTTGAAAAGTGTCTATTTAGGTCCTTTGCCCATTTTTTGATTGGATTGTTTATCTTCCTTTTGTTAAGTTGTATGAGTTCCCTATAAATGTTGGAGATTAAGATATGTTAATCTTAAATATGCATGCTCCTCATAACGTTTTTTAAAAAATATATTTTATTGATTTTTTTACAGAGAGGAAGGGAGAGGGATAGAGAGTTAGAAACATCGATGAGAGAGAAACATCGATCAGCTGCCTCCTACACACCTCCTACTGGGGACGTGCCCGCAACCCAGGTACATGCCCTTGACCTGAATCGAACCTGGGACCTTTCAGTCCGCAGGCCGACGCTCTATCCACTGAGCCAAACTGATCAGGGCTCCTCATAATGTTTTATCACAATATATACAATTCATGAGAGGAACTGCCAAGCCGCATTGTGAAGGCCATGGATACAGACATGAGTAAGGGATGGTAGATATCTTTGTGATCTACCACATTACTAAAAGAAAAAATGAATAACAATGAAAAGCACTTGATTAACATGTTGGAAAGCAAAATACAAATCACTTCGTTAACCTATGGAACACAAATACATAAAAACAATAATATATATTCAAATTACATGAAGCACAAATGAACCAAACTGAAAGGCAACTTGACAAACCCAAATTATAGTTAGAATTTTAATATACCCCTTTCAGTAGTTGACAAAATAAGAAAACACACAAACAAAAAGTTAAAGATACAGGAGATTTGGACAACACGACTGACCAACTTGAGTTAGAGGCCAAGCATAGTGCCACGCTACACTAAGCAGCCTTTCCAAGTATATTTTTTCAAGCATACATCAGACGTTTACCAAGATAGACCATATGTTGAGCCTAAAAGCAAATTTCATTGAATTTCATAGAACTAAACTCAGAATACATTCTCTGATCACAGGCAAATTAAACTAGAAATAAATGGTAACTTAAAAATGCCCAGATATTTGTAAATTAAATAACATGTTTCTAAGTAACTCATAGTTCAAAAAAGACATTCTATTCAAAATTAGAAAATGCTATGATCTGAATTATAATAAAGTATAGCAAATTGAGACTACAAAACATTATATATAGAAATGAAAGCTAAGAGGCTGGACATAGCATGTTCATGATTGAAAATGGTTAAGATGGTAATTCCTCCAAATACATTCAACATAATTCCAATCAAAGTTCTAGCAGATTTCTCATTTCTGAAAATGACCAAGCTTATTCTAAAATCAGTATGAAAATGCAAGGGGCCAATCAAAAGTTAGCTACTCTGGGAAAAGATGCATGAATTTCAACAATTAGCATTCCCAAATAGTAAATGTTATTATAAACCATGGTGGTTACAACTGTGTGGTGTAGAGACAAGAGCAGGCAAGTAGACAAATGAAACGTAACAGTCCAGAAACAGACTCTTCCATGGAAGGTGACAAATGTACCTCGGCAATGCTGGGGGAAAGATGGGTTACTTCAGTAAATTATGCTGCCAATTAAATAACACTATGAAAAGGCGAATATGGAGACCTATCTTACATCATACCCAGAAATCAGTTCTAGGTAAATTGTCAGTCTCACTGTGCAAAGGGAAAGCTATCCCTGAGAAAAAAGGGTAGAAAAATATCATTATGACTTTGGAGTGAGCAGAAACATTTTAGAACAGAACACAGAAAGGTTATGCACAAACGGAAAAGATTATAAAATGGACTATACTAAAAATAATAACTTCCATTTATAAAAGACAGCATTAAAATAATGCACAGAGCCCGGCCGGCGTGGCTCTGTGGCTGATTGTCAACCTATGAATCAGGAGGTCACAGTTCAATTCTTGATCGGGGCACATGCCAGGCTGCAGGCTCAATCCCCAATACAGGGCCTGCAGGAGGCAGCCTATTAGTGATTCTCTCTCATCATTGATGTTTCTCTCTCCCTTTCTCTCTGAAATAAGTAATAAAAATATATTTAAAAAAATAATAATGCAAAGACAAGTCAGTGAGTAGATGATTTTTGCAATGCATGCACCCATCAAAGGATTTGTCTACAGAATATATAAGAAATTCTACAGATTAACAGAGACAATCAAATAGAAAATAGGCCAAAGAATTGAACAGATACTCTAAAACTGGGAATATCCAAATAACCAATATACAAATGCAAATTCAATCAAAATGACAAATTTCCATTATGACAAATTTTCCTTCCTACCAAAACAGCTATACAATAGGACATCATATTGAAACAATGCTCCTCTGATATTGAACAACAAACCAGGTGATCCCTACGTATATTTCAGCTTTCTGGCTGGGTATGTCCTACACATTTTTTCAACTTTCTAGATCGTGGCCCAAGGACAGTAAACCCAAATAAAGCATGATGGACCTGCTGAGTTGAAATCACAGACCTGAGAATTAGGAAGGCCAAAGTGGCTGGAACTTCTGGCACAGGGTATGGGCCAGTTTGAGTTACGCAGAAAGAGCCCTCCAGAATCTGAAAATTAGTCACATTTTCCCCCCCGAGTGCTGAATTATATTTTCCTTTGCACAAGGCAAAATTCAAGAGGCTGGGCAAAGGTCTACAGGGAGATCAATCCCAAGAATTCAAAAAGGGCTTGAAGCGACAGTCAAAATGCAGAGAACTTGTTGCACATCTGAGATGTTCAGTAGAAACCCCAAAAGAATAAAGCCACAAAAGAGCTTAAAAATAAGTGTTAAAAGAAGCAAGCTGATCTGTAAGTAAGCTAACTCTCTGCCAAAACAAATATTAGTACCCTTTGAAGGAATATAACAAACACAGATATTCATCAGTGTAATATAAAAAATGTCCAACATCCAATAAAAATTACTAGACATGAAAAGAAGCAGGCAAATGTGACAATGACTTTAGAGTAATTATAAGAAAATTGATTTTAAAAATGAGCATAGAAATGAAATACATATAAAAAGATCAAATGGAATCCTGGAGCTAAAAATTATAATATCAGAAATAAAAATTTCATTGGATTGGAAAAATTGGGCAGGTGTATGGAAAAAAAAAAGAAACTAGACCAGCAACTTACCCCATACACATGAATAAACTCAAAATGGATAAAATATTTAAATGTAACTCAAGAAACCATAAAAATCCTAGAAGAAAACATAGGCAGTAAAATCTCAGACATCTCTTGCAGCAATATTTTTGCCGATGTATCTCCTAGGGCAGTGGTCGGCAAACTCTTTTGAGAGCCAAATTTTTTAAACTTAAACTATATAGGTAGGTACATTGTTATTAACTTAATTAGGGTACTCCTAAGCTGGCCTTTGCTAAAAACATCCTCAATCTGATTGAGGTACGTTCGCTGAGGTCGAACCCTTCCAACTCTCCCATCCACACTCGTATTGTATACAGTGGGGCCTTTACTTACAAGTGTCTCGACTAACGAGTTTTTTGAGATACCAGCTGTGTCTCGGCTGATTTTTTTTGCATTGAGTTGATAGAGTAATTTGAGTTAACGAGCTCCTTAGCGAGCTCCTTAATGAGCTCGGTCTTGGAACGAATTAAACTCGTAAGTCAAGGCCCCACTGTACTTGTTTCGTCTATCTCAGTAGTCGGCAAACTGGGCTCTTTGGCCCCTTGAGTGTGGCTCTTCCACAAAATACCGACTTCTGTGCATGGACCACGAAGTTTCAATCGCACTGTATGTGCGCGCCCACACATGGTATTTTGTGGAAGAGCCACACTCAAGAGGCCAAAGAGCCGCATGTGGCTTGCGAGCCGCAGTTTGCCAACCACTGTCTAGGCGGGCAAGGAAAATAAAGGAAAAAATAAACAAATGGAACTACATCAAACTTAAATATTTTTGTATAGCAAAAGAAACCATAAACAAAATTAAAAGAGAACCCACTGAATAGGAAAACATATTTATCAATGATACATCTGATAAGGGGTTAATTTCCAAAATATGTAAAGAATTTATATAACTCAACACCAGGAAAATAAACAACAATTTAAAAAATGGGCAAAGGATCTGAGTAGACATTCCTCCAAAGAGGACATATAGATGGCCAACAGACATATGAAAAATGCTCAATGTTACTAAAAATCAGAGAGAATCAAATTAAAACCACAATGAGATATCACCTCACATCTGTCAGAATGGCTATCATCAATAAATCTACAAACAATTGCTGGCGAGGATGTGGGGAAAAGGGAACCCTAGTACACTGCTGGTGGGAATGCAGACTGGTGCAGCCACTGTGGAAAACAGTATAGGGTTTCCTCAAAAAGTTAAAAATGGAACTCCCATTTGACCCAGTGATCCCACTTCTGGGAGTATATCCTAAGAATCTCGAAACACTAATTCGAAAGAATATATGCACCCCTATGTTCATTGCAGTGTTATTTATAATAGCTAAGATCTGGAAACAGGCCAAGTGCCCATCAGTAGATGAGTGGATAAAAAACCCTGGTACATTTACACAGTGGAATACCATGTGGCTGTAAAAAGAAGGAACTCTTACTTTTTGCAACAGCATAGATGGACCTGGAGAGCATTACGCTAAGTAAGAGAAGCTAGTTAGAGAAAGACAGATACCATATGATCGCACTTATGTGTGGAATCCAATGAACAAAATAAACTGACACAGCCCTGGCCGGTTTGGCTCGGTGGATAGAGCATCAGCCTGTGGACTGAAGGGTCCCAGGTTCGATTCCAGTCAAGGGCACTTGCCCGGGTTGTGGGCTCGACCCCCCAGTGGGGGGCATGAAGGAGGCAGCCAATCCATTATTCTCTCTCATCGTTGATGTTTCTATCTCTCCTCTCTCGTCCTTCCTCTCTGAAATCAATAAAAATATATTTAAAAAAATAAACTGACACAGAGGCATGGATACATGGAACAGACTGACAGCTATCAGAAGGGCAGGGGAGAAGGGATTGGATGAAAGAAGGTGAAGGGCTTAACCAAAAAACATATACACAGAACACACAGACACAGACAATAGTGTGGTGACAGCCAGAGGGAAAGGGGACTTGGGCGAGGTGCAGGTGAGCAAAGTGGGGAGGCTTGGGGACGGAAAGAGACTTTGCTCAGGGTGATGGGTGCACGGTGCCGTGTGCAGATGCTTTGCTGAGTTGTACACTTGAGACCTGTATGGTTTTGCAAACCAGTGTCACCCCAATGAATTCAATAAAAAAAAATTTAATTTAAAAAAAAGAAAATTTCATTGGAAGAGCTTAAGAACAGATTAGCAAAAATTTAATAATAATACAAAATAAGAAACTTGAAAAATAGCAATGAAAACTACCCAATGGAAACATATGAGGGAAAAAGGCTAAAAGAAAAATACCAACCCAATTCAACAAATGAGCAAAGGCCTTGAATAGACATTTCTCCAAAGATGCACAAAGGCCAATAAGCCCATGAAAATATGTTCAACATCACTAACCACTGCGGGAATGCAAATCAAAACCACGAGCAGATGCCCCTCACACTCTAGGCTGGCTCCTATCAGAAGAAAGAAGAAAGCTAGTGTTGGTGAGGATGTGGAGCGATTGGAACCACGGCGCACTGTTGGTGGGAGTGTAAAATGGTACAGCTGTTGTGGAAACTGGATGGAAGTTTCTTTAGAAATTAAAAATAGAATCACCATATGAGCTAGCAATTCCTTTAGCTATATACCCAAAGGAATTTAAATCAGGTACTTGAAGAAATATTTGTACATCCATGTTCATAGCAGCATTATTCACAATAACCAAAAGGGAGAAGCAACTCACGTGCCCATCAACATCTGGATAAACAAAATGTGCTGTATACACACACAATGAAATGTTATGCAACCTTTACAAGGAAGGAAATTCTGCAATACACTACATGGATGAACACTGAGGAAGCTGTGCTAAGTGAAATAAGTCAATTATGAAACTACTAATACTGCATGATTCCCCTTATATGATGTACCCGGAGTGGTCAGATTCATACAGGTGGAAAGTACAATGTTGGTTGCCAGTGACTGGGAGGAGGGAGAACGGTGGGTTATTGTTTAATGGGAACGGTGTCAGGATTGCATGATGGCAAGAATTCTGGAGCTGGATGGCGGTGACGGCAGCACAACAATGTGAGTGTGCTCCATCCCACTGAACTGTGCTCTTAAAAATAGTTCAGATGGTAAAATTTCTGTTGTGTGCATATTATTACAGTTTTTAAAAAAAGATACAGCCCTAGCTGGTTTGGCTCAATGGATAGTGCGTTGGCCTATGGACTGAAGGGTCCCCGGTTCGATTCTGGCCAAGGTCACATGCCTGGGTTGCAGGCTTGATCCCCAGGAGGGGGCACGCAGGAGGCAGCCGATCAGTGATTCTCTCTCATCCTTGATGTTTCTATCTCTCTCTCCCTCTCCCTTCATCTCTAAAGTCAATAAAATATATTTAAAAAAATAAAAAAGATACAAAGGTTAAAAATAATGAAGAGAGTCCCAGGAAACTCTGGGACAATATGGAGTGGTCTAATATTCTTGTAAACGGGGTCCCAGAAGGAGAGAGAAATGAAGACTTTCAGACACACAAAAGCTAAAAGAATTCATCACTAGCAGACCCACACTAAAAGAAATGTTAAAAGAAGTCATCCTCCAGCCCTGGCTGGTTTGGCTCAGTGGATAGAGCTTCAACTGTGGACTGAAGGGTCCTAGATTCAATTCCAGTCAAGGGCACATGCCAGGGTTGCAGGCTTGATCCCTAGTAGGGGGCCTGCCGATCAATGATTCTCTCTGATCTTTGATGTTTCTTGCTCTATCTCCCTTTCCTTCCTCTCTGAAATCAATAAAAAATATATTTTTAAAAAAGAAGTCCTCCAAGCTACAGAAAAATGATATCTGATGAAAATATGAGATCATCTGCCCTAGCCGGTTTGGCTCAGTGGATAGAGCGTCTGGCTGTGGACCGAGAGGTCCCAGGTTTGATTCCAGTCAAGGGCATGTACCTTGGTTGCGGGTACATCCCCAGTAGGAGGTGTGCAGGAGGCAGCTGATTGATGTTTCTCTCTCATTGATGTTTCAAACTCTCTATTCCCGTGGTTGGCAAACTGCGGCTTGCGAGCCACAGACGGCTCTTTGGCCCCTTGAGTATGGCTTTTCCTAAGCCTTAGGAGTACCCTAATTAAGTTAATAACAATGTACCTTCCTATATAGTTTAAGTTTAAAAAATTTGGCTCTCAAAAGAAATTTCAATCGTTGTACTGTTGATATTTGGCTCTGTTGATTAATGAGTTTGCCGACCACTGCTATATCCCCCTCCCTCTCCCTTCCTCTCTGTAAAAAAATCAATAAAATATATTTTTTTAAAAAAGAAAATATGAGATCATCTATATAATGAAAGGGTAATATGCAAATTGACCCTAACAGCAGAATGGGTGGGAATGACTGGTCACTATGACACACACTGACCACCAGGGGGCAGACGCTCAATGCAGGAGCTGCCCCTTGGTGGTCAGTGGGCTCCCACAGGGGGAGCTCTGCTCAGCCACAGCCAGGCTGATGGCTGCCAGCACAGCGGTGGTGGCGGGAGCCTCTCCTGCCTCCTCAGCAGCACTAAGGATGTCCGACTGCAGCTTAGGTCTGCTCCCCGCTGGCAAGTGGACATCCCCCGAGGGCTGCTGGGCTGCCAGAGGGATGTCTGACTGCCAGCTTGGGCCGATCCCCCAGGGAGTATGCCTATGCCAGCAGGTGGACATCCTCTGAGGGGTCCCAAACTGCAAGAGGGCATAGGCCGGGCTGAGGGACCCCCCTGAGTGCACAAATTTTTGTGCACCGGGCCTCTAGTCTATATAATAAAAGCCTAAGCGACCATTATGGCAGAATGACCAGTCACTATGATGTGCACTGACCACCCAGTGGCAGATGCTCAATGCAGGAGCTGCCCCCTGGTGGTCAGTGTGCTCCCACAGGGGGAGTGCTGCTTAGCCAGGAGCTGGGCTCATGGCTGGCAAGTGCAGCAATAGTGGCAGGAGCCTCTCCTGCCTCCACGGCAGCACTAAGGAGCAGTGAGCCAAGCGGTAAGGAGCCTGCCACTATGGAGCAGTGAGCTGAGAGGTAAGGAGGGAGCAGGCAGGAGGTGAGGAGCAAGGGATCCTGGACTGTGAGAGGGATGTCTGACTGCCGGCTTAGGCCCAATCCCCAGGGATCGGGCCTAAGCCGGCAGTCAGACATCCCCTGAGGGGTCCTGGACTGTGAGGACTGCGAGGAGAAATAAAATTAATACCTGGGTGCATTAGAGGGAAACTATAGAAAAAAACAAAAGCAGAGAATATCTTAAAAGTAGTCAGAAGAAAAGTGGCAGTCAAACATTCCCTGAGGGGTCCCAGACTGCAAGAGGGCACAGGCTGGGCTGAGGGCCCCCCCCCCCCAGTGCACGAATTTCATGCACTGGGCCTCTAGTAAATGATAAATATACAATATTTTATTATTAAAACTGTAAATGACTGCTGAGACAAAAATAATGGCAATGTATTGTGTGGCTTATGATATGTACAAGTGAAATGAATGGCAACAATAATTTGCAAGCTGAGAGGGGAGAATGGAGGTAAACTATTGTAAGAGTTTCATATTATGAATGAAATGGTATATTATTACTTAAGGGTGGCTATTATGAGTTAAAGATGTATACCACAAACGATAAAGCAACCTCTAAAGTCAGAAAACAAAGAGTTTTAGCTAACAAGCCAACAAAGGAGATAAAATGAAGCCAATAAGAATACTAAAAAAAAAAAAAAAAGAAAGAAAGAAAGAAAGAAAAAGAGGGAGAGGAAAAAGGGAACAAAGAGCAGGTGGGATGCCTGGCCCGTGTGGCTCAGTGGTTGAACACCCACCTAGGAACCAGGAGGTCACGTTTGGATTCCTGGTCAGGGCAAATGCCCAGGCTGTGGGCTCCATCCCCAGCAGGGGGCGTGCAAGAGACAGCCGAGCGATGGTTCTCTCTCATCGTGGATGTTTCTCTCTCCCTCTCTGAAATCAATAAAAACATATTTTTGAAAAAAGAGCAGGTGGGATGTATAGGAATTTAATGAACAAACTGAACTAACAAGCAAAACAGAGACAGCCTCATTGAGCAAAAGGGAAAAAAGCGAGACTCCATGGACGCGGACAACAGTGTGGTGATTGCGAGCGGGAGAGGGGTGGGTGGAGGTGGAAGAGGGCATAGGGAGGGGAAATGGCGATGAAAATAAATAAATAAATAGATTTAAAAAGACGGCAAATTTAAAACTGACCATGTCAATAATCACTTTGAGTGTAAGTGAATTAATCACCCAATTAAAAGGTAGAAATGGCCATGTTGAGTAAAAAAGCAAGACCCAACCAAATGCACACTTAAAATATAAAAACACAAATAGATTAAAAGTAAAAAGCTGTAAGAACGTTTTACGTCATGCTAACACTAATCTGTATTAATACTGGACAAAGTACAATCCACAACTGAAAAGTTCATGAATTGGACTTCATTAAAATTAGGAATTTGCTGTTCAAAAGACACTGTGAAGAGAATGAAAAGACAACTCACAGCCTGGGAGAAAATATTTGCAAATATTTCTGATGAAATACTTGTATCTAACCCTAGCTGGTTTGGTTCAGTGGATAGAGCATCAGCCCAGGGACTGAAGGGTCCTGGGTTCGATTCTGGTCAAAGGAACGTACCTTGGTTGCAGGCTCGATCCCCGGCTCTCGTTGGGCATGTGCAGGAGGCAACCAATCCATGTGTCTCTCTCTGTGTCTCTCTCTGTGTCTCTCCCTGTCCCTTCCACTCTTTCTAAAAGCCCATGGAAAAATAGTGAGGATTAACAACAAAAAATAATTTGTAAAAAAAGGAATGTTTCCAGCCCAGCCAGAGTAGTTCAGTGGTTGATCATTGACCTATGAACCAGGAGGTCATGGTTCGATTCCTGGTCAGGGCACATGCCTGGATTGCAGCTTGATCCCCAGTGTGGGGCATACAGGAGGCAGCTGATCAATGTTCTCTCTCATCATTGATATTTCTATCTCTCCCTCCCTCCCTCTCCCTTCCTCTCTGAAATCAATAAAAATATATTTTAAAAATAAATAAATAAAGGAACATTAAAAAAAAGACTGTATCTAGAATATATAAAGAATCCTAAAAATTCAGAATTAAGAAAACAAACTACCTCATTTTAAAAAATCAATTGTATTTTTATATACAAAGAGCAATCAATTAGAAAAACAAAGTATCAGCACACAATTTTTTAATAGCATAAGAATATTAAATACCTAGGAATTAATCTAACAAAAAATGTCCAAGAACTCTACACAAAAAAACAATAAAACATTATAAATGGAGATTATAAGAATACTTAAAAATTGAGAGATATACCATGTTTATGGAAGGAAAGTCAGTTTTCCTCAAATTGGTCATAGATTTATTATAACCCCAATCAAATCTCAGCATATCTCATGTGGATGGAAACTCATGAGGTCAGTTTAAAATTTAAATGGAGCCCTGACTGGTTTGGCTCAGTGGATAGAGCATCAGCCTGCGGACTCAGGGGTCCCAGGTTCAATTCCAGTCAGGGGCATGTACCTTGGTTGCGGGCACATCCCCAGTAGGGGGTGTGCAGGAGGCAGCTGATTAATGTTTCTCTCCCATCAATGTTTCTAACTCTCTCTCTCCCTTTCTCTCTGTAAAAAATCAATAAAATATATATTTTTTAAAAAAGAATTGTAGTCAATTCTGAAGAATAAGTCGGAGAGGCTTACCCCTTAAGATAAGATTTTTATAAAGCTAAAGCAATTAAGACATACATCAGTACAAAAATAGACAATTAGCCCCATGGACAACTAAACAGAGCCCAGAAAATGACCCAAGCAATGTAGATTTATGGCCATAATTTATGACCAATGTGGAACTAGAGAATAGTGTGGAAAGGTCTTTTCATAAAAAGTCATGGGACAATCAGATATCCTCATAGGAAACACACACACACACACACACACACACACACACACACACACACGACTACTCCGCTTCTTCACAGGACACAGAGAGCAATTACAGATGCCCGAGGATCTAAATGGGAGAGACGAAACAACTAAATTTGTAAATGATAAAAAATATCTTCATGACATCAAGATAAAGATGTCTTTGAAAGAATACAGACAGCACCACCCACAAGGAAAATAACTCAGAAGGCTTCTGTATTGAAACTAAGATCTTCTGTCCACCCCTTCCCACCCCCGCCCCCCCCAAAAAGGTTACTATTAAGAGAATGAAAAGGAAGATTCTGAACGGGAGAGGCGATTTGTAGCACATGTGGTCAAGCGTGTCCTCCAAAGACGGCCTCAACAATACCTCCCATTTCACACGCTTTTCTGCGTGTGACCTTCCCTCTCCCGCTCCAAGAATTGGGGAGGATGAGCCCCAGGCAGGCTGTGACTACTATGAAATCATGTTCTACATGAGGCTTCCCTGGGGAAGCCAGCTCAACTCCCTGAGATTGGCATCCTGGAAAGGCCATGGGTGGGTTTGTCCATTGACAGCCCCAGCCAATCTCCATATAAGTTCAGCATCAACTGCTGGCCATGCCACCCAGCCCAGCCCTCCGAGAGCTGACAACTGTATGAGAGGCCCCAAGAGAGAATTCCTGACTCTCACAAGTATAAACAAAACCAAAAACATTGCTTTTTACACCACCACATTTTGGAGTAGTTTGTTACACAGCAATAATAATCAGAACTGGCAAGGACTCATATCTATACTAATAATAGAGGAATATGCAAATTGGCCAGGACACCATCACGTAATGACCAATCAGGATGGTGGTGGGACTGCTGTGGAGAGCTCTCAGCACATCTGTGCCAGGGTTCGAAGGGCTCGGAGAGGAAGGGAGAGCAGATAGGCAGTTAGGGGGATCAGGCCAGGAGGGGAGCGCAGTTAGGGCCATAAGGCCGGCAGGGGAGCAGTTAGGGGCATCAGGCAGGCAGGCAGATGAGTGGTTAGGAGCCAGTGGTTCCGGATTGTGAGAGGGATCCCGGATTGGAGAGGGTGCAGGCCCGGCTGAAGAACCCCACCCCCTATCCCCCTGCATAGAATTTCGTGCACCAGGTCTCTAGTCCAAAATATAAAACGAACTCCTACAAACCAATAAGAAAAAGACAATGGGTGGTAGTAACGAGCAAAAGACTTGAAATCCAAATGGTCAATTATAAAAATGTGCTCAATCTCAGCAGTAATTAAAGAAAAACCAGTGGAAACCATAATGCAATGGATCCCACTAGAATGGCTCGACTTTTAAAATAAAAACTGACAGTGCTGTGTTAGTGACGATGGAGAGCACAGGGAACTAGTGGCTGCTATGGAGTGCAAAGTGGTACAATGAATGAAAAACAGTTGTCACTGTCTACGAAGTGGAAGGTCACACTCTGTGACCTAGCAGTGTCACTCCTAGACGCATACCCTGGAGCACAGGGCACAAGTGCACGAAGAAACCTATACAGGAGTGCTCGTGCCTGCCCGGGGCCGTCCGTGGTTAGAGTGTCAGTGTGTGCACTAAAGGGATCGCTTCCTGGTCAAGGGCACACACCTGGGCTGTGCAGGAGGCAACCAGTTGTGCCTCTCTCACATTGATGCTTCTCTCTCTCTCCCCTCCCCACTCCCACTCTGAACAGCAATGGAAAAAATATCTTCAGGTGAGGTTAACGAAAAAAAAAGAAGAAGAAGAAGAGTGTTCATAACAGTAAAAGTTGAAAACTGGTAACAGCCCAAACTTCCCTTACAGTTCAGTACATAGACAAATAGTTCCACACGGTGGAAAACTGCACCAATGAAAAGGAGCAAAATAAAGGCCAGCACAGCAGTACACGTGAATTTCAGAAAAGATGCTGAGTAAAAGAATATATATGAAAGGAACCCATTTAAATAAGATTTAAAAACAAACAAACGTGTACTTGGGTCATAAAATGACAAAGAAAAGCTGGGGGGTGGTAAAGCCAGGGTTTGAGGACTGGGGAGGGGTTTGTGGTGGAAAAGGGGGGCTTCTGATATTCTGGTGCCATTCTGTACCCCTTGATCTGGGGTGGGTGCATGGGTGTGTGCTTTAAATTGTATATTTGTAATACGTTAGTATGTATTTTCCATGTGTGTTACCTCTCACAAGAATATTTCTTAACTTGAAAACGAAAGAATATTGGAAGAAAATCAATATATGGGTGAAAAAAACCTAACTTCATTTACTATTTGATTGCCTAGTTTCCTCCACGTTGTTTATTAAATCAGCAAAACTAACCCCATTGATTTGCGATTCCAACTTCATAAAATATTCACTTCTTTTTTAAAATATATTTTTATTGATTTCAGAGAGGAAGGGAGAGGGAAAGAGAGATAGAAACATCAATGATCATCTGCTGCTTCCTGCACGCCCCACCCTGGGATTGAGCCTGTGACTGGGACAGCGAGTGCAGTGAGCTCACCACCCTCCGGTGGGTGCGGCTGACCAGGATTCCAACCGTGACCTCCTGGTTCATGGGTCCATGCTCAACCACTGAACCTATGCGCAGGCAGGGCATGTACTCAATTCTTAGTTACACTTGTTATCAACAGCCTGGTCTTGGTCTTTGGCTAGGATGAACAGATGGGGGAGGGGTGGGGAAAGTGTGAATGAAGTAGAACAAAAGCAGGCGGAGATAGTCATCATCATGGGACATTTATTTTTTTATGAGAGGCCTGGTGCACGAAATTTGTGCACAGTTCTGGCCAGCGATTAGGGCTGATCTCTGGGGCAACCGGTGGGGTGATGGGGAGGTCCCTGCTGGCACCCACCTTGGCTGGCCTGGGGCCTGCAGGCTGGGGGCAGCTCTTGCATTGACACCCTGGTGGTCAGTGTGCATCATAGCCACCAGTTGTTCTGCCAGTTCTGTCGATTTGCATATTAGCCTTTTATTATATAGGATTTATTTATTGGCTAATCTTCACCGGAGGATATTTTTCCATTGATTTCCAGAGAAAGTGGGAGAGAAGTGGGGGGTGGGGGAAGAGGGAAAGAGAGAGAGAGAGAGAGAGAGAGAGAGAGAGAGAGAGATGAGAGACACATGGATTGGTTGCCTCCTGCTCATGCCAGCACCCAGGTGGGAATTGAGCCTGCAATGCGGGTACTACCCCTGACCAGGAATGGAACCCTCGACCCTTCTGTGCGTGGGCCAACGCTCTAACTAGTGAGCAACACCGGCCAGGGTGGGGCTTATTTTAAATAGGAAAATTCTAGAGACAACTGAAAAGAGAAAGGAAGTCATTGGGAGGGTTGCCAAGTCAGGGGGTTAAGTGTCACCTGATAAAAGAATGAGCTCAGAGCAAAACTATTTAGGGGAGACCTAGGAGCAGGCGGTGCCTGCAGGGTGGGGTGCACTACCCGGGATGCCTGGCCGCGCGGTACACACAGCGGCCGTCTGCACCATGTAGGTGGCAAGATAAAGGCTGAGGAATGTTCCCCAACATTTGACACAGAGCTATCTTTAAGTTATATTATTGCTTTTTTTCTTTCCTTAAATGTAGCATTTACTGATGGGAGAAAATTAAAGAAAAACGCGCGCTGCCACAGTTTGTCCTGCCCTGGCTGCTGGGCTCCATTCGGGCGGGAGCGCACAGCTCAGGCCGGTGGTACCTGCTCTCCGCCCGGGGCTTGGCCGCAGGGGCACCCGGCACCCGCCCGCCTCCCCTCGCGGCCGAGGCGGGACCCCACCGGCCCGGGCGGCGCTGAGGTGCGGGGGGCGGTCCCGGGCGCCTGGCCCGCCCCGAGCCCGCCCCGCCCCGCCCCGCCCGGCCAGGCCGCCTCGCTCGCCGCTCGCCCCGCAGAGGCCGGCGGTCGGACCGCGCCGCAGCCGGAGATGCCGCGGGGCGCCGCGCTGTGCCTGCGCCTGTGGCTCTGCCTCGGACTCCTCGACGGCGAGCGCGGTGAGCTCTCCGCCGCCGCCCGCGTGCGCGCCCGGCCGCGCGGGGAGGCCCGCGAGGGGACACTCCTGGGGCGACTGGTGGGACCGCGCCGATGGGGGCGGGCGGGGAGCTGGGCACCCGCCGGCCCGGGCAGCAGGGGAGATGGGGCCGGAGCCAGGGACACGGACGCGGCCGGGGCGCTGCGGGGCGCGGAGAGGCGAGGAAGGGCGGGCCAGGGACCGGCTCCCGCGGCCCCGCAGCGCAGGGATGGTGCCGGGCTCCCGACCTCGCCTCGCCGTCCGCGGTCCGCTCCCCGGGGCCCGGCCCGCTCGCGCTGCGCTCTCACCTGCAGCCTTCGCTTCCCTCCCCGCTCCCCGAGGAGCCCCGGGCCGCCTACCCCGCGCCCAGCCCGTCCCAGGGCGACGAGGCGGCGGTGCCCGCCGGGCCGCCGAGACCGGAGTGCTCGCTTCCCGACCCCTCGGGTCGCGCTCGAGGTCGGGCCCGCAGGGGGCTCCCCGGGCAGGCGCGCGCCTTCGCCAAAGGCAGGGGTTGCGGGGGCCGCGGGGGCCGCGGGGCTGCAGCCGCAGGGACAGGGGTTCGGCGTCCCCGCGGCCCGGCGCCGTCGGGAAGACCCGGCGAGGTGCGGGAATTTGAGGCGAACCTGGAGGCGGCAACTTGTATGCAACGAGGGACGGAAGCGGCAGGAGGCCGGCCGCCCCGTCTGTGGAGGCGCAGGGAGCTTGACGGCCGAGCCAGGAGCGGGTCCCCAGCAAGGGGCCCCGGCGGGAGTCGGGCTTGTGATGGGAACGGGGCGGGAGGCTGCGCGTGGGGTCGGAGGGAAAGGGGAGCGGCGGCGAGGAGGGCAGAGGGGGCTTGGATGGAGTGTCAGGGATCGGAGAAGCTGGGATTCCACACGAGACCTGGTGACCCTGGAAACCAGAGGGCAGCCCTGGGTCCCAGAGGCTGGAGAGGAGTGCGGGAGCCCTGAAGGGAGAGACGGGGAGCTCACCTTTTTGGAAAACTGTGGGCAATAGATACTGGCTTGTATGCTTCCTCTCTTAAGCCTCACCAGGGAGTGTTAGACGCATTTCTTAGACGGGGGCGCTTAGACACGGACGTGTAACCTCTCTGCAGTCCCCATGAAGCCATAGTAAAGGAGGGAGTCAGCCAGGCCTTTGGGAGCAGAGCCTTGATGGGCTGAGGGCGGTGTGGGGAGCCCAGAGAGGCCGGAGGAGGGCGTCTGTCTGGGCCTCGCGCTGCACCAGTCTGAGCTGGTCCCCCCAGGCCTGCGTTCTCACCCCTGCACCCAGCCCAGGGCCGGGCTCTCACAGGGGCTCAGGTGTTTGTGGAGTGGCTGAATGAGTGCAGGAGGAGAAGTGCACGGTCCCTGGTTGGACCGAGTGGGTGGGAGGCCGCCTTGAGGAGACATCTGGCAGGCAGCTGGGTGTGGTGAATGAGAGGCTGGGCTGGGAGCTAACGGGGAGCAGAGGAGAGGGCCCAGGATGGGCGCCCCCTCACAGGGGGCCCGAGAGGGAGAGGCATCCTGGGAGATGGGACGCTGCAGGGCGTGAGCACCAGGAGAGGCTGGTGTCCCAGCGCTGGCTCCGGAGGGAGGAGGGAGAGCGGTGAGGCCCGTCCTGCGGGGAGGACAGCCGGGCAGTTGGGCAGTGACGGGGAGGAGAGCAATGTTAGCAGATGGAGGGGGTGCCCAGGCTGGATCGGGGCTCGGCTGGTGGGAAGACGCCCACGGAGAGTAGAGGAGACCATTGCTGGCTCCTGAGCCCGGCTCCTGCCCCAGCCGCTGCTGTGGGGAGGACCGGGCCTGCTGGGGGGCAGAGGGGGGGGCGGCGCTGGAGCAGAAGCACAGACACTTGAGTTAGTGTCCGCCCAGCCGGAGTGGACGGCCAGGCGCCGGCAGGTGAGAAGCCTCGGGACCCTGAAGCTGACCCCTCCAAGGTGCGCACTTATCCTAGTGCCAAGCCCTGCCCTGCTCTCCCCTAAGCCAGTCGCTTATGGCCTGGGCGCCTCTCTCCCTCTCCCTGGGCCAGTGCAGCAGTGCAATGGGCTGGCGAGGCCTGAGGGCAGTGCTTGGGCTGGCGAGGCCTGAGGGCAGTGCTTGGGCTGGCGAGGCCTGTGGGCAGTGCGATGGGCTGGCGAGGCCTGAGGGCAGTGCGATGGGCTGGCGAGGCCTGTGGGCAGTGCAACGGGCTGGATTTCACAGCCTGGCGTCTCGGTCCAGTTTCCAAAACGTTGCTCTGGCAGGGTCCCTGTCGGGGGGCAGGTGGCAGAGGTCGGCCCAAGAGGCTTCTCTCGGCGGCTCAGTCTGGAGAGGCTGTCTGCTCCTCTGGACAGTGGGCAGTCGGCTCGGGGACATGCAGAGGAAGCAGGTGACAGTCGGGCAGCTGTGGTGGCCCCTGCTGTGAGCTGAGTGGCACTGGGCGTCCCCGCTCTCCCCCGTCCCAGCTCCTCAGCCTGAGCCAGACCCATGTGCTTGGGATAGAGTGGGGGATGGGGCAGGGGTGCACGCTGGTGCAGGCAGGGTGTGGCCTGGCCCACTGGCCCCGCTCAGTGCTCCGGGACATGGAGGTAGGATGTAGGTGCTCCCGCTCCGGGACATGGAGGTAGGATGTAGGTGCTCCCGCTCCAGGACATGGAGGTAGGATGTAGGTGCTCCCACTCCGGGACATGGATGTAGGATGTAGGTGCTCCCGCTCCGGGACATGGAGGTAGGATGTAGGTGCTCCCGCTCCAGGACATGAAGGTAGGATGTAGGTGCTCCCGCTCCGGGACATGGATGTAGGATGTAGGTGCTCCCGCTCCGGGACATGGATGTAGGATGTAGGTGCTCCCGCTCCGGGACATGGATGTAGGATGTAGGTGCTCCCGCTCCGGGACATGGATGTAGGATGTAGGTGCTCCCGCTCCGGGACATGGATGTAGGATGTAGGTGCTCCCGCTCCGGGACATGGATGTAGGATGTAGGTGCTCCCGCTCCGGGACGTGGATGTAGGATATAGGTGCTCCCGCTCCGGGACATGGAGGTAGGATGTAGGTGCTCCCGCTCCGGGACATGGAGGTAGGATGTAGGTGCTCCCGCTCCGGGACGTGGAGGTAGGATGTAGGTGCTCCCGCTCCGGGACATGGATGTAGGATGTAGGTGCACCCGCTCCGGGACATGGAGGTAGGATGTAGGTGCTCCCGCTCCAGGACATGAAGGTAGGATGTAGGTGCTCCCGCTCCGGGACATGGATGTAGGATGTAGGTGCTCCGGGACGTGGATGTAGGATGTAGGTGCTCCCGCTCCGGGACATGGATGTAGGATGTAGGTGCTCCCGCTCCGGGACATGGATGTAGGATGTAGGTGCTCCCGCTCCGGGACATGGATGTAGGATGTATGTGCTCCCACTCCGGGATGTGGAGGTAGGATGTAGGTGCTCCCGCTCTGGGACGTGGATGTAGGATGTAGGTGCTCCCGCTCCGGGACATGGATGTAGGATGTAGGTGCTCCCGCTCTGGGACATGGAGGTAGGATGTAGGTGCGGCTCACCAGCCTGGGGTCAGTGTGGCTGAAGGGTCCTGGCTCCCAGGGCACAGTGGCCGTGAGGTGTCACAGGAGAGGGGCCAGCTCCTGGCTGTGCCTTCCCGACCAGAGAAGGCAGCTGTGGTTCTGTGTCACCAGCTGTGGTGCTCACGGGGACCCGGGGGCTTTGGACCTGGACCCGTCCTGCAGGGATTTCCTGGGTGTCAGACCGGCAGGAACACAGAGGTGGCATCAGACGCCTGGCACGGGGACCGAGTTGCTCAGTGACCCCACGGAGGCCCAGCTGGCGGCGGTGGCTACACAGGAAGGCAGCGACACTTGCAGCCCACAGCTTCCGGGAGGGTCTGCAAACTCAGGACGGGATTCGAGGCAGCGCATGGAACCCCCACAACCCAGAGCCGGGATAGCCCAGCGGTGTATGGGGTTGCCTGGGTGGTTCGATGTGGCTGGGGTCTGGGGTTGGAGGGGAACAGGCCGGGTGGGTGTGACAGGAGCCAGCAGCACCTGTGGAGGGGGTGGTTCTGAGCGGGGAGCCACCTGGCCGGGGTCCATGGAGGCATCGCCAGAGGCACGGACCAGATGGAGCCCTGGCAAGGGGCTGCGTGAGAACCCAGGGAGTGCCCCAGGAGTAGCCGCAGTGGCTGGGAGGGTGGGGCGTGGGGCGAGGGCCAGGCTCTGGCTTCTGCAGCAGATGGGGCCCCGGGAGGAGGATCGATGGGGGGAGAGGTGAGGCGCCCCCCTGGAGGCAGGTCCTCTGGGTGGAGGTGGCCAGCAGGACTTCCCGGGTCTGGGCAGGTGAGGAGAGAGGGACGTTGGGAGCGCTTGAGGAGATGGGGCTGAGGGCAGTCAGGGGGCCCAGGGCCCTGGCTCCCACCCCTCCTGCATGTCTGGGTGTTTCCTCCACGTGGCGGATTCCTGTGCCCACAGCCCTCTGAGACGCCCCTTGGAGAGGGGTGGGCAGGGCGAGGGCCTGGAAAGCCGCTCACACTCCCTGCACCGACCTCTGAGCAGGACCCTGCCAACGTGTGGGGGCTGGAGCCAGGGATTCCTGAGTTTCGATCCTTTTCAGACACTGGCTTCCTCTGGGATCTGGGTTTTCCGGTCAGGCCCGAGGCGGGAGTCTGGGAGAGGAAGGTGCGGGTCTGCATCGCGTTGTGGCTGAGGCTTGGCGGCCGGACCACAGGCGCTCCCCACCCGGGCCAGGCCGGGTGTGGGGGCCCCTCCGGCAGGCACAGGTCGGGGTGGTGAGTGGGGGACCCGCCACGTGGCCAGCGAGGTCAGCAGGGGTTCATGGGAAAGGACTTGTCGCCCGCAGGAGAGGACATCCTGCCTGCATTTCCCTCTTCCTGCGGCAGAGCCCACGGCCCGATTTAGCAGGGGCCACCTCGGAGGCAGCTGGGCAGCCTGATAACACCGCCTGCCCTGACCCCGGGCAGGGCCACTGCCCAGCACAGCTGGCTGCACCCACAGCTGTGCTGAGCTGGGAGCCAGCATGTGCCAGGTCCCTCCTCCCTACACCCCTCTCCTGGGGTTCTCAGGCCGCCCCCACTCCCACTCGGCCTCACCACTCCCTGCTTCCCGAACTTGCCTCGGCGGCTGCCTCTCCATTGATGGGAGCATCCTCCCCGCACACCAGGGCTGAGTGGGATCCTCAGGCCACATGCACAAACAGCAGAACAGCAAAATCTCCCTCTCTCTCTCTCTCTCTCTCTCATCAGTAAATTTAAAAATGAATTTAAAGCAGAGCCCTGAGCCTTCAGTCGCCCCCAGTCCAGCTTCCTGGGGGTGGTAGAGGTCCCCATAGCGAACCTAGCCCCAGGCCCACCTAGCACGCCCCCAGCCCCAGCGCTGCCCTTCACCCCGCCTTCCAGAGGCTGCGGGGGAGAACTCCAGGCCTGCCCTGCCCAGATGCTGCTTCGAGTGGGAGGGGCCTACGGAGGGGGGCGCTTCATCCCCACTGCTGTGCCCTGAGAGCCCAGAGCCCAGGCCTTCAAGCGGGCCTGGGGGAAGCTCTTATCCTCACTCAACCTAAAGCTCTGTCCTCAGAGCCACTGGCACTTAACCCGATGGAGATTGTTCGTATTAAGCAGGAGCTCAAGGGCGCCGGGCGCACCTTCACACTTGGACTCCGGTTAATCAGTTTGCTCTACACCAGTGGTTCTCCACCTTCTGGCCCTTTAAATACAGTTCCTCATGCTGTGACCCAACCATAAAATTATTTTCGTTGCTACTTCATAACTGTCATGTTGCTACTGTGATGAATTGTCATGTAAATATCTGATATGCAGGGTGGTCTTAGGCGACCCCTGTGAAAGGGTCGTTCGACCGCCAAAGGGGTCGCCACCCACAGGTTGAGAACCGCTGCTCTACACGGTGGTGTGCAAAGGTTGTAACCTTGTGACGAAGGCTTCTGTGCCCATTGTGGAGGCTAGGAAATGAAGGCGGGAGGGTGAAGGGGCCACTAGATGCTCGAGCAGCTTCAGGGAGGTGACCAGTGTCTGGCCCAGGTGGCACGGGGGCCAAGGGGCTAGAAGGGGCGGGCGTGCAGGCGTGCAGGCGGGTGCCCCGTTCCCCGGGGAAGGCTCCAGAGAGGAGCGTGTGTGGATCCTAAATGTCTGACCACCTTGGGGACATTTTCACCTCCTTCCCCAGAGACCTCTCAAAAGGCCGCTCCGCACAGACGCGTCTTCTCCCAGGTCCGCGCCTGGCTGATGGGCCCGCCTCAGAGCAGGACACCTCACCCCCAGCCCTCACCTCTACACCTGCCACACTGTGTGCTGTCCCTTTGTCCCCGAGAGCCTCCAGCCGGTCAGGGCCATCACTGCTGGGCTGACACCATGGAAAGGCCCTCCTGGGAAGTTAGTGCAGTGAGCTGGGCCGGGGCTGGGGCTGGGGCTGTGGAGCTGTGCAGGGGGCCCTGGGAGGCATCTCAGCCTGTGATTCTGGGGCTGGAGTGGGTACCAGGCACCAGGCAGGTATCAGCGCTCGATGGAGGGTCACGGGAGGAGCTCAGATTCTGCCCCCAACACTGGGGAAGCAGGGAAAGGTCTTAGGCAGGAGAGGGACTTGTGTTCTAGAAAGATCCTCTGACTACTTAGGTCTCAGGTTAGGGGAGACACTGGTGTGTTGAGTCAGGGGAGGGACCAGGAGGCTGGCCAGAGGCGGGGGCTGGGGAGGGGCAGCTTGGAATGTCTAGAGCGGCTGGAAGGCGTCCCTCGCAAGGCGTCTGAGCGCTGAGTGCAAAGCATTTTGCCAGGGTGGCAGGGAGGAGAGGGGAAGCCTGGTGTTCCCAGCCTCTGCCTTTGATGCTGGACCTGAGAATGGACGTGACTTGGCAACCAATGGCTGTGGGGGCGGATAGCATCCGAGTGCCTGTCACAGGAGGGAGCGCAGCGTTTCCCGGTGAGGACGAAGGATGAGAACGAAAGATGAGCCCGTTGGAAGGATGAGCCCGTTGGGTGTCGGGTGAAGGCCTTTACATTTTGTAAACTGCAGAAATGCAGACCGTGCAGCCCCGTGTGGAGGAAATAGTAGCTTCCGTTATCCTGTCCCCAAAGGTAATCTCTGACTAGCAACTTAACTAAGTCGGTGCCTTAGTTCTCTCATCTGCAACATGACGAGAATAGAATGCACGGGGGGGTGGGGGGGTGTGCAGCGGTGTGGGGGGGGAGTAGAGATTAGAGGGCCGGGTGCTTGGAGGCCAGCCCGCGGAAAGTGCTAACACACGTTTGCTGTTATTGTCGTGACAGGATGTATTGGGGGTAAGCAGAATTAGGGGTCAAAGTGTGGAGCATTTAAAAATGACTGTGAGGCCTGTTGGCTCACATCCTTGCCAGTGCTGGGAGTTCTCTGTCCTTTTAACACTTGCTCATGGTGGGGTGGGGGGACGACGTGGGGAGTGAGGGGTGCACAGCGTGTGATCTGGTCAGCATCTGAGGGCTGAGGGGCAACCAGCAGAAGACCTACGAGGAGCAGGGGCCCCCCAGGACTGGAGCTCAGCAGAGCTGCGGGGGATAGTGGGGAGCTCAGAGGTGGCCTCGAAGCCCCGGGGGTGGGCTACCTCTAGAAGGAGGGAGCACAGGGGGGAGCACATGAGTGAGAAGAGTAGGGCCCTGGGCGAAAGGATCTGGCCCAGAGCCTGAGGCTGGCCCTGTGACCTGGGCCTCATCTCTCCACTGTATGGCCCAGGCTCCTGCCCTCTGGCCTTTGCACTGGTCCCTCTGTCCTGTGTGTCCTTTTCCTGGGCCAGCAAACTCCTACTCAGTCTACAAAGCCCATTTAAGCCCATTGAACACGCCTCCCACCAGCAAGGTGTTCTATGGAGCCCCCTCCCCAGATGCTGTGACCATTGCACAGGGTCCCAGTGCGATGCAAAGCTGTGATGGGCAAAGCGTTCAGCAGGCAGCAACGAAGAAGGGCTCCGTGTGCATGCGCCACTGACTGTCCTTACGATGGCTCTCACTGTGTATCATGTTATTTGTGGTCTGTGGTTCCCAATAATTCGATGAACCATTCGAATTTCACAAGTGAGAAGACTGGGGCTTGGAGGAAGTGACCTGTCCACGTCCACACAGCCAGAGAATGGCTTTGTGGTGCATGCAGCCAGGTTTATGGGGTCCTTCCTAACCCAGCCATCAGCCCTGCAGGGTCAGGGGTAGAGGGACTAGTGGCCTCTTGGCCCCACCCTTCATCTCCGAAGGCACAGAGGCTTCCAGCCAGGTGGGGAGACTCCAGACAGAACACCCCGCACCTTCCCCAGGTCCATACGCAGGCTCTGGAGCAGGTCTCCCCCACCTGCCCAGCCCTAGGGCCAAAGCACGGAGACCCCAAGCCCAGCCCCACATGGCCAGCTGTCCCCCAATGCTTCTCCCTCAGCTCAGCTCCAGGCTGCAGTCACTGGCCTGACCCTGCTGCCTCTGTCCTCCTGGGCACAGGTGCTGTGACTGGTGACGGCCACACAGCCCGTAGCCCCCAGGGGACCAGGACAAGGCCTGCAATAACTGCTCCCTCTACATTCTGCCAGGGATGGAGAGGTACCTCTGAGGTCACAGGCCATCCTGACCCCCAGGAGCAGCCCAATGACACAGTTGCTCCCTGTGGCCGGGTCAGGGCCCAGTGGGGGTGGTCTTTCAGCCTCGTCTCAGGCACCCCTGCCCCCATGGCCCTGAGCAGCAGTAGCAGTTCTGCAGGCACGGGGAGCAGGGAAGGACAGACACACGGCTGCAGCCCGCTGGGCATTGGGCCGGGGCCTGGTGCGCTCTGCAGGTGGACAGTGGGTATGGCTGGTGGGGTGGGAGGTGAAACTGGCCAGCAGGGAGGGGCCTTTTGGGATCGGCCTCACCCTGGAGGCCAGGCCAAGGTCAGGGACAGCTCCAGAGGACCAGGAAGGGCCAGCAAAGGTGGTTAAGAGTC